>BSBM01000319.1:6335000-6935000 GCA_027924585.1 Larix kaempferi
ATTCATCATCCTAACCACCATCATGATGTATTTCTTGATATGGTCATCGCCGAAATATTTCCTATCAAAGTCGAACTCCAATACAATTTTTTTTGGATGTTTAGGACATTCATGACATTGTCGAGTACCATGATTTCAACATGGAAAAACCATGGATTATTTGTTTGCTTTATTACTGGCCATGTTACTCGACGGTCTAGAGCTTTCTTTGGATTGATTTCCTAAAGAACTAATTTTTTAGCATTCTTGATTCGAAGACTCTTCTCTCGAGGTGGTCAAAAGAATTCTTAGGAGAGAATCAGGGGGACTTAGAGGTTTCCTTGCATTGTTTCAAGCTTCAAGATCCTCCACTTCATAGTTATGTAGTATCTGTCAACGATAATCGTGGGATGGGTTGGTCGAGATGTTAGCATCAAGTGTTCTATATTTTTGGGGTTGTAAATTCCTAACAGGGAGAGGGTTTTCCATTGGGGAAATCCCCAAATCCATTCCCAAAGCTCGGGTTATGAATCAAAAAAATTGGAAATCTGGGAAATCTCGAGAGATCTGATCCACGATGAGGCGTGATCGGGAGAATGTTGTCAATATCTTCCTAGTCGGTTAATAAATTGTATAGGGGTATGGACATGGGTCACTTAGGGTTCAAAATTTGGTTTGGGTTAGATTTTCTGGAGATCATGAATCCATGGAAAGTTTTGTTACGGTTCAAAGAGGAACAATTAGGTTCAAGTTTTATTGTCTCATTACTATCCATTCATCTTCGTCGGGCCCTCATTTTAGTGCCAATTTGTTTATAGGTTAGAAGGACCATGCCAATAGTAAGGGGAAGTATTTGATTGCAATCCCTAAGTCATGCTCGGTCACGTTTGGTCTGATACTTTCTGACTGGTATGTGGGCCCAGTTGTCGTTGTGTTTTCTAAAATTATGTCTTTTATTTATTTTTAAGTTTAATAGCCTAATCTAGGAATTAAATTAATCTATTCTAAAAATACAAAACATAAAACTGGTCTAAAACATATCTCAATTGGAAGTAGATTTTGTAATTAAAAATATGCATGGAAAAAGAAGAATATTGTTGAGATAGAGAAAATAATTTCTACAATCAACAATCTATTAAAACATCAATGTAACAAAAATAATTAATAAAGAGTTATTTTCTTAATTCTGTATACATCACCTATATATCTTATTTGTAATGAGGTGTTAAATCACATGACTGAATACAACCCTACAACATGAGAAATAATTCATCATAAAAAGTAAATCTACAATTCAAAAATACGCATTGACACAATAAAGAAAATAATTACTCTAAGCATGACACATATCCTTGTAATCTAAATGTAACTACTGAAGGACTGGATCATGCAATCATATTCATACATAAAAATAAAATAATTTATTTCTACATAAAATTATTAAAACAATCATAACATCATCGAAACACTAAAGATTAGTCTTTGATATTTCAACAGCCAAGAGATGCCTCCAACGATTACATCTGACTCCACTTCTTCAATCAATTCATGACAATAGTGCACAAATCAAATGAAAAAGGTTACCCACCACCACCACCCCTTTTGGCCTCATAATATTGGTTTCAAATCCCAAATTTGGGGGACAACTAACAACTATTTAATAATCGTCTTTATACAAAGTTATGAAAATAAATTAAATAAAAATATGACTAATCTATTTAGCACTATCATGGACATATTTACATTGAGAATGAATTCCATAGATTCAGGCTACTCGTTCTTTCTGCATTTTCTCCAGTTGTAGCTCTCCATTGCATATCTTTGACTCAAGTTGTTTTTCCATGTCCTTTATGATTCTCTTCACAAGTCCATCGGAGAGGGTGGCGAGTTTGATTGGCCTATACAAAAAACTATTCAACATATATGATGGGTCCAAAATACAGGTATCTGATAGGCCTTTCCCCACAGCAAAAACACAAGAAAGGGAGAAGAAATACACTTGTTTTGTGGGAAAAATGATTTACCTTAATTATTTAATGAAGTTTTTTAAGAAATTATTTCTGTTATGTTTGAAAGTGTTGTTATGAGCTAATTGCATGACAAAAAAATTTGAATGAGCAGGTGTAGGTGCACTAAAGGACAGCACGCAAATCAAGTGAAGAACTGAAAGAACATCACCAAACTCAATGCCTTTTTCCTGATCTGTAGAGAACGAACTCCTGTTAAAAAAGAATCGGCATTTAGACATTTAGTTAGGTTAAGCATTAGAATTATATAAATATGGACCTCTCGGGTAGTGGGAGGCCCCTGCTGCTATTTTGTAGAATTATTGTTTTACGTTTCATACCACCGAGACAGTTGTGTTACAGACCTGGTTTTGAACTATGAAGTTCCCATTTTAAATAAAGACTTGATGTTACTTACAATTCAGCGTTTATAAGTTCCCTTCACTCCTGAGTACGGGTTGGAGAGGGCCCCTCCAACACGTAAGTCAGGAGATCTTACTGTTCAGGTATTTCTCATTACGTGTTTTACATTGGTTGAATTTATATCGCAGATGAGAGTATTTTAAATAACATTTGAATTGCACGATTTGATTTATGTAGTAAGTGAACCTTTCTGATTCCGTAGTTCATTATAACGCATTTTGTAGTTTGGTAGCGTTGTGTCTGTAGTCCTGTAGCAGCATTCCGCCAAGGCATAATTTAAACACCTATTTTCTTATGTGCTTGCATTTACTTCTGAAGCAACGATCCAGATCTTAAATCCCATGTATTTAATTCATTATTATAGCTGCTCATGAAGATCAATTACTTTCAATATTTTTTTGGTTACATGATGATATTCATTTATTAACGTTTGATTAAAATTGCAGCATTAGATAATGGTATTCCGAACTTAGTCTTAGCATTCGATTATGTTAGATCAGACCTTGAGTTTTATGCATTTGATTTACAGTAATTACTCCTTAGATTAGAGATCAAGCTTTCATTACTTTAGAATAGATCTATTATATTTTCAGCATTCAATTCCATAGTATAGTTTTTACTGCTTTCAGCAAGTTAATTCTTAAAGATATGATTACTGTTGCCTGCGTTGAATGTCTTAGATACAGATTTCCTGATTTCAGTATTTGAATTTCTTAGAATAGGAATTTCTCCTCCATATATTAAACAATCCTTTTTACAGTCATTTAATCCTTTTTAAGCAACTCCTTAAAAACATTGATACAAACACCCAACTTCGACAAAGACTATCCTAGGGAGCACATATAGTGCCTGCACCTCTGAAGTTTGTATGTCCCCCGGGTTGATAATTAAAGTAGGCTCTTACTCCAACTACCCTTATTAGGCATCCCTTCTGAAAGCTCACCACTTTTTGGCGTCATTGCCGGGGAGGTGCTAAATCTCTTAGGGCATCTTCAAAAACAACAAAAAAAAAGAGAAAAGAAAAATCACAAAAAGAAAACATAAAGATTTTTACCAATGAATGCCTCGTCGGCAAAGGGATAGGTTTGGACGCTTTCTACCTAAGCGTCTCATGAGCAACAACGGTAAAAACAATTCTGACAATTCTCAGTTTGAATTTCTAAACTCTGAAAATGACTCCACATACGATCCAAACAGAGACAACTTCTCTACTAGTTCCAGCTCAAACACCACTATGGCAGACGAAGAAGAGGAACCTAGGGAGCTATTCACCTTCCCCATTAGCATACCTCTTGGAGATGCTAGGATGAAGAATATCAACCCTAACAATTTACCAAACTTCCATGGATTGACTTCAGAAGATCCTGACACATTCCTGTTTGAATTTGATGTAGTTTGCAGATCCTTTGATTACACTACAGATGCACAAAAACTGAGACTTTTTCCCTCCACACTGAAAGATTTATCACTTAGGTGGTTCATGAGTTTAGAGGGAAATAGTATTTTCAGTTGGGATTAGATGAAACAGGCATTCCTAGAAAAATACAAGGATTACTGCAAAGCAAAGGATACAAGGGATGAAATATTTAGGATGCAGCAGGGAGACCGTGAATCCTCAGAAGATTATGCCCAGCATTTTCAGCTCAGCTACAAACGAGCTAACCATTGCACCCTAGACCCTAAATCGCTGAAACGTGTCCTTCTTAGAGGGATCAAAGAAGAGAATTTTGATATCTTAAACCTCTTAGGAGATGGAGACATATTTCAAAAGACTTATGACCAGATACTCCAGATATTCAAGAACCATTCTAGATCTAGGAAAAGCAAGAATGGGACAAGAGATACATATCTACCCATAGGATTCTCATCATCTTCAGGACCCAATATTACAAAATCTGATTTAGGAAACCTGTTAGATGATATGAAGACTGACATCTTACAATCTCTGGCCATGCAACTTGATGCACTTCGAATAAAAAAAAAGCAGGATGAAATTAACCAAGCCTTGGCAGTATTCTGTCCTCGTTGTAGAAAGAAACATGAGAAGGGGTAGTGCAATTTAAACACCATAGAAACATGTGGTCTCTGCACTGACGACCACTCCACTGATAAATTTCCCTTCTTACCCTCATGTAAGGCTGCTATTCAAGATCCTGCAGCTGAAGGAGCAATAGAACAGCTCTATTTTCTAAATCAAAGGAGGAGTAACTTTGTTAGACCATATCAACCTAGCAATCAAGCTTACTATAATTAGGGCCAACAAAATTGGAACTCTACACCAACTCCATGGAAAGCACAGCCAAATCCAAATCAATGGCAGCAAAATCAACAGACTTACCAGCAGAATCAATAAACTTATCAATCACCTTATCAACAATCTTATTACCCACCATCTTACCCTCCTTACCCCCCACCTTTCCCTCCATCAACCACGAATTATGCAAATCAATACCCCCATCCATCAAATTGGGGGGCCCCATTACAACGACCACTTATTATACCGGCCCCACAGACTCAACCACCCCTCAGACCCCCACCAATCCTAGCCCAACCCATCCCAAACCCGAATAATAACATACCTCCACAACAACAACAAACTTATAACATTGATATCACACAATTCCCTACCTATGTCGTAGACACCATGGAAATAAACGAAATAAACCTCAGATCCGGAAAAACGTTGCAAAATACATCAACATAGAATATCCCACAACCTCAAGCTCAAGGGAAAACAACAAAACCCTATGTTCAGCATCCGGATGAACAAAATCCTCTAGAGGAAGAAACCCAACCACTCCCACAAAACAGAAACCCTCCATTTCCAGAGAAACTTATACGAAATACAAAAGAGGAAGAAGAAAATGCAATTTTAAACGAATTAAAACACTTAAACATCCAAATCCCGATTTTGCAAGCCATAAGGGATGTACCATCTGTAACAAATTTATTAGAGAAAATTGTCTGAAGAAACCTGGGAGGAGAAAGCGTGACCCACCAACAATAAATGTAGTAGGACAATTGGCCGATTTAATGCTGGGTATTATTATTAACCCTAAGTATCTTGATCCAGGTAGCCCTGCAGTGAACATCACCATCAATAGCAAGCAAATAAATAAAATCCTAATAGATTTGGGAGCTGCTATCAACGTCATGACTAAGGAAACCATGATATACGTAGGACTCCAATCGTTTCTCATACCAACAACTACAGTACTCCAGCTAGCTTACACATCCACTGTGAAACCCGAAGGAATGCTTGAAGACATTATGATCAATATTGAATCCTGGGAGTACCCAGCTGATTTCATAGTAATTGAAGTCAAAAGAAAACTTAGTGGTTATCCAATCATACTAGGTAGACCTTGGTTAGCAACTGCGGACGCTTACATAGGTTGTCGATCAGGAAATATGACTATCACCAGTGGACATGCCAGGAATAAAATCACGATCTACCCACCAGCAAGGAAATCTTCAGATTTAGAATATCAAAATTGGACTGATGATTATCACGACACACCAAATCAGAACCTGCGACCTATCCTAACAATTGATGCTGCACTATCATTGAAAGCAATAGATGAAGATGGCCATATAGATAGGTTTATACAAAATGCATATTCTAACAATGCTGGTCTTGAAATATTTTTTGCCACAGCACAATAGCAAGACGACGAAAGTTCAAACCAGAACTTCAATAAAATGTGGGCAGAAGTACTACATCTGGAAGAACAATCAGAAAAAGGAAATACAGTGGAAATTATGCCTGGAAAGACAGTCAACATTAATTCCAATCTCAAGCCAGAGCAAGAAAAGCAATTAATGAAAGTATTATCAGAGCAAAATAAAGCTTTTGCATGGACATATGCAAACATGAAAGGTATACATCCTGATATATGCAAACATTATATTTACATCAAAGAAGGTTCTATCCCTATCAGGCAGCCACAAAGGAGGTTGAACCCAGCATTAAAGGACATTGTCAGAGTAGAACTACATAAATTATTGGATGCAGGGTTCATCTATCCCATCTCTGACAGCGAATGGGTCTCACCACTAGTTATAGTACCAAAAAAAGGAGGCAAATGGAGAATTTGTGTGGACTATAGAGAGCTAAATAAAGCAACCAAGAAAGATCACTTTCCACTGCCATTTATAGATCAGGTGCTGGACACATTAGCTGGGAACAAGTATTTTTCATTTTTAGATGGCTTCAGTGGGTACAACCAAATTTTAATACACCCAGCTGATCAAGATAAGACAACATTTACATGCCCCTGGGGTACTTACGCATACAGAGTACTACCCTTTGGGTTATGCAATGCTCCAACAACATTCCAAAGGGCCATACTTAGTATATTCTCTAATTTCATAAATGATCAAATGGAAGTCTTCATGGAGGACTTCACACCTTATGGACAAAACTTTGATCAAGCATTGAACCATCTTGAATTGGTATTAAAAAAATGTATTGAGATGAGCCTATGCCTTAGCAATGACAAATGCAGAATGTTAATGGACGAAGGCATCGTTCTAGGATATCATATATCACAGAGGGGGATAGAAGTTTATCAAGCAAAAGTCTCAGTAATCAAAACATTGCCACCACCTGTTAAACAAAGGGATGTGAGAAGTTTCCTTGGGAAAACAGGGTACTACAGAAGGTTTATTGAAGATTATAGCATAATTGCTGCCCCGATGTTTGCACTTCTCACAAAAGACACTGAGTTCATATGGACAAACAATTGTATGATAGCATTTGAAAATCTTAAGGAGAAAACAATTACAGCTCCAGTACTCCAAGGACCAGATTGGGCACTTCCATTCCACATCCACTCTAATGCATCAAATAAGTCAATCGGGTCTGTCCTTGGACAAGAAAAAGAAAAGAAGCCCTATGCAATATATTATATTAGTAAAAATTTAGCAGGGGCAGAATTAAATTATACTGTAACAGAGAATGAATTATTGGCTATCATCCATGCCATCAATAAATTCAGGCACTATATCACTGGCTACCAAGTCTTTGTTCATACATACCATTCAACCATAAGATATCTAATAAACAAACCCCAACAAAAGTGCTCGATTAATTAGATGGCTGCTACTACTCCAAGAGTTTGACATCACGATTTTAGACAAGCCAGGTAAACACAATGTAGTGGCTGACTTTCTATCCATACTAACACATGGACAAGACAGTGAAGTAATCAATGACAGTTTTCTAGATGAGCACCTTTTTTCCATATCCACAAGAAGCCTGTGATTTGCTGACATAGCAAACTATTTAGTGTCTGGAAAGTTTCCAAAACATTATAGTTATAAAGAAAAGACAAAAGTAATAAGGAAAAGTGCAACATACACATGGATAGAAGGCATGCTCTTCAAGCAAGGACCTGATCAAATACTCAGAAGGTGCATCAGAGAAGACGAAGTGCATGACATAATGCATGCCACTCACAATGAACCATGTGGAGGACACTATGCTGCAAAGAGGACAACCTATAAGATTTTACAAACAGGATACTATTAGCCAACACTCCACAAGGATACTTATGAATATGTTTCACATTGTGATGACTCCCAAAGGATGGGAAAACCAACACAAAAGGAAAAAATGCCACTCCATCCACAAATCTCCTTGAAGGCATTCGAAAAATGGGGATTTGATTTCATTGGTCCAATCAACCCACAGTCAAATTAGAAGAGCTACATCCTATTATGCACTGACTACCTCACAAAGTGGACTGAGGTAGCAGCACTTGCTGCAGCCAATGAACAATGTAGAAAAATTCTTCACTGAGCAAATATTTCATAGGTTTGGAGTACCAAGAGAACTAGTTTCTGATCAAGGCCCACAATTTACATCAAATTTAATAGAAGAACTTCTTCAGAGAAACAAAGTCAAGCATAGACAGTCCTCCTCCTATCACCCTCAAGCAAATGGTCAAGCTGAGGTCACAAACATAGAATTAGAGAGAATTCTGACAAAGACAGTCCAACTCCACAAAAGAGATTGGGCTGATAGACTAAGTGAGGCGGTTTGGGCCTATAATACCACATGGAAGACAACAACAGGATTCACACCATATGAACTGGTATATGGAAAGAAAGTCATGCTGCCAATTGAATTTGAAATAAAAACATTAAGAATTGCAGCAGAATTGAAGATGGAACTATCAGTAATACAACAAGAACGCATGCTACAATTGAATCAACTGGATGAGCAACGCTAGCAAGCACTTTCCCACACTGAAATCATCCAACAACAAAGAAAGAAGTGGCATGACAAACACCTAAAGGATAAAAATTTCAAGGAAGGTGACTGGGCACTACTTTATGACTCTAGGTTTCACACATTCAAACGAAAACTAACTATATGGCTAGGACCTTACATCATTGAACATATCTATGACAATGGAGCAGTCAAAATTGTTACAATAGACGAACAACAGTTTCCCATGATAGTGAATGGACATCGGCTAAAAATTTACAAGAAAACACAGTCAAAGGAATAGTTTACACAGGTACTCCACTAGCAACAACTGATGCTGATAGAGAATATGGAATATTATTGAAAAAAATGATGAAAAAAAAAGAGAAAAAAATAAAAAAAAAAAGATGAAAAAGAAGCAAAAAAATAAAAAGGAAAAGAAAGAAAGAAAAATAAATATTGTTGAACGAATAACAGGACAAATTACAGGGCCACATACATACCTATGAAGATGCATCATTAAAAATTGCAAAGAGAAATATCAAGCAAAAGAAACATCAATATGCAAGCGAGCTAGCCAACAAATCAAGCGAGCCCGAGAATTATCAAACATCCACAGCAATCAAGCGAGTCAGACATGTATTCAAGAGAGCCAACAAATATATCTACCACTACAGGAATACATCAAAGCACACTGTTCAATCAACTCTGCCATATGATCATGTGAGCCTACCACATCTTCAAGCGAGCCATCACAGAACGAGATCAAAAATCATTGCACAGCTTTATCACAATGTCAAATCAGAAAATGGCACGAAGTTCAAATGAAGGTGATACAACAAATTCAAACAAGCCAAAGAAAAATGCACACAGCACACGTAACTACTGACATGCCAAAATTTATTGCGGAACATGTTGAATCTACTACAGAATCCTGCACACACAGAAATCGAGCAAACTCATCATCTCAGGTACGCTAAGGCATAACGAGGTAATCTCTAAACATCTTTGTTATATTCTTATAGTCAAATCATTATCCCCAAAACGGTTATTTTTTAAGCTGAGGACAGCTTTTCAATAAAGTCGGGGGGGGGAGGTTCAGATTACAAAATCATGATTGCACACCCCCGTCATATCAACAAATGATGAACCCACATAAAACCACCGTACTTCCCAATAATCGAAGCAGAAGTGCAAGGTTCAGATTACAAAATCATGATTGGACACCCCCATCATATCAATAAATGATGAACCCACATAAAACCACCATACTTCCCAATAATCGGAGCAGAAGTGCAAAAGTACAATCATGAAATGAAACGAAGGGCTTGGTTATGGAAAGAAAGGGATAAAGCGGCAAGTACACTGAGCGATGATGAGGTTAAGTGCGGGAAGGCAACTAAGTAAGGCTGTATAAGCATCCAAAGGGCCAGTTTTGCAAATGCGAACCTCTCAGAACTCTCCAGACACAAGGAAATGGAAGTAGTGTGGTCACTCAGCCAGCAATTCAGTCCTCGAGCCTGTAATTGACCCCAATCAATTGAGATAAAAGCCACAATTCAATTTTTTGGTTTTGTTGATTACAGAAGAGGTTTTAAGATGACAAAGGGATTCAAGAAAAGTGAACTAGAGGAGCACAACGCCATTTACCATAACCTGCGAATATTAACAACCATTCGTAGCGTGGGATGGATTCCTTTCATCCTAGGATTGAAAGGGTACAATACAGGGGTGGCTCTGGAGTTTTCAAGAAATTTAAAACATATCAAGTATGAACAATTCATCACCCGAGTGAAGGGGTTACATATAAAGTTGGATGATGATGTGATTGCCAAATTCACTAGTCTACAGAAGGGTTTGCATTGGAGCAGGGATGACCGGGAGGCAAACCATGAAGCAAAGGCATCATTTTTTGAGTGGGGAGAGGTCTATGACAAAGACAAAAATGGATTCAAAAGACTCTCCATGCTGGCACCATGGGAGGAAGTGGCTGCAATCATTCAGAAGTACATTACATGCTCTGGTAGGTTAAGTTATGTCCCCATTTTCCATTTTCGAATTCTAGAGCTGTTAAGGCACATGGCCCATCATCCACCCAACAAAAACATTAGTATTCCATACTACCTGCTCCAATCTCTAGCAGAAATGAGCAAGAAAGTGATTAAAGGTAAGGAGGATGCCTTAGCCCATCATGGGTTGATCAAATTAATCGTTTTTGAGGAATTAAAAGCGTAGATACCAGAGCTTTCTTGGGAAGAATTCGTGTTGGTATCCACTGAAGATGTTCAAAGAATGAAGGGTACACCCATAGCTTGCGTACTCCTACCACCAGGAGCAATGAACAAAACTTCCTCTACATCAGGGGCGAAGAGGAAAATTGACCTAGATAGTGTGGCTGATACCCTAGTGAAAATAAAGCATTCACAAGATGACTCCCCCAAAACGAACCCAGGGATTCCTGCGAGTAATGAAGGGCCGAAGAGAAGAAGTAAGAGATTCACACAAGCATCCAGAATCCGAATTACTAAGGAAAAGAGTATGGAACCCAGTCCCATATTTCAAAATGTGTCGGATGAGGACGATGATCTTTGGGTAGATCAGAAGGATCCCACTACAGAAGAGGAGCAGGATGAGCAAGAAATGCAGGATGAACCAGAAGAACAGGGGGCAGAAGAAGAGTAGAATGAACAGGAAATGAAGGATGAACAAGAAGAACAGGAAGCAGAGGAAGAACAGAATGAACAAGAAGAGTAGGACAACCCCCAGGGGAACCCTCCTGAGCACAATGAAGACCCTGGGGTCGTCAATCAACTGACTGAGGCACGAGCAGAATTAGAAAAGCTTAGAAAGGAGCTGGCAACATTGATAATTGAATCAGGAAGCCAGCCCTCATCACCCCTGTTCTCATCTGAGAAGACACAAATTCTGAAAATGCATCATGCAGGTGAGCTAAGACTAATTGAATAGAGAAATTCAGCACTTAAAGAGAAATTGGCTGAGGCACAAGGGGAGCTAGCCAAAAAGGACCAAGAGATTGTTCAATTAAGGGACATTTTGGATACTACCACTAAAATATATGATACACTACGGGACCTCAGGCCGCCATTAGCAATTTATGCAGTTTATCTACAGGAGAAGTGGTGCAAATTCCATCTCCAAAGGTTAAAACAGGGACTCCTGATAGAGATAAGCTCCCCCAAAGAATTTATGGATGCATCTCTGAATGCCACAGAATTGGAGAAGGACCAGTTAAGCGATTTTTTCTTACACAATTTTGTAGTCCCTAGCTCGCCCAACTGATCGCCAAACCCTTACATGGGCGATTTCCAATTGAGGGCACTATGTTCATGGATGAATCACAAAATTGAGCGAGCTCAGGACTACCACATTTACATTGCAGCAAAATGGAAAACCCCATTAACGGTCAGGGCAGAGGCCACTCACCCTGAAAGAATCATTTACAACCATAGGATCCTCACCCAGGATGAGGAGCTGGTCCCCATTCTCCTTGCAAAACAACAGGAGGTTGTGGATCATTTTGATGTTACTCTCCAAGGCACACACAAAGAGGTTCATGATTCCATTGAGGAAAGATGGCATAGAGTAGCAAACGACCTAAAGATAAAAGAGTTCCACTCCCCTCTCAGACTTAAAGATGCTCTTTTCAAAGCCAAGCTCTACAGGGAATCCCTGATAAAAGAATCAACTTAGATGGATTGGAATGAGGCTGAATCCTCCATTCTTCCTTCCCCTGGTTATTAAGGAACAAATCTATGAAGAAGAAGAGAAGAGAGCATGGGTCAAGGAGGATCAAACCATGGGCTACCACAGGCAGGCAGGGACCCCCAGGGTTTTAGCATGGGACATCAAAGAGGTCATCGACGAGCTGAATCTGTCACCCAAGGATGGGTGAATCCTTCAAGTATGGCGGAGAATGATGGGTCCAAAATACAGGTATCTGATAGGCCTTTCCCCACGGCAAAAACACAGGAAAGGGAGAAGAAATACACTTGTTTTGTGGGAAAAATGATTTACCTTAATTATTGAATGAAGTTGTTTAAGAGATTGTTTATGTTATGTTTGAAAGCATTGTTATGAGCTAATTGCATGACAAACGAGTTTGAATGAGCAGGTCTAGGTACACTAAAGGACAACGCACAAATCAAGTGAAGAACTAAAAGAACATCACCAAACTCAGCGCCTTTTTCCTGATCTATAGAGAACGAACTCCTGTTCAAAGAGAATCAGAATTTAGACATTTAGTTAGGTTAAGCATTAGAATTATATAAATATGGACCTCTCGGGTAGCGGGAGGCCCCTGCTGCTATTTTGGAGAATTATTGTTTTACGATTCATACCACCGAGATAGTTGTGTTACAGACCTGGTTTTGAACTATGAAGTTCCTATTTTAAATAAAGACTTGGTGTTACTTACAATTCAACATTTATAAGTTCCCTTCACTCCTGAGTATGGATTGGAGAGGGCCCCTCCAACACGTAAGTCAGTAGATCTTACTGTTCAGGTATTTCTCATTATGTGTTTTACATTGGTTGAATTTATATTGCAGATGAGAGTATTTTAAATAGCATTTGAATCGCATGATTTGATTTATGTAGTAAGTGAACCTCTCTGATTCCGTAGTTCATTATAACGCATTCTGTAGTTTGGTAGCGTTTTGTCTGTATTCCTGCAGCAGCATTCCGCCAAGGCATAATTTAAACACATATTTTCTTATGTGCTTGCATTTACTTTTGAAGCAGCGATCCAGATCTTAAAGCCCATGTATTTAATTCATTATTATAGCTGCTCTTGAAGATCAATTACTTTCAGTATTTTTTTGGTTACATGATGATATTCATTTCTTAACGTTTTGATTAAAATTGCAGCATTAGATAATGGTATTCTGAACTTAGTCTTAGCATTCGATTATGTTAGATCAGACCTTGAGTTTTATGCATTTGATTTACAGTAATTGCTCCCTAGATTAGAGATCAAGCTTTCATTACTTTAGAATAGATCTGTTATATTTTCAGCATTCAATTCCATAGTATAGTTTTTACTGCTTTCAGCAAGTTAATTCTTAAAGAAATGATTACTGTTTCCTGCGTTTAATGTCTTAGACACAGATTTCCTGGTTTCAGTATTTGAATTTCCTAGCATAGGAATTTCTCCTCCATAGATTAAACAATCCTTTTTACAGTCATTTAATTCTTTTAGGAAACTCCTTAAAAACATTGATACAAACACCCAACTTCGACAAAGACTATCCTAGGGAGCACATATAGTGCTTGCACCTTTGAAATTTGTACGTCCCCCGGGTTGATAATTAAAGTAGGATCTTAGTCCAGCTGCCCTTATTAGGCATCCCTTCTGAGAGCTCACCAATATCATCATTTGCCTCTGTAAGTTGACTGATTTCCTTCTTGCTTTTATCCCAATCCTACTTTACAGTTTTCAATTTGATTGGATATGTTTTCTCTAATTCATTAAGGGAAGTCATGTTAAACTTGTCAAGGATGGAATCAATATAATTTCCAAATCCCGCAATAGGCTCAATTAGCCATACTTATGATTTCCTTTATTTCCATATATGCAATTTTCCACGAATTTACCCATATCTTTGTTCTAGTGATTTCTTTATTATCCATCCTTGGTAGTGTATCATGGGTTTCATTGTAGTGTTGTTGAAAATATAATAGTTCATCGAACCTATCATGAACTATCTTCCATTCATCCTCCTACATCTCTGCTTGATCATAGCCCGATAATCTTATCATAGAAATGTTGTAATTCATACACCTGTAGGAAAATTCCTTTATGATATTATATTAATGCCTCATTTGCTTTTAGAACTTCTTCTTTAAAAACATCCAATGTTAGATGGTTCTTCCCCTGATAACTCTACAGTTTATAAATAGCATATTCTTTTACAACCTTTAACGAGGCAGTGCTTTGTTCATGTTCCCTGGCCAATCAATTGATCTCTTCCCTATGTTGATATTGGGTTTCTACTAATTGCTACTTCGAGGAAGTAGCTTGCTCTTTATATTGGTCCAATAATCGATTTGTATTTCCCAATGTCGTGGCATTTGCATTGGATATTTCCCCCAATACAGAAGTTGTATCAGCCACGATCTCCTGAGGATCTTTTTCAACAAGATTTCATGCTATTTCATTTTCTATATTCCCTCCAATCCTTTGCCTCTTGGATGGTATCTATGTTACACTCTTGCTTGATTGGTTCAAATAATAGTCTCCTATTGACACAACAGTGTCATCGAAATCTATGGTTTGTGTGGGAGATGATCCCCCTGGTATCATAGAGAGCGGGGTAACTAGGTTTATTGGAGATGAAAGCAAAGAAATTTGTCTTTCTCTCTCTGCTTCTTCTTGCAATTTCTTATCTTATTCTTCCTATTTCCTCCATTCTTCCTCCTACGAATATTTTTTCTTTATTTCCTCCTTTGTTGCATAAGCTTCTTGTTATTTTTTTAATTTCTCTTCTTGTTATTGTTTCCTGAGTTGGTTGGATTTAGCTTCTTCTTTTTTTATTTCTTTCCTCTTCAGAATCCCTTTGAGTTGCTTCTTTCCTCATATTTTCCTACTCAACATCCCTTTGGGCTACCTCTTACTTTCTCCTTTCTCCTTCTTTTTCTTCTTTTGCTTTCATCTTTTCTTCAAGTTCCCTCTGCTTGGTTTCCTCAGCTTCCTTTTGGGATTTTTCTTCTATATATTTTTTGTATTGACCTTTAATTTTTCTCCGGCCTCCTTTTTCCTTGCATCTTCAAACTATTTTATGGATTTCTCTTCTTCCTCCTCTTTGGCCTTTTCTTCAGCCTCCTTCCCACATGATGACTATGAACCCTTTCTTTATACTGATTGTTCCTTAGCCTCCAAAAATTTCTTGATCAGTTCCTCTCTTTTACCCTTCTTAGTTTATTTCTTTGTTGTGTCGTGTGCAACCTCAACATCAAGAGTAACATGTGTATCATATTTAGCTACGTTCAAGATAGCTACTTGATGAAGGTGGAGAGTCACCTTCTGGCTACTATCAGGAATCTTGCTCAAAAATTCCTCATAATCAGTAGCTTCTTTGAAAAGGATCTCATCAAGGTCGTATTCATGCCTATATGTGGGGTTTAAACCCATAGACTTGAAATGTTATTCAATGGTATTCTTTCCATCATTTTTTCTATCAAGTTCCCAACAAAGCTTAAGTTCATCTAGAGCCGATGATTCTTTTCGAGCGTGAGAGGCATTGGTCAAGGTGTATAGGCCTACTTTAATGGGGAATCTAGACCAAGCTCTCTTTTTCATGTGTGGCAGATAAGGGGAAATTCCTTTAACAAGGGTCTGATAGGAAATCTCGCTAAGCACGATCCTATTGAGGACGTATGTTGGAAACAAGTGAAAGATTCAAGAATAAACTAGTCACCTATTTATGCAAGGTTGTAATGTCCTCTTCGGACAATATAGGGACCAATTTATTGAAAATTATAGTGTATAATGGGGACAAAAAATAATCACAAATATCATACAAGTCGAACCTGTAATTGGAAACCGATAATTTACGACAATAGATATGCACATGGAGTAAGATAAGGTTCCAATTTGAACCTATTTGTGGAGAGACATTTGTGGCATAGACAACCTCAATAAGGTATGTGGACATGAAAACATCATGGGGTTTATCTCTGTGTACCTCTTTCATGGCATGGACAATAGTCATAATGTTGGCAGACAAGATGCTAACCCAATTGAAAACTTGGCCTATTTTTGCAATTTGATGAACTATGGGAGCCCAATCAATCTTGAAATGTGAGGCACCATCCTCTCTGTATACCCAACATACCATGGCCATGATCACTCTGTAAGGGCACTTGAAATAGTGAACAGGGTACTTTCGATTGGCCTTCTCTATGAAATTTCTTCCTTCGACCCACCATTCTTTGATTACCAGCACCGAGTTGGGGTTTTCCCTAATAAAATGGTCCATGAATTCCTTGTTAAGAAGTACCTAGAGCATCTTCAACTTGTACATTTTGATGATCTGTAAACTATCTTGGATATTCCATTGGATCAATTCATCACACCGGATCTTACAACTTAGTTCATTGTGTTAATTTAATTTTCATAAAATATTGAATATAATGGAATTGCAAGAGAAACTAGAGAAAATAAGTACACAATCCACATAATAACAGAACATACACCCTAGAAATACCCACTATGGGGAAAACCCAACCACAAATGGGGACTATGCCTTGCTCTTCATATCAAAATACAAATGAAAAGGAAATGGTACTCTCTATGGAGTTACCTATGACTCTACGGCCATAATGGCTACAACATGATTTCCTATCTCCTGTATTCTTCCCTAACATCCACTCATGTGATGTTTCTCAACTATGGAACAATACAATACATCAAAAGAATGGTTCCCCTTCTTCTTCTAGAAGTCCAATATTTAACATAGCTCGATAGTCGTCTAGGGTTAATTTTAGGGTTTTTGCATGCCTCAACTCCCAATTACGGTTAGGGATTTGTTCCTTCTATAATTTTCTTGAAGGTACACACATGACTAGATCTACATCTGTGAAAAATGAGAGAGAAGACGTGGAATCCATTCGGTAGCATGGTGGTCAACTGGATAGGTAAACTTGTGGGAGGCATAACTTTTGCATATGGATTCCAATTGAGGCAATATTTAGGCCATTGGAAAGGTATCAGAGTGTAAAATAACCTCATGGCCCATAGAATTGGTTATGGGTTCCTTTACCCCAAAAATTCCATTTAGACCCTCAAACAGGCCCTGAAAGGTTCCAGACCCCAAATCTGCAAAAATGATTATTTTCCATAAAATGGGACCTACAATCCAATTCATCCAATATTTTGACCCTGAAAGATCCAAGTAGGTGACAAATTATATATTGATCCGTTTCAGATCATTGCACCTCCCCATTTTGGGAATATTTTGGTCCCCAAAATAATTTTTTGAATGAGGTGAGGAAAATTTTCCTCTACCTTCTCCTTAGGGTACCATTTATCCTTTTTTGGAAGTTGTCCTTTTAGCCCCACATGCCATAGTTCATATTGTCCCCGCTTCGTAGTTCTAGACTTCTTCTACAACATTGTGTCTTATGCTAACTCTGCTTGAGCCTCTGATGCTAAGTCCTCTACAGAAGGTAAGACCTACTCAAATTCTTGGTCCAACATGGAAGGTTTGTAGAGTTTCATATTTTCCACATTCACTACAGAGTAAATGTGCATGTATGGGGGTAAATTGATTATGTAGTCATTATCTCCCACCTTCTCTAATACCTCAAAAGCACCATACCTAATATCCTTGATCTTCTTACAAGGACCTTGTAGTCTTTCCTTGTTCAGGTGTAACCATACTTTGTCTCCCACCTTGAACATTTTCTCAACGCTATGTTGGTCATGTCTTTCCTTGTACTTTGCATGTGACTTCTTTAGTGCCTCCTATACTTGTAAGTGGATCTACCTAATATTATCAATGAAAATTTCATCTCTTACTACTTCACCTATGGTTCCTTACCTCATTACAATTTTTTTCCATAAACAACATTTATAGGTGAAGGTGGCAAGTATCCAAGACAAGTTTCAAAAGGGGACTTCCCAATGGAAGTGTGGAATGATTTGTTATAAGAGTGTTGTATGTAGATCAAATTTTCATCCCAACTATTCAGATGCTTCTGATTTTAAAACCTCAAAAGTTGTGCCAAATTTCTGTTGACTACTTCCGTCTTTCTATCTATCTGCGGATGGAATGTTGTAGATATTTTCAACTTAGTGTCCATGTTTTCTCAAATTGTAGTCCAAAATATACTGAGAAATATGGTATTTTCTCTGAGATGATGCTCCTTGGTATCCCAAAGTGCACCTAGACCTGTTCAAAGAACATGTTTGCTACTTATTGTCCTTTGATGGTCTTTTTAAAAGGCATAAGAATGCACATCTTGTTGAATCTGTCAACTGCCACAAATGAATAGTCATGTCTCTTCTAGTGGTTGGAATACCACCCAAAAAATCCATGGAGATGCTCTCCCATGGTCTCATAAGAACATGTAAAGGATGGTATAGACCTTGCTTGCTATTGCTAGGATTGCTTGTACAACAAAGTATGCATCCTTTGATAAACCAAGCTACATATTATTTCATTCTAGGCTAGTAAACATACCTCTATAAGTTTGCAATTGTGTTCCCTACAACAAAATTCCTTGCAAATTTGGAGGTGTGTGCCTCTTTGTTAAGCTACAATTTCTCTCCTTTAGGAACACATAGCTTGTCCAACTTGTAGAGAAACTCATCTTGGAGACGATAGTTAGCCTTGATGTCATATTATTCTACATGGAAATGGCCTTAAAGTTGTTGAAATACCTCCTAGAAGTCTTCATATTTGTGTACTCCTCCTTCTATGCATCATGGGTAAAAGGTTCCATGTGCATAAGAGTTCCCATAGCTGTAATCTTGGTTGTGGGTGGCCTTGAGAGCATGTCTTCTAGATTGTTTGTACTTCCATTCTTATACTTGATGATGAGATGGAATTTTTGTAAGAATCCCATCAACTTATAATGTCTAGTATGTTGTAGCTTACTCTGGGCCTCCAAATACTATAATGGCTGATGAGAAGTGCGAATGATGGTCTCCTTTCCCATTAGATAGTGCTTCCACTTCTTAACAGCTTGAACCAGGGAATAGAGTTCCTTATCACAGGTAGGGAATTTTATTACTCCCCCATGAAACATTTCAGAATGATAACATATCATCCTTCATCCTTACATGAGAACCACTCCCATGGCATACCCACTTGAATTTGTCTCCAACTTGAAAGTATTTTTCAAATTAGGCAATGCAAGAGATGGTGCTTGATTGGTATTTCACTTGATCTCTTCAAAGGATTTATGTTGATTCTTACCCCACTGGGACCTATTGTTGTTGGTTGTTATGGCATGGAGGGGTGCAACCAAAGTTGAAAAGGAAGCTATGAACTTTCGAAGGTATTTTGTTTCCCCAAAAAAGATCGTAACTTTAGTGACATTTGTAGGAGTAGGCCACTTAGTGATGGCCTCCATATTTTCAGGATCAATCTTGCGTTCTCCTCCACCAATCACACAGCCCAAATACACCAAGGACTACTGGGTGAACTCACATTTCTTCAAATTAGATAGAATTGGTGCCTTTTTAGAGTCTCTAACACCTACTTGATGTGTGAAATGTGCTCTTACAAAGTAGCACTATAAACCAGTATGTCATCTAGATATACTATAACAAACGAATCTAATAAAGGGCGTTGTGAAAAAAATTGCACAAGCGCACTCTTCCACTTGGCAAGGGGCTAAGCCTTGTAGGTTACTGCAAGGCCTCAGTCCTTGGAGCCCATTTTGGGTTTGGTTGGTATTCCTCCAAGTGATCCTGCAAGATATTCTTAGTGTAGTTCACATTCAAACATGAAAATATTTATAAAAACAAAATGAAAGAGATGGGGGGAGAATGCAAACTTCAACAACCAAAGATATGCTAAACCACTCTTGTATTTACCAATGGAATAGCTATACAACACCTAATAGGTGAATGATTCAAGGGAATCCAACAATCTCCCTTAGGGAGGCATTTCTTGTCCAAACTAAATGCTAAGTAGATGGAAGAACAATGGAGAGAAACACTTTCCCATAGATGGAAGGTGACAAGGGAGCTTGGGAATGCTTACAATGGTAGGAAATGGTGGGCTATGAGCAAGCTCCAACATAAATCTAGCAGCATAACCTTTCTCTAATTTCTCTCTAACAAATGCATGCCAATGGCTTTCTTTTATAGGCCAAGAGGTGGCCAAAAAAAAACTAGATCCAATTGTGAACTCTCCTCCTCAATAAACTAGTTCCAAGGTACACTAGGGGGGCTGATTAATGCCACCAAGTGTGTGAGGAGCCGAATTCAGAACCTTGGGGAGGATTGATCCTTTAATGCACCACTAGGAGTGAGTGTTCCCGTCGTTTTGATAGTAGTGCGGCTATCAACGGAAAATCCATGTGGGTGTAGCGCGAGCATTGTTCAGATAACCTGCGCTATAGGGCGGGTTAGCTGTGTAATACCCACGCTACCCTTTGTTTTGAATGTTTCTTGGCACTTATGGAATCATTCTATGTTTTGGATATGTTGATGATGACTATGGTGATATACATTATTTATGTTTATGATGCCTTACTGGATGAATTGATGAAATGTCGCATGTGTGTGACTTTTAGGTGTTAACAAAGGGCATAATACTGTTAAATTTTCAGTATTAAATCACAATACTATAGGATCTTTGCTGAGAGAATAACATCTACAGTATATCAATGCATGACAATCATAATATGACAAGCATCACAAGCATCACAAGAATCAAAAGCATAGAGACAAGAGACACAGAGTTTCCGTGGGGAAAACCCTAAGGTGAAAAACCCCACAACTTCCTCAGAGATAGAGAGAGCAATGGCTCAACCAAAATACAACCAAATAACACTGAGATAGTCTCCTAGAAGATGATCCTCCTCCTCCTCACTAGTGCGCTACTTTTCAGAGAGAGAGATAGATACTTTTCCGAGTGAGTAAAATA
Source organism: Larix kaempferi (assembly GCA_027924585.1). Taxonomy (NCBI): domain Eukaryota; kingdom Viridiplantae; phylum Streptophyta; class Pinopsida; order Pinales; family Pinaceae; genus Larix; species Larix kaempferi. Next base: position 6,356,243 of record BSBM01000319.1, read on the forward strand.
GAGATCTCCTATCTCTATTTATACTCACCTTTTTGCCCAGTGACCTACTGGGGCCGACTTGTCTACTTGAGTACATCCACATTATATTATATATTAATTAAGGCCGACCCCATAAGGTGGTCTAATAACCCATCGGCAAGTACACACACTTGCGACACTTGTCAATCCACATGACGACACTTCCTTATAGAGGAATAACACATCTCTTATAAGGGTACAATAAATATATATATAATATACTGATGAAATACATTCCGAAGTTACATATACATCAACACTCCCTCTTAACTAGGAAGGTATTTCTCGACACAGATTTGCTAGACAAGTCTTCTTCTCTGGATCATCGTCATCGATGCATCGTCATCGTCATCGTCACTGCTGCTGCTATCTCGTCCAATCTCTGTCTCTACTCGTCATAGGAAGTTCTACAGAGCTAGTCCTTTTTCATACTGGATGTAGGCCCACCACCTGCAGGTCTTCGTCATCACTGGCCATACTGTGGAATCCTCAGGACTTATTACGTGCGTCACAAAACCTCGAAAGAGCATCCCAGGATATTACGGGTACACAACTCCAACCTGTAGGATCTCCCAGGGCGCTATTACATGTGACCCCACCACAAAACCTCGAAAGAGCATCTCAGGATGTTACGGGTACACAACTCCGACCTGAAATCTCCCAGGGCACAAATTACATGTGGTCCACCACAAAACCTAGCAAGAGCATCTCAGGATGTTACGGGTACACAACTCCGACCTGAAATCTCCCAGGGCACAAATTACATGTGGTCATGGCAAAACCTCGCAAGAGCATCTCAGGATGTTACGGGTACACAACTCTGACCTGAAATCTCCCAAGGCCCAAATTACATGCCATAGGACAAAACCTCGCAAGAGCATCTCAGGATGTTACGGGTACACAACTCCGACCTGAGATCTCCCAGGGCACAAATTACATGTCCTCCCAGAGCAATGTCTCGAAAGAGCATCCCAGTCTGTTACGGGTACACAACTCCGACCTATAGGATCTCCCAGACATGCTCATCTGCACAACCTGATCCACGGCCACAGAGTATCAACCTGACACTCACCATACATCATCCTGATGTACTCATGATCATCCTGATCATCATCACTGCAACGTCCTGCTGCATGTCATCTGTAGCAACATCCTGAAGCTCGTCATCTATGATCATCCTGATCATCAATGCAACATCTTGCTGCATGTCATCTGAAGCAACATCCTGAAGCTCGTCATCCATGATCATCCTGATCATCACTGCAACATCCTGCTGCATGTCATCATACATGATCCACCTGATCATCAATGCATCTACCTGATGCACACCAAGTATCTACCTGATACATATCATCATACATGATCCTCCTGATCATACAATGTATCCACCTGATACAAATACAAATACATGATACATATCACCATACATGATCTACCTGATCATACAATGTATCCACCTGATACATATACAGATACATGGTCCAAGCATCCAACATGATGCATATACAAAAATACATACACATGATCCAACTGATCATATCCAGCATCCAACATGATGCGTACATACATACATAAAAATGATCCAACTGATCATATCCAGCATCCAACATGATGCGTACATACATACAGAAAATGATCCAACTGATCATATCCAGCATCCAACATGATGCGTACATACATAAAATGATCCAACTGATCATATCAAGCAGAAACTAGAACATCATCCTGATGCTCATCATCCAGCGCTTACATCCACAGCCATGTGAAGGATCCTCCTTCCAACATGCTTGGAATGGCTTCAGCAAATGTGTCCATCACTTCTTCCTCGAAGTGTCCTCGATCTGAAGAACGCCAAGCCTCTCTCTGAAGTACTCGAACTTCACCCTGGCTAGTGGCTTTGTCAGCACATCTGCAATCTGCTCATCCGTCGCAACATACAGGAGCTTCACAGCTCCTCTCTGCACCATATCCCTGATATAGTGGTATTTGATCTCTATGTGTTTCGACCTGTCATGAAACACTGGGTTCTCGGACAACTTCACACAACTCTGGTTATCACAGAAGATACCAGTAGCCTCCAACGGGAGATCAAATAACTCAGACAGTAGCTTCCGTAGCCATACTGCCTCACAACTAGCTGAACAGGCTGCAACATACTCTGCCTCAGCTGTACTCAGTGCTACGCAGGACTGCTTCCTGCTAAACCAAGAGTTCACACCTGATCCCATACTGAAGCAACACCCAGATGTGCTCTTCCTATCTGCAGCACTGCCAGCCCAATCTGAATCAACATAACCCCGCAGGTTAAACTTTTGATTCGCCTCATATCTGAGCCCATAATCCACTGTACCCTTCAGGTACCTCAGAACATGCTTTACAGCAACCAGGTGAACACTCCTCGGATCCATCAGGAACTGGCTCAATGTGTTCACAGCAAAGCAAATATCTGGTCTCGTGTTCGTCAGGTACATCAAGGACCCAATCATCTGACGATACATAGAAACATCAACTGGCTCAGATGAAGCATCACAAAGAAGCTTCAGATTCGATTCCATAGGTGTGGCCATGGCCTTGCAATCCATCATCCCAAATCTCTTCAGGATATCTACTGTGTACTTCCCTTGACCAAGGAAGATCCCACCTGCATTCTGCCACACCTCCATACCTAGGAAATAGTGCATCATTCCAAAATCTTTCATATCGAATTCAGCTGCAAGCTTCCTCTTGGTATCTCCAATCATTCTGTCATCTCCTGTCACAAATAGGTCATCCACATATAGTAGTAGAATCACAGGATTCCCTTCCTCAACCTTGTAGTAAAGGTTGGAATCCGCTTTACTCTTGGTAAAGCCCAAACTAGATAGGAAACTGTCCATCCTACCATACCAGGTTCTGGGAGCTTGCTTCAAGCCATACAAGGCTTTCTTCAATCTGCATACATAAGATTCCCTGTCATGTATTTCAAAGCTGAGTGGCTGTTCCACATATACTTCCTCTTCTACTACACCGTTCAGGAAAGCAGTCTTGACATCCATCTGGTGTATCTTCCATTTCATTGCTGCAGCCAGGGCAAGTACTGTTCTGATGGAAGTATATCTGGCTACAGGTGCAAAGGTTTCTTCATAGTCTATTCCTTCCTTCTGAGAGAAACCACGAGCTACGAATCTTGCTTTATATTTTTCCACACTGCCATCTGCAGCATGCTTGATTTTGTAGATCCACTTGGAAGTCACAACAGACTTCCCTTTAGGTCTTGGGACAACATCCCAAACATCATTCTTCATAATTGATTGATATTCCTCAACCATAGCATCCTTCCATTCTTTCTTTTCTGCCGCCTCTTCATAACTGGAAGGCTCTTTGTTCATGATGTCACAGAGTAAAGCAACATAACTGGTGTGTGATCTGGTTCTCTTCTTTGCTCTGTGTTCTTCTTCTGGAATGCCAAATCTTTCTGCATCATGAATGAGCTCTCTAGCCCATACAGGTTTCCTCTTGTGAGAGTTATCCTCACGGGGTGGATCTACAGGTTCTTGTGGATCTTCAAACTCACGAGCAGTTTCTGGAACTGCTTCAGTCATGGTAGTGTCTCGAAATCTTGTTTCCTTAGGTTCTTCATAAACTTCGGTAGGTGCCTTTCTTGATTTGATGAATGCTGAATTCTCATCAAATGTTACATCCCTGCTGACATCAATCTTCTTGAACCCTGGAAAATATATTCTGTAAGCCTTCGAGCTTTCACTATAACCCACAAAGATGCCCTTCTTTCCTGAAGGATCTAGTTTAGTCCTCTTCTCTTTTGGGACATGAGTGTATACTGGACAACCAAATATTCTGAGATGGCTGACTTCAGGTTTCTTACCAGAAAAGACTTCTTCTGGTGTCTTGTTGTCCAATATCTTGTGGGGTGTTCTATTCTGCACATATACAGCTGTTCTAGCTGCTTCTGCCCATAGATGCATAGGAAGATCCTGGTCATGCAACATTGCCCTTGTTGCTTCCATGATGGTTCTGTTCTTCCTTTCTGCAACTCCATTCTGTTGAGGATTATAAGGAGCAGTCAACTCCCTCTTAATCCCTGAATCACTGCAAAGCTTCTTGAAGTCATTTGAGGTGAATTCTCCACCATTGTCAGATCTGAATGTCTTGATTTTCTTGTCAGTTTGATTCTCCATCAAGGTTTTGAATTCCTTGAATTTATCAAGCACCTCATCTTTGCTCTTCAAGAAGTATACCCAAGTCTTCCTGGAGAAGTCATCAATAAATGATACATAGTAAACATACCCACTTAGGGAACAGGATGACATGGGGCCACATACATCTGAGTGGATGATTTCCAGGATGTCTTTTGCCTTGCTTTCACTGCTTGGGAAAGCCTTCTTAATGTTCTTACCTTTTGCACATCCTTTGCAAACCCCTTCATGTTTGGTCTTCATTTCAGGAAGACCTTCTACAGCCTTGCTTGCAATTGGAAGTGCTCTATAGTGCATGTGAGCAAGTCTCCTATGCCAAAGTTCACTTGGCTCCATGGATTCATGTACCATGGCATGTTCAGGTTGACCCTTTAATTTATACAAGCCTCCCTCTTGCTCTCTAATCACTACTGCATCATCTATAGTCTTTCCCTTTGGCCACATTAGTACTTGGCCATCAACAAATGCAACCCTCATACCTTTTGCATCTAGAGCAGAGATGGAGAGTAAGTTCTTCTTGATCCCAGGTACATAGAGGACTTCCTTCATCTTCAGAGATTTTCCAGAATCTAAGTTGTAAGAGGCTTCACCACTTCCTTTGATTGGATATTGATAATCATCCCCAAGTTTCACCTTATGGGGTGATTCATGTTCAGAAAGGTTCACAAATGATTCCTTGAACCCAGTCATGTGTTTGGAAGCCCCACTATCAATCAACCAATCATTACATCCATGGGAGATGGTACCTGTAAGAGCGGAAATTAGAACATATTCTTCTTCACTTGATGAGTCATCATCACTACTACTTTCTGCCCTAGCCTTCTTCTTTGGAGGTTCATCATCTTCGGCAGCATGAGCATGAAACCTTTTTTTGCTGCCTTTCTTCTTCTTACTGGAGTTGTTCTTATTATCCCTTTTGTTCTTGGGACAATCTGAAGAAAAGTGACCCTTCTCATTGCATGTGAAGCATCTTAGGTCCTTCTTACTCTTTTGATGGAATATTTTGGGGTGAGGGTGATCCTTCTTGGTTTTGCTTCTTTTGGTGTGGGCTGCAAGAGCTTGATCTTCTCCTCCCATCTTTTCCTCACGAGCTATAAGTCTAGCTTCTTCTTGAGAGCATTCTTCCCTCAATCTGTTGAACGAGATCAATTTCTTCCTTGCACAAATTCCTTGAATAAAGGAATCCCATGACCTAGGTAGGCCATTTAGAGTAGTCATCACCACCTCACCATTCTCCACCATTTCATCTACTGCTTCTAATTGTTCCTTGATCTGAGAGACCCTTGAAAAGTAAGATTGAATGGTTTCTCCATTCTGAAACTTTACTACTTTCAATTGGTTCCGCAGGGTCATCTTCCGATTTATGTTCTTTCCTTCAAATAGCTTGGTCAAAGATTCAAACATCTCTTTGGGTGTCTTGAGAGAAGACACATGGGGTATGAGATGATCTTTGATAGAATCAGCAATGATTCTCTTTGCCTTGACCAAGTTCTTCTTGTGCAATACCTTGGCTTCTTCATCCTCTGGGATAGGGATGTCTTCTTTCACATATGAGTCCAACTCATTCTCTTCCAGGATTAGCCCAATCCTATACTTCCAGGCTCGGAAGTTATCAGCCCCTTCAAGCTTATCCTCAAGCTTGGTGTGAAGAGACATCTTTAAGAGTACTTCAAATGGAAATAGAAAATATTTAGAACTTACCACTTGAAGTGCTGAAAACTGGATCTGGTCCCGGATTAGGGTTTGTCAGAGAAACCCTAAAAATTCAAAATGTGAATTTCAAAATCCCGAAAGGATAGAAAGATGCGCCTTGGAGAGCTGATCAGCCTAGTACATTCATAATTTGAGAACAGCAAAGTCTTGCCCTTCAGAATTGCCTTTTTGTCCTCCCGGGTTCACTAGGGAGAGCCCTGAATTAGGGTTTGAGTTTCCCGGAGATCTACCCATCCAAAAATCTCGATCCAAAGCTCAAACCTTTGATTTTTGCAAGGAGCTTCCAGCTGTACCTTCAGTTTCCAGAAATTCCTATTTTTGTGGAAACCCTAATTTTTAGGGCCAAAACTGAAAATGCTCGGAACTGAAATCTGATTGGACAGAAAGATGCGCCTTGATGAGTAGATCCAATCTACTATACTGAATTTCAAAAATATGTGGAGAGAAACCCAATAAACAAGGAATACAAGCTTCCGTCACTGCAAAATGTCTTCTTCTCAGTTAAGCTCTGATACCATGTTAAATTTTCAGTATTAAATCACAATACTATAGGATCTTTGCTGAGAGAATAACATCTACAGTATATCAATGCATGACAATCATAATATGACAAGCATCACAAGCATCACAAGAATCAAAAGCATAGAGACAAGAGACACAGAGTTTCCGTGGGGAAAACCCTAAGGTGAAAAACCCCACAACTTCCCCAGAGATAGAGAGAGCAATGGCTCAACCAAAATACAACCAAATAACACTGAGATAGTCTCCTAGCAGATGATCCTCCTCCTCCTCACTAGTGCGCTACTTTTCAGAGAGAGAGATAGATACTTTTCCGAGTGAGTAAAATAGAGATCTCCTATCTCTATTTATACTCACCTTTTTGCCCAGTGACCTACTGGGGCCGACTTGTCTACTTGAGTACATCCACATTATATTATATATTAATTAGGTCCGACCCCATAAGGTGGTCTAATAACCCATCGGCAAGTACACACACTTGCGACACTTGTCAATTCACATGACGACACGTCCTTATAGAGGAATAACACATCTCTTATAAGGGTACAATAAATATATATATAATATACTGATGAAATACATTCCGAAGTTACATATACATCAACAAATACATCATTCATCAAACACATAAATGCACTTTGTGCATTGCATAAACCAAATGGAATTACTAACCATTCATATAGACCTTTCCTAGTCTTGAAGGTGGCCTTTTAGGTGTCTTCTTCCTTCACTCGCACCTGGTGGTATCTTGATTTGAGATCCAACTTGGTGAATTACTTGGCATGCCGCAATTGGTCCAATAGATCATTAATCCTAGGAAGAGGGTACAGATTCTTGAGTGTGATCTTGTTCAAGGCCCTATAGTCGATGCAAATCCTCCAAGTACCATCCTTATTGGGTATTATGATGATAGGTGACCCACAAAGTGAGGTGCTTGGTTGGATCACACCCTTCATCAAAAAATATTGCAACTGCTTCTTCACTTCATCTGCTTCTATGACAGACTGTCTATACGGTCCAATGTTTGGAAATGGAGATTCCAACAATAATTGTATCTCATGCTCCACCTCCTTCTGAGGAGGTATCCCCTTAGGCTCCTAGAACAATTTTCTATGTGTCTACAAAAGGATCGCCAACTATTTTTTCTGCTCTCTCGTACATCCCTCTAGGGATTCCTTCACTTTTATCGATTCACCTGCTTGTTGATTTTGTCTTAAGAAAAGCAATACAAACTTCCTACTTGAATTGAACAACTTTTTCACTTGGTTAGCACTTACTAGATAGATCTTTGATTTACCTTTGTGCACGTTAATGATGAAGGATTTCCCATCCTTGATCAAGTGGTATTGGTTGTATCTCCTCATGAAGATCACATCCCTCATATACATGTAGGGGCTTCCGAACACTACACCACAAACATCCTAGTGTACTACATCTACCTCCACTTCATCAACATATTCTACACTTATGGAAAATTCGATCTTGCACTATTCCATGACTATGAGTTCTTCATCCTTATTTACCCATCCCAATTGGTAAGGACTGGGATCATCATGTACTTCCTATCCAAACTTACGTACTAGATTCTCTGCTATGTGGTTTGTTTGTGAACCAAAATCAAATAGAACATCAATCTTGGTCTTCTTGACCTGGATCTTGATGTGGAAGAGTTTCTTCATCTCTTTGTCTTCCTTAGGGTGAAGGATACTCAAATTCACCTCCTTATGCAATGTGGTACAGATAATATTTTCATCCACATTCGAGTTTCTTTCTAACTGCTTGAATGACTCCATGGCTAGAAGGTTCTCCTCCTTGGCATCCTTCTTGCGGTTCTTGGAGTTTAGCTCTGAATGTATCTTCAAACACTTTTCTTCAGTGTGACCATCGATATCACAATGCTTACTGTGGTTTCTCGAATTCTTGCATTGATGTGTCATGGTTGTAGTATTCTTCTCCTTTCTCTTCCACTTCTTCTTCCCCTACTTGGTAGCATCTTGGCTCTCTTTATGTTTTGAACCACTTGGTTGCCATTTATTATGGCTTGTGTTTTCTAGGTACTATGCTTGTACACAGGATTCATCAATTGACTTGGGTTTGAAGAGCATAAACTACCTCTGTATGTGACTATGCAAACCCCCTAGATACTTGATGAGTACATCTGGGTTCTTGGGTGAGATACCCAGCATGATAACCATATTCCCAAACTCGCTGAAGTATTCTTGCACACTCTGCCCTTACCTTTTCCTGAAGTAATGCCAATGGATCCACTGGTCCTATACATACCCGATAGGGTAAAATTGGGACTTGATGAGGGTTTTAAATTCCTCCCACTTAGTTATTGGAAGATCACCCTCCATCCTAAGTGCTTCCATGTGGTTTTCCCACTAGGTTAATGCATGCCCTATAAATTCAATCGGTAAAATGAGATATTTTGATCCTCGACTATTTGATGGATACTGCAATAAACCTCCAACTATTGCAACCAATGATTCAATTTCAGAGCATAGATCTCATCTTGATACGGCTTGAATTTGACTTTCGCTTCCATCTTGAAGAGAGACTAGAAAGGAATATTGGTACTAGAACTCGACTACTCTCTCTTAGGATATTTTGTCGATTCCTTTTCTGGGTCATTTTTATCTTTCGTTTTCTCCTCAAATCTGAAATATGAGTTAGAGCCTCCAAAATCCCTGAAAGGTTCAAACTTGCTTTCTAGAGCTGCCACGAGGATTGACATGTTCTGTGAGATATCGACGACTTGTATTTCTAGTTTTGAAAATCGTTGCTCATAATCATCAATCGCTTCTTAAACAAACTCATCCACCATGGCTAGGGTTTGAAGAATTTTATTTTTCACCAACTACTGGATCCTACAATTAACCTCAAAACCCAAAGAAAAACTGCTTTGATACCAATATGATTTGTAAACTGCAGTGGATATTCCACTAGATCAGTTTATCGCAACGGATCTTACAACTTAGTTCATTGTGTTAATTTAATTTTCATAAAATACTAAATACAATGGAACTGAAAGAGAAACTAAAGAAAATAAGTACACAATCCACACAATAACACAAGATATACCTTGGGAAAACCCACTATGGGGAAAAACCCAGCCACAAATGAGGACTTTGCCTTACTCTTCATATCAAACTAAAAATAAGGAAAGGTTACTCTCTATGGAGTTACCAATGACTCTACGACTAGAATGGCTACTGCAGGATCTCCTATCTATTTTGTTCTTCTCTAAAATCCACTCTCGTGTTGTTGCTCAACTATGGAACAATACAATACATCAAAAGAATGGTTCCCATTCTTCTTCTAGCAGCCTGGTATTTAACATAGTCTGATAGTTATATAGGGTTAATTTTAGGGGTTTTGCATGCCTCAAATCCCAATTAGGGTTAGTTTTTTGGTTCTATAATGTTCTTGAAGGTCCAAGCATGACCAGCTCCACATGTGTGAAAAATGAGAGCTGTTGTGTAATCCACTTAGTACCATGGTGGTCAACTGGATAGGTAAACTTGCGGGAGGCATAACTTTTTCATACAGATTCTGATTGAGGAAATCGTTGGAAAGGTCTCAAAGTGTAGAATCACCTCATGACCCATTTCATTAATAGTTGGTTTTTTTACCCCCAAAATTTCCATTTAGACCCTCAAATAGGCCCCAGAAGGTTCTGGAACCCAAATCTACAAAATGGGTCCTACAAGCCAATTCATCCAATATTTTGATCCTAAAAACTCCAAGTAGGTGACAAATTATATATTGATCCATTTCGGATCATTTGAAGGAAAGAATCTGGCCTTAGAGAGGCTATGGAATCGCCCACTTGATTAACCACTAACTCAGATTTGAGGTCGATATGGTCATAAATCCATCTCATTGCATCATTATATGGCATTATTTCCAATCTGGAAGCAATGGAAAAGAGTTTTATCTTCCTCGTATTCTCATGTACTGCCAGGTTATCATCGTCCTACAAAAAATTTCCCTCGGCATACATCATGTACATTTCATCCCATTAGGGATCATCCTAAACGCCAATAAGGTGACTCGCAACAGAAAATGACATGCCTTCAATATTGGTAGGAGTTGGAATCTCTTCAACCTCTTTCTACGCAATTTCTTTTCAATTTTGCATTCTTGACATCTTGCATACAACAAGAAATAATGGTTAAGTTATGAGCACGAGAGAATTGGTCAAAATAGCTAATGAAACAAATGAAAGAACAACAACGCAGGTTAAACTTATTTATTTCAAGCTTTTGAAATTTTGAATTCATCTTGCAATTAATGTTAAGATGATGGTGATTTTATTACAGGTCTTTGTTAGACACGTGAATTAATTTCTCTAAGCATCGTGCATTAGGACTCCTCGTGCATTACTTTTAGATTTGGTCAGGATTGGAGGGATTTGATTTCTTTAACAGCTATTCTGTACGCCTATATTTCCTTTCTCGATGGCGTGTGCACATAGATTAGGGCCCAAGGGAAGGGAGGGGAGAGAAACGGAGTGAGATGATCATCTCGAGGCTATGATTGAGACCTTCCTAAATTAATGGTATACCTTCGTCATATTAGAGATTCAAGGATTAAGATCCGTGATTAATGAGTTCGAAATAGAAGGGGCTACAGGGTTGGAATTTGATGGGAATTTTGCCCTTCGGAGGGCATTTTTCCCGTTAAATACAGTTAAAATATTTATGAAACCGTCTACCTAAATGGGCACTTAAGTAATCTAAACGTTTTTTTTTCATTTAATCATTTTTGTAAAATGTCATTAGTTTCATTTGGGTTTGGGTTGTCCAGGAGGGACCTTAGTCTAAGTAACCAAATCCATAGGTCGTCTACGTGGTTTTGGAATTTATGTGAATTTTGGTATGTTGGAAGTTTTGAAATGTTAAAGTACTCACGGAGTCACACCGCACCGAGCCACACCAGCCTCCAAGTCCTATGAGTTAATGAGTGCAGCCACGCCAGGGCAAGGAGTTAATAAATGAATTAACTCATCCTGCCATCTCTAACTACCACCTCGCCCTGGGAAGTGGGGCCTGATATGGGTAATTTGGATTCTAGTAATTGGTATTCGACTGGAGTCTAGGATGGGGAGGGGACTTGAACCTCTAACTCAAAGAGCCGAAACTTGAAGAAAGTTGTTGTGGTGCTGTGGATGCTACCTTCAAGTGCCCTGTACCAATGATTTTTGCAAGCTGCAAGATTCAGGAACACTGCCACGACCTCCAGGATGCAGCTGTCATTGCAACATCAAGGTCATCTTCTCCAGGATTCGACTCTCCTAGGCTCTGAGCTCAGCTGGTACAAAGGTAAGTATTAATTTCTCCACTTTGTAGCGTTGTAGGTGTAAGTTGTAACTGAAAGTTAATTACATATGTAGCACAGTTTGGAATAAGTAGATGTAGAACTGTAGGAGTGATACTGTGATATCTAATTACCATGTAACCCTTGTCAATGGTGGCAATTCTAAATTCATCTTTTGCGACTCCTATGAACCAAGACACTTTCTCTTGTGCCGATATCTGTCCCGGTTTTTGCAGCAATTGGATTCCTGAAACAAGATGCGCCCATTGTGTTTCATTGACCTATCTTGCATCCTAGGATTAGGACTGGGTGAGTTATCAATCAAGTCATCTTTGTCTTCATTGTTTACTTCTTAATTAGAAGAAAATAAACTGAGTTTGGTTATCAACAGTCTTCATACGTTTGCTAAAAATGATTACAAAAAACCCTCATGTTTCCACATTCTTTCTCCTCCAGAATCTGGATGCGACTATTCACCAAGCGAAAACCTATCAACCTACACAAGCAGATTCTTACTTGTTGACCCCTTTTACCTTCACTGGATTTACTAAAATGCGCTATGGTTTTGAATAGGGAGGAGTCAGGAGTCAAGAGCCAGGGGGTTTAGGGATTTATAAATGGAATAGGTGTGGGAGGAGGGATGATCCAGCTCGATCAACCATCGGGAATCCTTCATCCTATATTTCACAATGTAGAAGAATGCATCTGCAATGTAGAAGTTATATCTCATCAGTTTGGGAAAGAATGGTGCCTTGTATCTTTCTATAGAATGGTCATTGGCCATGAAGGTGTTTTGGTCTGCATACATTCTGAGGACATAAGAAATACATTCTTTTATCAACCAACATTTTTATTTGGATGCCCCTTGTGTTGTTGGCAGTCTGTCCTGTTGAATATTGAAACCTGTGCACAACTTTAATCTCTGTCTTTTACCCATGTCCACCTGCGATCTCTGTTTGATGACCAATTATGTGTTGATTTATTCAGTCATTTATTTTACAATATTATTGGGTCGCTTGGAATTTTATTAACCTGTGCACAACTTTCATCTCTGTCTTTTACCCATGTCCACCTACGAGCTTTTTTTGATGACCAATTATGTGTTGATTTATTCAGTCATTTATTTTACAATATTGTTGGGTCGCTTGGCATTTTATTTTATTTATTTATTGGTTTTGTTACAAATTCATTTCCAAGCACTGTGTGATGGCTAATAGTTGAAATTGTTTGTTTTACTTATGATATTATTATCCCATATAGAGTCTCAAACCAAGGTCATCATGTCCTGGTATTGAATGGTCTCTAAAGAAGGTAGCCCAAAACGTGTGTGTGTATATATATATATATATATATTTCAAAGAAATAACTAGTGGAATGACCATACTGCAAAATAAGCGAAATAGTAGATAGCAGTCATGAATCTTGTCGCTGATGGAATGGTAATGAAAGAAATTCCCTTTGGAATAGTGTTTTCCCGAAGCCACTAATCTAAGCTTTTTAACACTGTCCCTTGCTCCATACCATTAAAAATGTTAGCAAGCAATACTGAAATAATTGTCAACTAACCAGAGGCAACTATGCGTGCCTACGGATCTCCAAACTTTTGCCGAAACAATGGCTGGGAATCTGTCACTCCTTGCATGTTTTTTGTTAGGTCAAAATAGACATAATGTTACGGCTTGAAAATGTGTCACCATCATGAATTGTTATGCCACCCTGCATATCTTCTAAGTTCTAATGCTTGCGTGCATGCCCATTGCCAACTATGTTATTTAGGTTTTCTTTTAACTTTCTTTTCAAGGTCTGAAGACTGTGGGGTTTAAAATTATTTTTATTTAAATAGATAGAACCATTTCTTATGCACTTTAGAACTAAAGCTGATTCAGCGGCAAGGTTCCACGTTCCACACCAAGAAAACTATATGGCAAGTTTCGCTAAGGCTAGCTCAATAGTCTAAATGAGCAGCCTGCCACTTCCAAGGCTTTAAGTTCAGGTCGAAAGCCAAAATTGTTATTAGAGAGGGTAGAGGGTATTCGCTTCAAAACTTGAAAATTGAGTATTCAGGTGCTTGGAAATGGAGTTTTTAGTTATTTTTTGCAAACAGCTGCAAAAAACTTGAAAGAATAGTTTTTAACTTAAAAATTTGTTATGGAAGGGTAAATTTTTAATTAAAACTTCAATATCGAAAGGTTAATTTCTCATAAAAAATTCATTTGTTGAAGAGCAAAATATTAGACAAAACGTTTTTGGATGGGGAGTATAACAATCAAAACGTAAAAAAAAAAATTGTATGATGGGCAGAGATGAAAACAAATTCCAACCCTGAAAGGAAGCCATTACAGCAAACCACCCCCATTCTTCAACACGTTCTTCAATGCTGGACTTTACATAAAATTCCCCCCCCCGAAATCCATGAAAAATAACAAAATTTCACTATCATCCATACAAAACAGATATCCTATGGCTCGAGTAGCAACAAATTAGACCCAACAGATCTAAACAGTTCATCAACGAATTAGCGATCCGTGAAGCAACCAGCTTCAAATACCATGTTACCAATAAACACATCTACTGATATCAAATTACAACAAAGCATACTAGATTTGAAAAAATAGATCTGAAAACATAAAGAGGGTTGTATGGCCTTGCTTGGCTTGATGATGTAGCTAGCACTCATTGTTTTTCTTTTGCTTCACTCTTTAGCACAAATTTCTCATACCATTGGTTACATTTCTCATGGATCACTATCATGGAGGATCTAATAAGCCCTTTAAGACTTAAGGGAGTTCTAATCTCATAATTCCATGTAAAGAAATCGAATAAGTACAAGATGAAAATTGACAGAAAAGGCTTAAGGCAATTCTCTTCCATTCATCTTCATACCAATCATAGTAGTATATAGTACAAGGATCATAGTCACCTCTAGATCTAGATCTTATTGACAAATCATCGGCAGATAAGTATGACAACTCATAAAGTAATGATAATATCAGCAGATAAGTATGACAAATCATAAAGTAATGATAATAACAACTCATATGAGAAGTGATATAGGACTTTCTAATTGTCTAGAAACTTATAACATAACATCCACGCCCCTCTTAAACCCAAATTAAGGATAATTTTCACACCCCTCTAATAATAGGGATTCCATCAACATAGCATAAATAAATCGTGTCTACAGTAACCTTTGTGTATTCATCCTTTACATATCTCTCTATCCCCGTCATCACAGGCCAATCCACCATTTTAAAGTGTGGAGGATAAGACTCTCTATCTCTATATAGATAACAAGTGGTTTATTATTATTATTCCCTCATGTATGGCTAGAGAGTGTCTTGTTTTCTCTATCATGTCCTCATAATTATGCATAAATAAAAAGTGTCACTTTCTCTCTATTATTTACTTCCCTTTTATTCATGACTAACTAGTGTCTTATTATTTAATTTATGCTCCACAATATTAAATATTTATATGTGTACTAATTATAACATCACATTAACCCCTTAATGCCCCATGGCTAGGTGTGTAGGTTAAAATACTAGGTCTAAAGGGGAACAATCTATGAATGCCTCTAGGTTCAATAAACACGCGTACACACAAATCCACACACACACAAAGGTTAGGGATGGTCAAATATGATATCACACACATCCTCCCAGGGACACTAAACTTATATCTACTATTGTAATATAGAGTAGAGAGACCTAGTGCCCTTCGAGGGGATGATGCCTCCTTTCCCTAGGTGTGATTGAACCTCCCTTAAGTTTGTAGGGTTGAAACTTGTTAGGTATGAGCAGAAATATGTCAATGAAGATGCATAGGATAAATCAATCAAAACTAAAATATTGGAGCCTATCTATCCAAAGAAGTCCATGCAGATGCGTTGGAGGGACATATGCAAGTAACACTAGTGGTTTGAAAGTGGGGGAAGGATATCAATTTCTAATATGAGTGCATACTAGTAACTTAGTGTTTTGAAAGACACAAGAGGTTGGAATAATTTAAGAGACTTTTCAAAAAGACAAAATTCTCCACTAGGAATGTCTACATATCTCGCAATATGTCTGAAGGTCCACATGCCTTAAGCATTAGAAACAATTTCAGGAACAAGGGTTCCTTGTGGATCATCATGATGTCAATCAAGCATCAAACAAAAGAGAAATAAAGATAAACAACCAAGTGTTGCATGTCAAGCAAGAATGTCAAGATAGAGGAACAAGTAAACTACTATGTACGAATGATAGTAATCAAACTATAAGAATATAAATGAAAGTAGGTCCAACTATCATGTAAGTGAAATAATAACTAAACCATGGGATTGGAGGTAGTTAAGCTCTAAGTACTACGTTAGTGAAATAATCGTTTAGAACCTATAATGAAGCATGAATGAATGTGGTAGTGGATAAGTACACGCAAGGGAATTATACATTTACTTACCCATACAAGAGATTTGGTGGCATAGTCACATTATGAAATGAACTAGGTACCAATTTTGCAAAGGTTAGTGGATTGCCCTAAGTAAGGTAGGGATAGCAACACCAAATCTCAAGTGAAGGATAAAGGATAAACATAAAGGGGGATGTCATGATCCTACCGGGTGATTCTAACAAATTTAAGAGAAGTAAGGTGATGATTTTGGCATGGTGTTGGAAAATGTGTGAGGAAACATACACTGACTAAGAGCCATTGTGAGTAAGAGAGGCAACATACACTAACCCAAAGTCATCACAAGCACAAAGGCTACATATGGTAACATGGAGTCAATGTGAGCATGGTAGGTAGCATACACCAATAAGGGGTTGATGTGAGCACATGAGGTGACATAAACTAATTTGGGGTTGTCATAAGAACAAATGAAACATATACTAACCCAAATTTAGTGCAAGCACTAGAGGTGACATACATTAAACTAGGGTTGATGTGAACACAGGAGATGATATACACTAACACCTTGTTAATGTGAGCATAGAGGACACCAATTCTAATGATATATTAGTGAAGGTAAGATAAGCAAAGGAGGAGACAATTCCATCATAGAAGAGGCTCCATAGTGGTAGGATAGGGAATGTGACAAGTTGAAGGGGTCATCTAGGGAGAGAGACCAAAGAAGAGATAGTTGATCCTAACTAGGAAGGGTTATCTTGAGTAGGTTTGTATAGAAGATAGTGACCTAGGAAGGAACATCGCATCGATAATGCAGCTAAATCAAAGTATACAAAGGAGAAAGGGAGATGGTATAATATTTCCCCAAGTTCCTAAGGGGCAAGGGAATGGAGAGAAGGATGGAAAAGAGCATGTGAAACCAGTACTAGGGGAAGGAATGAGTAGGACTATGGAACACTAAGATCTACCAAGATAGGAAGTGGGGAAAGGATAGAAGGATTAAAAAGAGAACGAGAAACCAGGACTTGGCGAAAGAAAGAGTAGGACTATGGAATACTCAGTACTACCAAGCTAGGAAGTGTCTAGATCTAACAATGAGTGGTTCAAGATAGCCCCATAAAGGTCCCATTTGAGACGGGGCTGCATTCAACTTAATAAATCCAAGTTAAAAGATGGGGCCCTTCCAATATTAGAAAAGGTCATCTCAGACAACTAGTGGAAAGTTGAGGAAGGGAGTGAAGGGAAATAGAACAAGTAGCTATGAAGGACATGGAAGAGAAGGATCAAGTGATCCAAAATTTGTTTAGAGGAGATGTGCATTTTAGGTGAAGATGGATATGAGGAGGGTTGAGAAGGAAACAAGGCATCCTTGGTGGTCAACCTCTTATAAATTTTAAGGTTTCCTAGATAAGGTTTGATCTCTATATCTCAAGGAGTCATGTTGACGGATCCTATAAAATGAAAGGGAACCTTAGGGGAATCGGGAGGCACATGGAACCATGCTTATGATGAGGGGAGTGATCTAAATTATTCTGATGTAGACTCAGGTTACAATGAAGGTGTGTTGTCAATATATTTAGGAGGATGAGCTTGTCTTGCAAGGAAATCACGTTGAGATGTGATGCCTTGTTTACAAGTAGTGAATCATTGAGAAGTAAGAGCCTGGATTGGAGGAGATCATCAACCTTTCTCAGAAGGGAAAGAGTGTTTACGTTGAAGGACACAACATTCCACTGTGTTGTGAGTGTTTCTCTTATGATACTTGCACCACTTATCTAAGCTAGGGAAAGGGTCAATGCTTGAATCACTATGATTAGTTTTATGAAGACTTCTCTTTGGAGAGGGAGTCTCGTTTTTATCTCGCCACTTTGTATATAAGTCTCTAGAGGATGGGGTCTTTGAGGTAATATTGGAGGTAAATATTCGTGAACTTGTTAAGGAGGGAAAATATCCTAAGAGAGTATTTAAGGTCTGCAAATTCTCTAATGATTATTTCTTCAATTTGTTTCATGTAGGACATGAGTTCATCACAAGTCATATATGAGGTGAAAATGTTATGTTTACTTGGTTAGGAAGGGGACCAATTGCATGATGAACTTGGTTAGGGACAATGAAGGGTGTGATATTAGGATAAAGTGGAGGGTATCCTCTATGGCTGACTTGGTTCACATAGTATGGAATAGGTCATCTTATGTTGCAAGGTTGGGTTGGAATTGTAAGAGTACTTGGGTAGCTATCAGGAGGTATGCTATGAATACTCTTTTGAGTGAGATGAGATACATTGGACATTTTTTTAGGATGAAGTTCATTCACCCCAATATACGCAGATTTTGGGAGAAATGTGTTGAAAGGAGGGAAAGAAAACAACTCCATAGTCCCAAGGGTAAATGAAGAGACAGAAGAGAGAAGGAAGGTAATATTCTTCACTCGAGAAAAGGGGTGGGAACTTTCCAATGGTGTTTCCAAAATGTAGAGTATGAATGGATTCATTTTACTACACACAACATGAGGGTAGTTATGGAGGACCACCTAAGTAAATAGACGCTACTAAAAGGGGGAAAGAGGAGAGTGGAGTCACCACTTATTTTTAGGGCTAAGATGATAAATCGTAAGGTAAAACAAAAGAGGGTAAAAATAGGAGGGAAATCAACTAGATTACTTAGACCCTTAAGATCTTATTAATGATAACCTGGGGTTGTCGTTGATTAAGTTAATTTGATTAGGTTTCAAATCAAGTTTTACCATTAAATTAATATGAGTAAATAGAATAGCTATAGGGTTAATTAACTATAAATTCTTTTAATGAACTAGAAATTTGAACACTACTAATGAGGGCAAAGAGAACTTAGATGAGATTCATTGTTATCCAGATGATGAACCTCCCTACACTGAAGTGGAGAGTTGTTAATGTCCTCTAAAATGGATCTATCTTGGAATGAACTACACACTCAACTCCAAATTCCTACAAAACAAGACTTCCCATTCTTCCTTTTTTCTCTACTCTTGATCATTATATCTTTCCCCGTTCTGATGATGGATCACATATCACTGATCCAAAATGTTGACCTAAAATTTTCGAACATGGTGAATCCGAAAGCCATTAATAACAAGACTTCCCATGATCTCATATATATATATATATATATATATATATATAACCAATAAAGACTATATCTATTGTTGCAATTAGAAATCAATTAAATATTAAGAGTAGAGAGACTTTGCATCTTTAAAGAGGATGATACCTCCCTTTCCCTCATTGTGATGAATCCTCTCTTAAGGTTGCAAGGTTGAAAATCCATGAGGTATGAGTGGAAATATCCCAATAAAGATGCCCTATGTTAAATCAATCAGACCTACAAAATTGGGGCCAAGTTACCTAAAGAAGTCCTTGTAGAGGTGCTAGCAATAACGGGTGGAAGTAGCACTAGAGATTTGAGAAAGGTGGAAGGATATCAATTACTAATCCAAGTGTGATTGTAAATTTGGTTTTTAAAGAAAAAAGAAATTGCAATAATTCAATAGACTTTGCAAAAATAAATTGAATGGTCTATATAGACAAAGAAGTGACTACAAATCATAGGAGAAATTTGGCTTAGTTGTTGGGCCACCCAAGTCATACAAAACAATTATGTGCCTTAGATTTGGTATAATGGTACCGTAGGTTTTCAGGCCCAAAATGGCCCTCTATGACACAACTTATGGATTGGAAGCCATGACACACTAGGAAAATCCATGGTACGGTCAACACCAAGAGATCAATTACATTTTAGAGAATTTGACTCAAATTGATAATGTAAATAACAAATATAAAATGGGTCTGGGTGGCTATGGATCTAAATTAAGGCATACTAAGTGGTTATGAACCTAATAAAATGGTTTTCTCCCCTAACTAGACCCATGAAGTTAGGGAATAATCAAAATGAGTAAATCTAGTGACCAAGGGATAGAGATCAAAGGGAAAGAGGGACTTGCAAAACCCACCTAAGATCAAGAAACTGAGTGAGCTCCCGCATCTATGCTAATATGAGAGGAGCTGCAAGAAGGTGATCCATCGTATTAAAACAATAGTTTAATTTAAGTATCGTTCAAAAATATTTTCATGGTTCCTTTGAATATGGTTGGATTGTCCACTTGAAACATTGGGAAGTTTCATAAACTTTCACATAGTTCAATTCCATAAACTTAAACACTACTAATTATCGTATCTTCAATGGTTGGATCATGCATAAATAGAGCACATGTGTGGACCACATAATGACAAGGTACCTTCGGGTGGGTAAGTATATGTGAGTATCCAATTGTGAATTTCATATTATATTAACTTTCATATCCTCTACACCCATCTATTACATCTCTATCTCTCTCTCAATTTCTGCAAATTGTTCTTTCATAGTGATAATTTTTTCATCTTCAAATTCCTGGTTAATTAGAAGCAGTGGAGAACAAAACATAAGAGTTGGAAATCTTGAATGTGAGAATGGTGAGAATTGCATGATTTCACATTAGCTAGGAGGATGAAGTACTCTTATATTTCCCATAGTGATTGTATTCATTCCTACTCAAATAACTACACAAGGTAGAATTCTTGCCAACTTTCTACACACACTTAATGGTTGGTTTTTGAAGTAAATGGAGGTGGATAGATTCATTTAAGTCACATGATGGAAAAGAGATGAAATCCTAAGCTAACGTTGGGTTCTAGAGGATTACTTTTCTATACCCCCCATTCCTCTTCCCCACTAATGGAATCATAACCCCTCTCATGCTCAACATAGTCATATTGGACCATTATATATTATATTCTAGCATCAATATTCACATAGCTTGAATTCACCATGGAAATCCTACCACACATTCTCTAGTAATATATATATAACATATGCATACCTAGCTATTCACTAGTCAAGCCTTGGCCTTGAAATTTGCATTAGGAATCTATACAAACATATTTACATCATTTAGAGACTGATTCGTTTATTTAAGATCACATTGATTGACTCCTGTAATTATAATGACTCATTTTAAATTTATGCATAAATTGTTCTTTCATGTATCAAAGCTGGTGTATTACATTCCCATCCCCATTAGAATAACACCAACCTCGATACAACTTGAGATTAGAACAAAAAAGGTTATGTCTCCTTCGTGGCATCCTCGAGTGTCCATATAGCCTCATCAAAGCCAAAGTGCTTCCATTGCATCGTTGTTTGTCTGATGGCTCACTTCTCAAGCAGTTTTACTTTCTTGTCCATGATGCATAGTGACTTTGTTTCGAACTCTCCCTCTTGTTCTACCTGGATCATAGCCTAATAAATCATGCATATAGGACCATATACACATTTCTTAATCAAGGAGACATGGAAACATTGCGATCTCTAATGTTAGTAGGGAATGCATAACTATTTGCAAATAGCCCTATTTTATTGAGGACTTCAGATGGTCCACAATATCTCTGTTCCAACATGACACATGTTCCAAGTTTCAAACAAATTTAGTATGCCTTCAATCTAATGAAATCATGATCCCCGACATTGAATTCTATGATCACTCTATGCTTATCAACATAATTTTTCTATGTCTTGGGTTTTATTCATATTTTACATGATCCTAGCAATTTCTTGTTTCATTTCCTTAAGCATTTTTATCCAAAGCACAATTTTGTGTACTATATTATCCTAGCTTTCTGGAGTACTAAGTCTTCTTCAACATAACTCCTAAAATGGACTCATCCTCAATTATGCATAATGTGCATCATTGTATGCATACTCCACCAAGTTCAAATAGTCTCCCCAATTGGATGGTTTATCCATCCCATACATGTGAAACATGTCTTCAATCACTAAAATCAACCTTTCAATCTACCCATTTTTTTGTGAATTATAAGCAATACTAAAATTCAAGTTGATACCAAATCTTAAATGAGACTCTTCCCAAATTTGGACGTAAAATTTTATCACCGTTAGGTACAATTGCATTAGGTGCCCCATGCAATCTAAATCTCTCTCTGATAAATATTTTGTCAATGTGTGTAGCCTTATGAATAGATTTAATAAGAATAAAATGAGTTGCATCGATCAATATATCTACTACAAAAAATGATATAATCATGTTGCCTTACCATTTTCAGAAGTGTTGTAATCAAATCCATTGTTATTATTTGTTATGCCCATTCTAGATGTGGCAGAGGTTGTAACAATACATTTGGATGTTGATGCTTATCCTTGACTTGTTGTCATTCCTTACATCTAGCAATAAATTTCTTCATCCCATGACAAAAGTATTTCCCCTTCACTATAGCGGTCATTTTCTAGTAGCTTTCATAGCTAGAATATGGTTTTTATGTATCTCATCCATGAGAATTCTAAACTATCAAGAGGTGGGAATATACTCCATCGTCAATCAATTGATATATGTCATACCTCTTCTTTAATTTCTCTATTCGTGATCCATATTAAAGTATATTGTTCATATTCAGTGAGGGAACCAATAACTCTCTTCTTCAAATCTAATTTGAAAATGCTCTAAACTTTGACGTGAATCTATCCACAAGGTGCATCGACATCGTTATTCTATTTTCATTTTATGTGTTTGAATCTCAAAATAAAAATAACATAGAAATTCCAATCTTCTTTCTTGCCCAACATTTAACATTGATTGGTCAAATAAATACTTAAGGCTATTATGATTAGTTCAAAGATCAAATATGCCACCCATCAAGTAGTGTCTCCACTTTTTTAGAGCATGAACTATTGCAACAAGTTCTAATTCATGAGCAACATAGTGTTTCTTTTGTTCCTTCAACTTATGTGACTCATAACACAATACATAGTTATCATTCATTAGAAATCCACCAATTCCTTTAATGAAAGCATCAATGCACACTATAAAATCTATATGTGGATCTACAAATTTTATAATTAGAGAACTAGTGAGGAGATTTTTCAATAGCCAAATTTATTCCTCACATTGTTGGGACCATTAAAACTTCTTTCCTTTTCGTGCAAGTAAGTGATTGGGAAAGCAATTTTTGTTAAATTTTCAGAATTTAGTTCAATTTGATCTAGGATCTTAACTGAGAGAACAACATGTACAGCAAATCTACAGCATATCATTCATGAACACAATAATGCAAGCACAGAAGAGACACATAGTTTACTTGGGGAAAACCATAAAGGTGAAAAACCCCAATAACTTCCTCAGAGATAGATAGAGCAATGATACAACTAGAATACAAGAGATAGTCTTCTCCTAGCAGTAGAGCCTCCTCCTCCACAAGTGCGCCACTCTCCACAATGTGAGTGAGAGAATAGAATGTGTAAAATGAGAGAGACACACTCTCTATTTATACACTAACTTGACTTGACCTTTACTCAACTAGGTCAGCCTCAACTTAACCACTTAACATAATGCTGACTGGGCCGACCCCCACTAGGGTGGTCTAATAACCCTTTGACCCACGTGGATGACCCCCAATAGGGTGGTCTAATAACCCTTTGACCCACATGACTTATATAGGGCCGACCCCAACAAGGTGGTCTAATAACCCATCAAGTATAAGTTACGACACTTATAATATAAATGACGACACTTCCGTATAGAGGAATAATAACATCTCTATAGGAATACAACCACTTCTGTATAGAGGAATAATAACATCTCTATAGGAATACAATATACATATATGTGAAATACATTCCGAAGTTACATATACATCAACACTCCCTCTTAACTAGGAAGGTATTTCTCGACACAGGTCTTCTAGCAAAAACCATCTTCTCTGGATCATCGTCACTGGATAATTGTCATCGAGTCATCATCATCGTCACTGCTGCTGCTATCTCAATCAATCTCTGAATCTACTCGTCATAGGAAGTTCTACAGAGCCAGTCCTTTTTCATACTGGATGTAGGCCCACCACCTGCAGGTCTTCGTCATCACTAGCCATACTGTGGAATTCTCAGGACTTATTACGTGCGTCACAAAACTTGGTTGCAGCATCCCAGGCTATTACGAGCACACAGCTCTACCTATAGGATCTCCCAGGAGCACATTACATGTGACCCATCACAAAACCTGGCTGAAGCATCCCAAGCTGTTACGAGCACACAACTCTACTTGTCAGATCTCCCAGGAGCACATTACATGTGATCTCACCACAAAACTTGGCTGAAGCATCCCAGGCTGTTACGAGCACACGGCTCTACCTGTCGGATCTCCCAGGAGCACATTACATGTGGTCCACCATAAAACCTGGATGAAGCATCTAAGGCCTTTTTCATCCTGTCTAGATCTCCCATGAGCAAATTACATGTGGTCATGGCAAAACTTGGTTGAAGCATCTGAGGCCTTTTTCATCCTGTCCAGATCTCCCAGGATCAATTTACATCCCATAGGACAAAACCTCGAAAGAGCATCTGCCATATATCCCAGGGCACCGAATTACATGCCATATGCAAAACCTCGAAAGACTATCTGCAGATCTCCCAGGGCACAAATTATATGTCCTCCCAAGCAAAACCTCGAAAGAGCATTTGCCAGATGTCCCAGGGCACCAAATTACATGCCATAGGAAAAACCTCGAAAGACCATCTGCAAATCTCTCAGGGCACAAATTACATGCTTACCTACACAACCTGATCCACGGCCATAAAGTATCATCTGATACTCATCATACATCATCCTGATGTACACATGATCATCCTGATCATCATCACTACAACATCCTGCTGCATGTCATCTGGAGAAGCTCTTCATCCACGATCATCCTGATCATACAATGCATCCATCTGATGCACACCAAGTATCTACCTGATACATATCATCATACATAGTGTATCCATCTGATACATATATACATGATCCACACACTGTATCCATCAACATACATGATCTACCTGATCATACCTGATACATATCAATATTCATGATCTACCTGATCATACAATGTATCCACCTGATACATATACAGATACATGGTCCAAGCATCCAACATTATGCATATACACAATACATACAAATGATCCAACCGATCATATCCAGCATCCAACATGATGGGTACATACATATAAATGATCCAACTGATCATATCCAGCATCCAACATGATGCATACATACATACATAAAAATGATCAACTGATCATATCCAGCATCCAACATGATGCATACATACATATACAAAAATGATCCAACTGATCATATACAGCAGAAACCAGAACATCATCCTGATGCTCATCATCCAACACTTACATCCACAGCCATGTGAAGGATCCCCCTTCCAACATGCTTGGAATGGCTTCAATAGATGTGTCCATCACTTCTTCCTCGAAGTGTCCTCGATCTGAAGAACGCCAAGCCTCTCTCTGAAGTACTCGAACTTCACCCTGGCTAGTGGCTTCGTCGGCACATCTGCAATCTGCTCGTCCGTCGCAACATACAGGAGCTTCACAGCTCCTCTCTGCACCATATCCATGATATAGTGATATTTGATCTCTATGTGTTTCGACCTGTCATGAAACACTGGGTTCTCGGACAGCTTCACACAACTCTGGTTATCACAGAAGATACCAGTAGCATCCAACGGGAGATCAAATAACTCAGACAGTAGCTTCCGTAGCCATACTACCTCACAACTAGCTGAACCGGCTGCAACATACTCTACCTCAGCTGTACTCAGTGCTACGCAGGACTGCTTCCTGCTAAACCAAGAGATCACACCTGATCCCATACTGAAGCAACACCCAGATGTGCTCTTCCTATCTGCAGCACTGCCAGCCCAATCTGAATCAACATAACCCTATAGGTTAAACTTTTGATTCGCTTCATACTTGAGCCCATAATCCACTGTACCTTTCAGGTACCTCAGAATATGCTTTACAGCAACCAGGTGAACACTCCTCGGATCTGTCAGGAACTTGCTCAATGTGTTCACCGCAAAGCAAATATCTGGTCTCATGTTCGTCAGGTACATCAAGGACCCAATCATCTGACGATACATAGTGACATCAATGGTTCAGATGAAGCATCACACAGATGCTTCAAGTTCGATGCCATAGCCTCGCAATCCATCATCCCAAATCTCTTCAGGATATCTACTGTGTACTTCCCTTGTCCAAGGAAGATTCCATCTGCACTCTGCCACACCTCCATGCCAAAAACAAATAGTGCATCATCCCCAAGTTCTTCATCTTGAACTCGGCAGTAAGCTTCCACTGCGTGTCGGCAATCAATCTATCTTCACCTGTAACAAACAGGTTATCCGCATACAAAAGTAGTATCACTAGATTGCCTTCCTCAACCTTGTAGTAAAGGTTGGAATCCGCTTTACTCTTGGTAAAGCCCTAAACTGGATAGAAAGCTGTCTATCCTACCATACCAAGTTATGCATATATATGACTCCTTTTCATGTGTCTCAGAACCAAGTGGCTGCACCACATACACTTTTTCTTCAACTACACCATTCAAGAAAGCTGTCTTGAAATCCATCTGGTGTATCTTCTATTTCATCACTTTTATATTTCTTTATGTTGTCGTCTGCAGCATGCTTGATCTTGATAGATCCATATGGAAGTCATAACAAACTTCCCTTCATCTCTTGGGATCGCATCCCAAACATCGTTCTTCATGATCGACGGATCATGGCATTCTTCCCATATCTTGGGAACTTCAATATCTTCAATAGATAATTTTGTTGCTGAACAAATGTTGTAGTTCTTCTTTTGTAGTTGATGGCATACGATATTTCCTACACAACAAGTTAAATTGCATGATTAGAAAACATCTCATATTTTTCAGAACAAATTCTTACACAAAAAGGAATATGTCATACAGTCATGCAATTAACTTAGCCAATGCTTCAATACAACATTTATCCATATCCCGTAACTTTCTAGATGCCTTCCAATCTCTACCAGAACATTGTTAAGAGTGTGCACAACTCCAAACATGTCAGCAAAGAGGTTTCATTCTAGATAAGTAGCAATGGAATGTTGTGCAGTGCCATAGGCTACTTACCCATGCATATTAGTAGTATACTGTTCATCAATGCAACTATTCTAATATGCATAATACACAACCTAATTCTAGGAACATCAGTATATACATTATTGAACAGTATTATTTAAACAATAAAATATGCAAGTAATGACAATTCAAATACTTATCTTTGTTTGTTTGTTGGGTGGACTCCCTCAGAATCAGGGATAATTTTAAGAACCCATACTTATTTAAAAGTGTATAAACCTTGGCGAATCTTACCAATTCTTAAAATGTCAACTATAAAATATTTGGCGATATTTTTCTAAAATTATTTCAATTTCTAAGGATTTTATAGAGTTTATATAATAATTTGGCGATTTTTAGACTGAAAAAAGTTTACCCCCTCAAAATTGGGCGAAATGGGGCTTCAAAAAATGCAAATTGGCGAATCTTTTTTGGGAAAAAAACATGGAAAAATAGCCCATGGGCTAAATTTCGCCCCTAAAATTATCCTTTCTTAGAATCTTTGCAACTCCATTCTGATGAGGATTGTGAGAAGTGGTCAACTCCCTCTGAATATCTGCATCCTTGTAGAAACTACTGCAGTGTGCTCCCTCTTGATCTTTGCTTCCTGGATTACCTGTCCTTGAACTTATATACATTCTTGATCCCTATGCATGCTTGTTAGTATCATCATTGTGTTATCCTCTAGGTCTCTTACATAATTCATTAGTATAATTTATCAAAACACAATAATCTCAAGCATGTATAGTCAGGATCAATTCAAACACAGATAATTAGTATTCAAGGTTTCAAGGAAGTCTTCTTTTATTCATACATATTCTTATTTAATCATAGGACTCTTCTGGTTAGTTAAATCATCAATTATGGTACGAAACATAATATGCATACCACTATGATTATTCAACCTATGACTTCATGAATAATCATTATCAACAACACAACAGTATAAGATCCTAACACAAGGTAGGATTCTAGCTTGATATAGGAAAAACATACCTGGATTAGCATGCTAGCTAGTTATGTCTAATATACCCGCATAATGTCTTCTGATTCTCTTCCGTGACTTGTGCTAGTAACCTGCATGTCTCATAAGTTAACCATTGTAGAACCAAGTTATACATACCTCGAAAGTAGATCTTCTATGTGATCCATGACAATGGATGAATCTTTGTCTTCACGTCACCATGAGCATATGTTCTTGAAGTAGAACATGATTTGACTTTCTTGGTGTACCTTTTGTGTTAGCAAACAACATAAACCTCATACAACACCATAATGCATTAGTACAATCATAAGTGTCAACACCCTAACCAATGAATATCTTCTATCATGCATTCATAATTTTGTTGAGGTGATACGACAAATCTAAAATCAAGATTGTACTAACCGTAATAACATGAAGACAAACATACCATAAACTTATTCATGAAAAAATATTGAAACATACCTCGATGAGTCATACCTGTCGAGATCGCTTATAATATTCTTATGTAAGGCCTTAGCCTCATCTCCCTCTGAAACAGGAACTTCTTCACTTATGCAGGTGACCAATCCATCTTCTTCTAGGATTAACCCAATCCACTTGATTTGCAAGAACTGGACCTGGAGCTGGATATGGGTTTGTCAGAGAAACCCCAAAAATTCAAACTTTGAATTTCAATTTCCGAAAGGATAGAAATATGCGCCTTGATGAGCTGATCAAGCCGGTATATTCCAAATTTGAAAACTGCAAAGTTTCACTCCTTAATTTTGCCTTTGAAACTTCCGGATTCACTGGACGTGACCCTGAACTGGGGTTTGATGAAGCCCACTCTTCTTCCCAATCAAAAGGTTTGATCCAAAGATCTAAGCTTCTATTTTTCTGAGGAGCTTCCAGCCATGGTCACAGATTTCAAAAATTCCCATTTTTACAGAAGCCCTAATTTTCCACTTTTCTAATCAAAGTCCCAAACTAGGGTCTGATCAAGCCCGGCCTTCTACCCAACCAAAAATTCTGATCTTGGTCTCTAAATTTTGATTTTGATGAGTAGCATCCAGTCGTGGTCTCTGATTACAAAAATTCCAACTTTCTCCAAAGCCCTAAATTCCGGAAGCCATGAATGAAGGTACTCAAAAATAATTCTGTTTTGACAGAAATATGTACCTGATTGTTTCTAGTGTAACTCTGAACTTTTAGATCTACAGGGTCTGAAAACGCTTCTTGAGATAGCCTGACCTGTTATATTTCCATCCTAACAGGTCTGATCTCAATTGGATTCTCTGAGAGAGAGTTATGCCAAGTGTCGCAACGTGGCCTGTTTTGGGATAATACAGGAGAGCGAACTTGTACAGTGTGCCACGTGTCACTGTTTGAACTTCGGCCTCTGAAAACGTTTTCTAAGATAGCTCGCCCTGTTATCTTTCCATACTGATAGGTCTGACCTCAATTGGACTCTCTGAGAGAGAGTTGTGCCAAGTGTCGCAACGTGACCTGTTTATGGGATAATACAGGAGAGAAAACTTGTACGGTGTGCCACATGTCACTGGTTCAACTTCAGCCTCTGAAAACGTTTCTTGAGATATTAAAGTCTGTGTACTACCTGTCACTTTTTACGAAATTTCATTTGGATCTTCCTAGCCCAAGTTATGACATTTTTCCCAAGATCACCTGATTTTGACTCAAATCTGGAAGAGGCAGAAACCCTATATTGTACAGATCATAAATCACAAAGTACAACGAATTAGAGGTTGTCCTTTGGATACAAGGTACATGGAGATTTAAGCTTCGACCTGTAAAGATTTCAGCTCCGAAAAAATCTCCAAAACAGATTTATATCGAAAGTGCTACGATGACTGGTTTTTTCTATATCAAGCCCTAGCATCGTAAGTGCAACAAGTGTCATACATGCCATATCATGCCTTCTTTCAGGCTAGCTCTGATACCATGTTAAATTTTTAGAATTTACTTCAATATGATCTAGGATCTTAACTGAGAGAACAACATGTACAGCAAATCTACAGCATATCATTCATGAACACAATAATGCAAGCACAGAAGAGACACAGAGTTTACTTGGGGAAAACCATAAAGGTGAAAAACCCCAATAAATTCCTCAGAGATAGATAGAGCAATGATACATCTAGAATACAAGAGATAGTATTCTCCTAGCAGCAGAGCCTCCTCCTCCACAATTGCGCCACTCTCCACAATGTGAGTGAGAGAATAGAATGTGTAAAATGAGAGAGACACACTCTCTATTGATACACTAACTTGACTTGACCTTTACTCAACTTAACCACTTAACATAATGTTGACTGGGCCGACCCCCACTAGGGTGGTCTAATAACCCTTTGACCCACGTGGCTGACCCCCAATAGGGTGGTCTAATAACCCTTTGATCCACATGACTTATGTAGGGCTGACCCCAACAAGGTGGTCTAATAACCCATCAAGTATAAGTTACGACACTTATAATATAAATGACGACACTTCCATATAGAGGAATAATAACATCTCTATAGGAATACAACCACTTCCGTATAGAGGAATAATAACATCTCTATAAGAATACAATATACATATATGTGAAATACATTCCGAAGTTACATATACATCAACAATTTTGTAAAAAAATCTCTATAAATCTTTGATAATAACCAACAAGACTCATGAAAGATCCCGCATCTATTATATATCTTGGAGTGATCCAAATCAATGTGACCTCAATATTTTTCAAATCTATGATATTCCCTCTTTAAAAATAACGGGGCCTAAATAATTGATCTAGCCTTGATAAAATAACTCTTTCTTGGTTTTGCTTACAACTTATGTTCTCTTAGTACATGTAAACCCATCCTCAAGTGGCTCTCTTGCTCTTCTTCATCCATAGAATAAATTATTATATCATCAAGAAAAACAAGTACATAATTGTCTAAGTACTCACTTGAATCATTGTTCATTAGGAACATGAATGTCATTGGTGCATTTGTGAGACCAAATAGAACCACTACAAATTTATATTGTCCATACCTTATTCTAAATGCTTATTTGTGGATTTATGTCATTAATTCTGACTTGATGATGTCTCAATAATAAATTTTTAAGAGTAATTTTTCCCCTCATTTCGTCAAACAATCAACAATTCGAGATAATGGATACTTGTTTTTCACTTTGAATTTATTCAATTGCATGTAGTTGATACACAAGCTAACAATGCCATTTTGTTTTCACAACTAACATATGTGCTCCCCATGGAGACATATGTGGCCAAATGCATCTCTTTTCCATAAAATCTTGCAATTGCATGTTTAGCTCTACTAATTATGGGGTACTCATCCTAAAAGAGGTCTTGGACACTTGTGTTTCTCTAGGTACAAGGTTAATTGAGAAATCAATGTCCCTCTTTAAATAAATTCCTAACACTCCAGCTGAAAATACATCAATGAAATCATGTTGCAATATGGGATGGTATCCAAGCTTTGAACCTTTGTATTATGTTGAATCCAATATGTACATTGCATACAATAGACATTACTTTCTAAAAAAAAATATTATGTTGCAATGCTGAAATTTTCTTGACAGAGATAGCCTTTGGAATGCTTCTTATTATCCTTGAGTTTCCATATTTAACAACACAATCTAAAGTTGTGGTGTATCAGTCAAGTTTAAATCGATGTGATTCCAACCAATCCATACCAATGAGGACATCATAAGAACCAAGAGGAAGAATGTTCAAGTTTTATTATGAAGAGAATCCATTCAAATCTAGTGGAAAACTTGCCATCATTTGACTAGTTTTTATTGGTTCCAATCGCTCGCTAGACTAACGTTGACTTTCAATGCTTGCATTTCTTAGGTGCACAAGTTTTGACTTTAGGAGTAACATCACTGTGACTAGATTCCATATCAATTAAAATGGAAATGGATTATTTAGCAATCTTACCATCAGCTCTAACCATGGTATATTGATGATATGCCTAGCAATGTTCAAATGTAGCATACATCCAAGGAACCACATGTAGTATGCTCAAGCCCAACAATCCAAAACCACCTAAGATGAAGCATTAATTATCTCATTCTTATATTGATATGATATCACAATTTTAATCTTCTTAGTAGATTGGCAAAGTAGATGTGGTATCTATTCATTATATACATGTACAACCAGCTCACACAACCTTCTTACACAAGGTTAGAGCATACAAAGTTACTTCACAACTCTAATATATATGGCACTCAATTTTGTAGGAAAAATTATGATTATAATTCTATTCAAATTTACACCTTTATACTAAATTTAATATATATATATATATATATATATATATATTCATCACGTCAGAGGTAATATTCACTGTATTTAATTTTTTATGGAATAGGGAATACCATGAATTTCCTTAAAATATCATGTAAATATGTATATAAAAATAAAATATTTTCAATATTTTATATACATTATTACATTCACTTATTCTAAGATATTAAAGGTATATTGTATTAGATATGGTATTTTATGCTAAAGCATATTAGCAATTTGAAAATATAGAAAAAAGACAAACATTATTTCCAAAGTTACGATAATGTCAAAATATAGAAAAAAGACAAACATTATTTCCAAAGTTACGATAATGTGCTCTGATACCAAGTAGCAGGATCTTGCGGAACTTTAAGCAATATTCGAGCCAAAATAATCAGCATATTCACGTAACAACAACTTGGAGAGAAATGCCAATAGAACGATGCAGATAGAAACAACTCCAATTATGATTGCCACAATATTCATAGCTGATTTCAAAATACAGACTACAGACTCTCAATGTGGATCGACCTCGGACAGTGAAGTTCGTCACCACAGCACTCTGAACTTATGCCTAAGCACAATGTCTTGGGTCCATTAAGATTTCACCACTTCCCGAAGGCATGAGGTTACTTTTAGGATCCTGGGAGTCCCAAGATATGCTTACTAGCATACCCTTACTGACACAAATTTACAGAGGTGAGTCTAACCCTTTTGATGCAATGTTATACCACGCAGGGCAACTTGCAGAGCATACAGGCTTCGGCTCTCACACACCTAGACTCTGTCGAGCGGACTACTTGCTCAGACGACACCTATTTGCAGAGCGTACTACTTGCTCATGCGACTCGACTCAACTCTGAATGAATCAAATGAGTCTATCGACCCTTATTTATAGTTCTCTAGTCAGTATACCGGTGACCAGCAACACACACTAACCGGTACTAAAGTAAGATTCCCAGGGCATAGTGGGACAGCACTATGTTATCTCTTCCCTTAAAGGCAGTTCCATGTGGGGACCCGGTACTTTGACAAGGACCGACTGACATCCACTACGCTAAAGAGATTCCAATGGCCGACAGAATCAGGCCCACAAAAATTATTACAAGCATCTCGGGGAAAAGCATCCCGAGGACATAAAACTTTCGGCTAAAACATGGCCGACAAAATCACAATGGAGAGGCCCACCAACAGCTTCCACTAAAAGATAATTACAGGAAAAGATTCTTTAAATCGGACCGGCAGGATGCATTCCCGGAAAATTCAACGGGCACTTTTAAGGAGTATCATAGCCGGAGCCGCAAACACAGACATTTGTCCCATCGGGACCTGGTACGCCGCCACAAACACAGTCAAGAACACCTGCATTATAAATATCTTCTTCGAGCTCTCTTCTCATCCATTCGTCTTCAATATAGTTAGGCTGAGACTCTGTGTATCTCCAGTATTCGTTCTGAGGGAACTCATCTTCCATATCTGGATATAACAGGTCGCCAAAACACTGCTCTACATCTGATCCTTTGAGAGCTTCATTAGGGCCAAACACAAACTCAGAAGCAAACTGTGATTCCACCCTGTAGTTTAATGGAAGTGTCTTACGGTGAACCTTTGTGTCAATCCGATTACCTTGGTTGTCACGTTTGATGAACTTCTGGGTTACGGTCACACAATGTTCTAATGGAGTATACCTGCCTCCATGGTGCCTGAGCCTGAACTTGAACCATTGATTTTTTTGGTCAGCGGCTTGCATGTCTACTTCTAAATGCAAAATAAAGTTGGCCTTACGGTCAACCCATTCTAATCTCGGGTAGAATTTGTCTAGGAAGACTTCTGTCCACCCTGACCACTTTCTCTGCTTCATGTTACCTGGGTCAGCACATATGATGATGGAAGTCTGTTCTCTGCAGAATTGCAAAATCAGATTATATGTTGTCCAAGTAAGATCACCTTGACCTAGATCAACATACCAGATTGCTCCTTCCTTCTCATCGTTGCAGTCGACCCAAATTTCTTTACACTGCCTCAACTTTTCCTCTGCTTTTCTGAAGCCATTAAAAGCAGCTTTCTCCCAACGCTCCAGAATTTGCAGCTTGCATGGGCTGGCTTGAATTTGTTTTATCAATGTGAGGCTTAAATATTTTTCGGCTTCATGCCGATCAGCATAGTCCAGCAATTGTTGGCGCTCTTCTTTTGAAATGTCTTTGTCCCAAGGGGCTAGAAACAGGGACTCTGGAGGCGCTCTAAGCTTTTCTTCTTCTTCAGCCATAGGGGTTTTCCCCTTATCTGCAACAATCCTGTCTCTCATAAAACTTTGACTCGAACTTGAACAAGATGAGAACATATTTAAGCTGGGGGCTTCAGTCTGCACATTCTCACGAGTCAACATATCAGCAAGGCAATTTAAGTAACCTGGTTTATAAATAATGTCATAATCAAAATTACTTAACCAGAGAAACCATTTTAAAATACGGCTACTGTTCTCAGCCATGAGATTCTTAAAAATGCCTGGCATGATTTTCAGATCTGTTCTGATGATGAATCTGACAGGTTTTAAATACAAAATGAAATTATTGACAGTCTTTTTCACAGCTAATATTTCTTTATGGCTGCTTGGATAATTCAATTCTGTGCCTTTGAAGGAACCAGATACATAGCCACAGATATTGGCTCTTCCTTCAATTTCTTCCAGCAAAACTCCACCCCATGTGGTGTTGGATGCATCTGTCTCAATTATTAATTTCCCAACTCCCTGTGGAAGACTGAGAGCTGGCAGCTGTTTTACCCTGGCTTTGATCTTCTGGACTGCCAGAGTCATCTCTTCAGAGCATGGAAATGGCTTCTTTTTAAGCCTTTGCTGCAGGAAATGAATATCAGCAGCCTGGCCTTTGTAGAATGGTCTGATGTAATTCAAACAGCCTAAAAATATCTGCAACTGGATTTTCTCAATGATCTTGTCAGGAAAATATTAAAAAGATTGCAGAACATGCTTTTGCAAAATGACCTGACCTGCTTTAATATGCAAACCCAGAAATTCTATATCTATTCTACCTATTTCCATTTTACTTTCAGACAGAACTAACCCATGTTTAAAAACTAGATCATAAAACTGCTGTAGATGTTTAAGATGTTCTTGAAGATTTTTTGAGCATATCAGAATATCATCTATGAACACTGCTAACCATGGAATATCCCTGAAGATATCTTCCATTCTCTTTTGGAACTCAGAAGGAGCATTGTTTATACCAAAAGGAAGGACTTTCCATTGGTACTGACCATGGGGAACTACGAAATCATTTTTATACCTATCTTGTGCCTCTATACCGATCTGGTAGAATCCTGACTTTAAGTCAAACTTGCTAAAGATGGTGCAACCTGTAATCTTCTGTAACAAGCTTGCCTTATCGGGTAATGGGTACCTGATTTTCTGGAGTACTGCATTCAATGGCTTGAAATTAACTACCAATCGGGGCTTACCTCTTTTCTGCTCTGAATGTTTATTAACCACAAAGGCTCTGTATGCCCATGGGATTTTTGATGGCTCAATCAGACCTTTAGCTAACAACTCTTTTATTTCCTTGGAGCAGAATTCTTTCTCACTTGGACTCATAAGTCTCGCTGAGGCTTTCATTGGTTTGATCTTTTGCATGGGATCGAAGGGAAGTGAAACAAAGTACTTTTCTCGAGTCCAGAAAGCATTAGGGCTTTCTGAGCAACAATCCCTTTTAATTCTTTCTGTTATCCCTGCAAGAAACTGATCACTGTGTACTTCTGCAAAAGAAATACACCTTTCCATTTTGCTCAATGAAACTTTG
Source organism: Larix kaempferi (assembly GCA_027924585.1). Taxonomy (NCBI): domain Eukaryota; kingdom Viridiplantae; phylum Streptophyta; class Pinopsida; order Pinales; family Pinaceae; genus Larix; species Larix kaempferi. The sequence goes on from BSBM01000319.1 coordinate 6,392,483, forward strand.
GACTGACTAGGAGGAGAATGGATAATTGGCTTACATCTTTGTACAAAAGAATGGCTAAGTGGTAAACTAATGGACTGACCATTGACTGTACACACAAATAGCATTTTTTGGGTATCAATTGAAAAAGGACTAACCTTAAGCAAGAATTCAAAACCCAAAACACAGTCTTCTCTAACAACATCTAATCTAAATAAAGACAAAGAACTTTTTACAGAGGATAATGAGATGGGGAAGTTCTTAACCTTTCCAGTTAAATATACAGGTGTACCTTGAATTGCAGACCCATATTCTTTTGTATCTTCCCAGTAAAACTGGGGAATGGCATTACCTCTTGCAAGATTGAACTGGGATCCTGAATCTATCAAGCATTGGACTGGGTAGGAATTAAACTCATCAGGACAAAATTGTAAGGTAATAAACATCTTAGGACCAGAGACTGCACCTAACAAACTGACGCTCTGACTCTGGGGAGAGGGAGATTTCTCAGGAGACTGTGGTGAAGGAGACCTGTCTGGAGATTCTGATTTTCTACCACAAACTCTTTCAATCTCATTTGACAATTCATCTTCTGAAGATTGCTCTTTTTCTAACATCAGAACTGTTAAAGCATTCTTGATTTCATCTGCCTCTTTTATCAATGTTCTGATTTGCTGTTGCTTATCTTTCAATTTTAGCCTTAGCAATCTTTCTCTGTCAGCTCTATGTGCTTGTCTATCCTTGTGAGCATTAGGATAATCAAAATAAAGATCTGTTGGATTAGAAGTTAGGGATAACTTCTCTTTTCCCTTTTCTTTCATCAAAGCCTGCAACTATGGCTGGAGAGCTTTCTTTTCTTCTCTCAAAGCTGTCCTTTCTTGATGTCTAAAAACTAGAATATAAGATAATTGCAAATCAACAGAAGCAATTTGCTTCTCAATTGTAGAAGGAGAAGAAACTTTAGAAAACATATACAAGTTGAAATCAAATTCTGGGAGCTCACACCCCCCTAAATGTGCTTCACTGTCGGAATCAGAGGATGAGGACTGAACACATTTAGCAGGCTGAGGGATATCCTCTTCGGATTCTATACAAGAGGAGGATTTTGACTCAGGGAGATAGATGATCTCATCTGAAGGATCAGGAGAAGCTGAGGAAACTTTGTACAAATCCCACCAGGATGGATCTAAGGAAGTGCAAAGAGCAGCTAGCCTGGGTCGGGATTTTCTATCTGGGCATTTACTCGCCCAATGCCCTGATTTTCCACAAATAAAACATGTATCACCTCTGCCTTTTTCTTTTCGTCTCTGCACAAATCTTTTAGCCTTAAATTTACTCTTATGCTTCTTGGATTTAAATTCTCTGTGCTTAGATTTGTGTTTGTAAGGCTTATCAAAATGATAGCGGCCTTCAGAGGTATAGAACTTCTTTTTCTTACGGCAATGGCAACCTTCTTTTCCAAGATGACCACGGTTATGGGCACCACAACCCCAATCTGGCATTTTAGCAATATCCTTGCAGAAGGATGCAGAAAACATTTCTTGATGCCTGTTGAAATCTTTTTCTACTCTCTTGCTTAAACAATGTTCTTGCCATGTTTCAAGAATATGATTATGCAGCTGAGCTAAAGAGAGAGATCTACGCTGAATATTCTTATATTTCAGGGATTTTTCTACGGCATCTGGGACATGACCGGGAAAACTTCTGAGGCAGTGCTTTAAATAGGCAGGGTCACCTGACTTTCCTGAAGAGATTAGTAATTTCTGCATATAGCAAAAATATTCTTCTGTTTTACTAAGATCACAAAGTCTAGCAGACATATACAGGGATGCTAGGTGATCATAGTCCTCATGATCTTCAGGTCCATAAAATTCTCTCCCAAGGGCTGAGAGAATCTGTTCATCTGATTCATTAGCTTCTAACAACTCATTTCTTGCGTCCTGTGGCAACCAATGCCACCATTCATATGCCAAACCTGATAAACCAGCAACTAACTGAGCACCGATCATTTGACCAGTCAAGTTATGATCTTGTTGCTTTTTGTACAATATCCAGTGATTCAAAAGCTGGATCGCATTTTTAATCTCTTCATGAGATTGGCACTGAATATTCAGAACAGGTTGTTCTGGCATCTGTGAAATCAAATTATTCAGATTATTGATACCAAAATTAAACACTTTAGGAGCAACGGATACAGCTTGTGCATCTGGCATATGGGTATCAAAACCTTCTTGTTGAGTTTGCTGAGTCTGTCTCTTATAACCTAATCTTCTTAGGTTAGAGGATTCTGCCATCATATCTAAATCTCCAATATATTTGGAATCCAGGAAAGGTTTAAAACCTTTAAATGCATCTATCCATTCTTCTATATCTTGCTTCTGTGCATCTGATTCACCAAAATCCCATTCGGGTTTTTGATCATCTGGTAATGAGATCAGAGCTCTTAGAGAGGCGGCCTTTGAGTGACCTTTCTTGGCTAATTTCAGGACATGATCAGGAACAATATACTCCTTCTTTTTCAGTTCCTACGTTCTAGTAGTCAGATCAGCTAGAACATTGTGGCAATCATAATTGGAGTTGTTTCTATCTGCATCGTTCTATTGGCATTTCTCTCCAAGTTGTTGTTACGTGAATGTGCTGATTATTTTGGCTCGAATATTGCGTTCTAGTGGTCAAAATGAGTATTAATGCAAAGAAATAAAAATAAATTTGTAAACTTATTTTAATGGAAGATCTTATAGTATCAGAACGAGAAATTTTTTGAATACCGTCACCATCCCTTTATTGAGGATTTGGATCCTCCGCAAAATCAAGCCTTTTCTTAACATATGAAGCCATCATAAAATAACAAACTTTCTGTGTGCTTGCTCTTTCTTATAGGAATATATCGGCCTCGAGATGTGTTGATTATGTATGGGACTTTCATGTAGAAATATGTTTTTCATGATCTCTCACTGTCTCAATTGACTACTCCTTTGGGGGGATTTTTGAATGACCTAAAGGTCTTTTGGTAGAAAATAAACGGATGACATGTATTATGCAAAATGTAATTTTGTTATTATTAATAAAATTATGCTTTTTTTCCAAGGAAAACAAATTGAAAACTTATTCATTAACAAAGAAGATGGATATTGTCCACATTATTAAGGATCACTTTTTTGTACATGAAACACATGAATGCAAATATGGATCACTTTCTTGTGCATGAAACACATGAATGCAAATATGTTCATTCATTTGTCCAACTCACCACTCCCTATCATTGCATTTATAAAAATAAAAATAATGGGTCTATATAGCATGAACTTCATGCACTCGCACAAGTTTTCTAAGACTGTAGATTCCAAAGAGCCTATTATATAGCATAAGCTTCATGGGTTCACACATGTTTTCTAAGACTGTGGATTCCAAAGAGCTTGCACTCCATAATCACTACAACTCTACAATGTACAAGATTAGTCAAATGATGCATCCATTGTACAACTCCATTACTCTATTAAATATAATGGGCCCACATAGCATTATTATTGTGGGCTCATATGACAAGATGTTTTTGGAACCCCTTGTTGCAAAGAGTGTTCATTGCATAACCACTACAATCTTTCAAAACACATTGATAAGTTAATCTAATTTTTGACATGAGTCCACAATAATGTGTCTCTAACATATGAGATCATTGTAATTACAAATCATAATGTATCTAAGTCTTTTTGTGTGTTAATGGACCAAGAATTACAAGTCAATATGTAACTCACCTAGGGGATTGCCGAAAGTGCTAAGGTGGTCGGTAACTCGACTAGGGATTGCCATATGGTCAATTTAAACTTCTTATTGATTCCATCCACCAATTGTTAAAAATAGATATGAGTTATATCAAATCACCAAGCAACAACCACAATGATGCTTCAGATGTGACTCCACCCTATTACAGCATACCAAGCATAATATGTCATAATATTACTCCCTTGAAACCTCGCAATCAAAAAGGTAAAAATTAAAGTTTATAAACTCGCAAATGAATCCTTGATCTAAATGAAATGTCCATTACTTGTGCACATAGGAGACAGAGACACAAATTTTGTTATGATCAAAATTACAAAAAAAAACATAATATACATTAAGTACATCAAATATAGATGGGAAGACAGGTACATCATAATCATAATAATAATAATAATAATAAGGACAAATGGTGAAAGAAATCCTTAAATATTAGGAGAATAACTCCCAATAACCATGAAACAATAATATCAAATGATTATATAGAATTTGTCTACATCAATAGCTAGAATAATATCTTATATCTTAATTCTCAGTCATTACTCATACTCATGTAGGCACAATTCCAAGTCAACCTACTATTTACTTATATAAGTCTCCTTTATTAGCTTGTAACATAACAATTCCCTTCCTCTCAAGAATGTTTCATGCTTAAAATATAAAATGAAACACATTTGTATGATCTTTGTAAGTCGCGATTGAATTCTTGTCATTCATAAACATCTATCCATACATGAAAAATATTTATTAGTGTTAAAATTGATAGTCGGTCTTAATATAATTATTATTATGGTATCATATAATTGCTTCGACAACCATAAAATCCTCTCCTCTACTTTTAATTCCAAGTTTGTTCAAACCTTGCCAATTAGGTGTGGTTGTGGGTCATTGATAACATCATGCCATGTAGTTGTCCTTATTTTGATTCCATGAAAGTCATGGGTTTTGCAATCTACTTCTCTTAAAATGTGGGTGTTGAAGTGTGCCTTACTATCTTGCTTATAGACTTTCTTGGCAATTTGGATGTCAATATAATTCAATTGTTGCAATGCTTGCTTTCTTAACTTCAAGCTTATTTTTAAACTATTTCTTTGGGTTATTCTCTCATTCTATTTTATGTGCTTCCTCTTCATATACCTTTATTTTGGAGAGGATATCATTGATTGCTTGAATTCTAGTTTTCATTTCTAGAGTCTACCTCTTCAAGCTAGATATCAACTTCTTTGAGTATCTTCATGTGATCATCATCATTTATCTTCCTTGAAAACTGGTCTATAAGCATACATTATATATCAAATATATTCATAATTTCTACACCATGAAATTTGAACCTATAACTTGAACTTTTGTCTTTTCAATGAACATGGGCCTATCCTATTAGATCATTGAATATAGTTATGGGAAATTTGTAGCACTTTGTTATTTCTAACCTTGATCACCTTGTTCAAGTTTGTATCCCAGTTCAACAACCAAGATGTTTGCCAATCAACACGAGATTCAGCAAAAAATCAACACTAGGAAACCATGTGATGAAATTTGACATTAAGTTTTAGAACTATAAACTCCTCAAATTTTTGAAATTTTAATATATAAAAAATAAAATTCCATACCCTCACTAAAAATATATGATACAAATTAAGAATATATAATAAAAATAAAAAATGCATACCAAGATTAAACATATACTTAAAAAAAACATATCTTGTTTGAGAATTAAGAGTTTAATTTAGGTTTTATGAAATAATAATAAAAAAAATGCATACCAAGATTAAACATATACTTAAAAAAACCATATCTTGTTTGAGAATTAAGAGTTTAATTTAGGTTTTATGAAATAGGGTTTTTCATTTTTTACTTAAAATTTGAATTCAAATAGATTTAGTGAAAATTCAGCTTGAAATTGGACTTAAAATTATGTTTCATGTTAGACTTGAAATTCAATTTTTGTGGAAGTTTAACAAACTTAGAATTTCAAACTTGAAATTCTTCAAACTTAATGATTAAGCTTCTAACCAGTTCTTAAAGTACAAACTTTGAATTTCAAACTTGAAATTCCTCAAACTTATGATTAAGCTTCTAACCAATCCTTGAAGTCAAACTTAATGATTAAGCTTCTAACCAGTCCTTAAAGTACAAACTTTGAATTTCAAACTTGAAATTCCTCAAACTTAATCATTGAGCTTCTAACTAGTTCTTAAAGTACAAACTTTGAATTTCAAATTTGAAACTCCTCAAACTTATGATTAAGCTTCTAACCAATCCTTAAAGTCGAACTTAATCATTAAGCTTCTAACTAGTCCTTAAAGTACAAACTTTGAATTTCAAACTTGAAATTCCTCAAACTTATGATTAACCTTTTAACCAATCCTTAAAGTACAAACTTATACAGTTTATATCTCTTTATTCCCCATTTATATTTATTATATTTAGTACATATTATATTATTTAGAATCGTTTAAACATTAGCAAATGCTCTCATAACTATGAGATGGTAAATGATATATTACCCATAACAAAATCATATAATAAACTATCTTTGTTATTAAAATATACAAAAACTTAACCTAAGAGAGTATAGCAATTGATAATGAGTAATTGAATTGAAAAATTGTAAATGAAATATCACAAGTTTCAAATCCCCGTAAATATATATATATATATATATATATATATATATATATATATAGATATATTAAACATAAAAACAATATTAACATATGTATAAAAAAAGAAGTTAAAACTATCTATATCATTAAAATATGCTTTTAAATATAATAAGTTATATTTTATAAAGAATTTTAAACATTATAATAATAGCAATAATATAATATACATAATTATAATCCACTTCAATCCAATGCTATGTCAAGCATAATCTTACTAAGATCCACTCTATATTAACTTAAAGCATCGCCTTGAGAGGCATCAACATTGGCAGCATATGACGATGAAAACACATATGCAAACAATAATAAATCATCCTTCAAATGCATACGAATGTGAAAAAGAAACAAAGGAAACAAGCTCACTGCACTTCTGTAACAGGTACTCTACAATAAATAAAGAGTGAAAAAGAAACAAAGGAAACAAGCTCACTGCACTTCTATAACGGGTACTCTACCATAAATAAAGAGCTATTTTGAGCTGTCTTTGTTTAGATCAATAGAAGATGATTAATTATGAGTTATTAGTATATTTAACTTGCAAGTGGTTGAATATACTCTTGTATTATAGTGGTAGCTGCTAGCTTTGAACTTAAACCTAGCCTAAATAATCCTAACAAATTACCAATCGGTATAGGTTAAAAAATGATGTATCACCCATTATCAAACTCATGCTTTAACCTCTCATAATTTATTTATAAATGTTAAGATTTCTTATTGCTCTACTTCACACCTACTTATAAACCCATTATCTTCACTATTGGCCGATGTACTTTCCAAATTGTGAAATGCATCCGGTAAAAAGCTTCTTGTAATGCTGCATGTTGTGATTCAATCCAGAGTGACTCGCCTTCTAAGGAAGTAATGACCTCTTTGATGGGCATATTTTATTGCATCGATAAAAGTTATTTCGTGGGCAGGTAGAGTTGCATGTGTTGATTAATCTTGAGAGTAGTGGGCCCTCAAGGGTGCACAAGATGTGATTGATCTCTTGTTTAAGAACCTTGACGGAATTTTAGCCCAAACCCATAGGTTCATATGTAATTGCAAAGTGGGAACAAAGTGATGTAAAGGTACTAGCCATTATGGTCCATACTCTAAAGGACTCAACACTGCCTGTTGATGCAAAGACCTTGTAAGAAGTTTGGGATATGTTGGTGCATATCTATGAAACAGAAACAATCAACCCGTAATTGTTTATGTGGAGGCAGTTCAAATTAACAATGTTGGGAGGAGACAAAATTCGCACCAAAATCAACTAGTTTAGATCCCTGTTAAACTAGTTGATAGGAAATGGGTTCAACCATCTTTGAATGTCAACCTCGTTAGCAACTTTGTGAGATTCCTTTGATAGGTTGGTTTTCTCCTTGAACAATCATGTTGGGAACTTAACACCTAAGTGACCGGTGCACTAGAGAAATGAGGAAGTTGGTAGAGGTGGTGATTTAGCCATAGACATAGCCTTGTTAATGGAAATAAGAAAGATAATTCTCTACACAAATGGTTCTCGTGAGAAGTTATAGGAGAGGGAAGATTGTTACTCCCATATGTTAATTTTTTAGCATTAATTCAATATACTCTAGGATCTTTACTGAGAGAATAACATGTACAGTATATCAATACATATCAATCATAGCAAGCATATCAATCATCACAAGATGCAAAACATAAGAGACAATAGACACACAGAGTTTCTGTGGGGAAAACCCTAAGGTGAAAAACCCCACAACTTCCTCAAAGATAGATAGAGCAATAGTACAACCAAAGTACATAGAGATAGACTCCTCCTAGCAGCTGATCCTCCTCCTCACATGTGCGCCACTTTCCGAGTGAAGGAAGAGTGAGTTCTGAAGTGATCCAAATAGAGATCGAGAGATCTCTATTTATACTTGTCCTGATTTCCCAATAACCTTATGGGGCCGACTTGTCTAGCTTAGTACAATAACCCAATATTAACTTAATCAGGGCCAACCCTACACATGGTGGTCTAATAACCCATCGGCAAGTTACGACACTTGCGACACTTGTTAATACAAATGACAACACTTCCGTATAGAGGAATAACACATCTCTATAGGAGTACAATAAATATATATATATGAAATACATTCCGAAGTTACATATACATCAACACTCCCTCTTAACCAGGAATGTATTTCTCGACACAGATCTGCTAGCACAAGTCTTCTTCTCCGGATCATCATCAGCGAATCATCATCCTCAAATCATCGTCATCGTCACTGCTGCTGCTATCTCAATCAATCTCTGAATCTACTCATCATAGGAAGTTCTACAGAGCCAGTCCTTTTTCATACTGGATGTAGGCCCACCACCTGCAGATCTTCATCATCACTGGCCATACTGTGGAATCCTCAGAACTTATTATGTGTGTCACAAAACCTCGAAAGAGCATCCCAGGACTGATTACGAGCACACAGCTCAACCTATCGGATCTCCCAGGACCTTTTACATGCTATTGCACAACCTGTCCACGGCCACAGAGTATCACGAAGCACAACCTAGATGCACACACACAGCACTTACACTCACCGGCATGGGAGGACCAACCTACCACCATCCGTGAAAGGCTCACAGCACTTACATCAACGACCATGGGAGGACCAACCTACCATATGTCGAAATGGCACAGCACTTATATTGCAGCCATGGGAGAACACATCTACAACCATGCTCAAATTGCCCAGCACTTATATCGCAGCCATGGGAGAACACATCTACAACCATGCTCTAATGGCCCCAGCACTTATATCGCAGCCATGGGAGAATACATCTACAACCATGCTCGAATGGCCCTGGCAATTACATCACAACCATGGGAGAACACATCTGCCACCATGTCAGAAAATCCCAGCAATTACATCGCGACCATGGGAGAACACATCTACAACCATATCCGAAAAGCTCATGTGCATCTATGTCTTCGGAACTCATCACACATAATCCAACTGATTATGTAATGTATCCACCTGATACATGTCATCACATATGATCATCCTGATCATCATCACTGCATCGTTCGGATGCATGTCATCCAGAGTATCATCTTGATACTCATCACACATGATCATCTTGATCATCATCACTGCATCGTCCTGATGCATGTCATCTGGAGCAACATCCTGAAGCTCGTCATCCATGATCATCCTGATCATACAATGCATCCACCTAATGCATACCAAGTATCTACCTGATACATATCATCATACATGATCCACCTAATCATATAATGTATCTACCTGATACATACACAGATACATGATCCACCTGGTCATACAATGTATCTACCTGATATATATCAACATACATGATCTACCTGATCATACAATCGTATCCGCCTGATACATATACAGATATATGGTCCAAGCATCCAACATGATGCATATATACATACATATAAATGATCCAACTGATCATATCCAACATCCAACATGATGCATACATACATAAATGATCCAACTGATCATATCGAGCAGAAACTAGAACATCATCCTGATGCTCATCATCCAGCGCTTACATCCATAGCCATGTGAAGGATCCTCCTTCCACCATGTTTGGAATGGCTTCAGCAAATGTCTCCATCACTTCTTCCTCAAAGTGTCGTCGATCTGAAGAACACCAAGCCTCTCTCTGAAGTACTTGAACTTCACTCTGGCTAGTGGCTTCGTCAACACATCTGCAATCTGCTCATCCGTCGCAACATACAGGAGCTTCACTGCTCCTCTTTGTACCATATCCCTAATATAGTGATATTTGATCTCAATGTGCTTCAACCTGTCGTGGAACATCGAGTTCTCAGAAAGCTTCACACAACTCTGGTTGTCACAAAAGATACCAGTAGCCTCCAGCGGGAGATCAAATAACTCAGACAGTAGCTTTCGGAGCCATACTGCCTCACAACTAACCGAACATGCTACAACATACTCTGCTTCGGCTGTACTTAGTGCTACGCAGGATTGCTTCCTGCTAAACCAAGAGATCACACCCGATCCCATATTGAAGCAGCACCCAGAAGTGCTCTTTCTATCTGTAGCACTGCCTTCCCAATCTGAATCAACATAACCCTGCGGGTTAAACTTTTGATTCGCATCATACTTGAGCCCGTAATCAACTGTACCCTTCAGGTACCTCAGAATATGCTTTACAGCAACCAGGTGAACACTCCTCGGATCCGTCAGGAACTAGCTCAATGTGTTCACCACAAAACAAATATCTGGTCTTATGTTCGTCAGGTACATCAAGGACCCAATCATCTGACGATACATAGTGACATCAACCGGCTCAGATGAAGCATCACACGGAAGCTTCAGGTTCAATGCCATAGGTGTGGCCATGGCCTTGCAGTCCATCATCCCGAACCTCTTAAGGATCTCTACTGCATACTTCCCTTGTCCAAGGAAGATCCCATCTGCACTCTTCCACACCTCCATGCCTAGAAAATAGTGCATCATCCCCAAGTCCTTCATCTCGAACTCGGCTGCAAGCTTCCTCTTGGTATCGGCAATCAAACTATCATTACCTGTTACAAACAGATCATCCACATACAGAAGTAGTATCACTGGATTGCCTTCCTCAACCTTGTAATAAAGGTTGGAATCTGCTTTACTCTTGGTAAAGCCCAAACTGGATCGGAAACCGTCCATCCTACCATACCAAGTCCTGGGAGCTTGCTTCAAGCCATACAAGGCTTTATTCAGTCTGCACACATATGACTCCCTGATTTGTGTCTCAAAACCAAGTGGTTGCTCCACATACACTTCCTCTTCAACTACACCATTCAAGAAATCAATCTTGACATCCATCTGGTGTATCTTCCATTTCATCACTGCAGCCAGAGCAAGTACTGATCTGATGGAAGTGTACCTGGCTATAGGAGCAAAAGTTTCTTCATAATATATTCCCTCTTTCTGAGAGAAGCCACGAGCTACGAATCTTTCCTTGTATTTCTCTATGCTGCCATCTGCAGCATGCTTGATTTTGTAGATCCATTTGGAAGTCACAACTGTCAACACCCAAAATTTTTGAAAATTTTAAAATTTTTAAAATAGGGTGTAATATTATTAAATACAGTCATTTAACTGTTTGTTTAGCTTAAGTAATCATAACTGTGTCTGAATGATCTTTTATTATACTTAAATTTTAATATGAGTTTCTTTACAGTTACTGATTGTTTTTCTGTTTTGCAACCACAAGGGGGAATTGCCATAACAGACCGGGCTTACTTAGCTTCCGAGCTAATGCAACGGGTTTTCTTTCTCTTATAGATATACAGGTAATGTGCGGGTCGCTGCAAATAAATCTTTAAAGTATTATAAAACAAAATGTTGTTCCAAATCATTCAGTAGAAGTATAAGCTTGCTAGCCAGGTTATCCAGTGTTTAAAGGTAGCATTCTTCCTATGACCTCCTGATAGAGAGTTAAAAATTACTGGAGAATATGATAGCTATTTTTCTTGATAACAAATGAATTAAATAACTCTACGGAATATTTTTCCTTTGATGATATTACTGTAATGCAAATATACTTCATAACTAGCACTGTAGAATACAACAGGGTGACCATTCTCAGACCAATTTTCTACTCATCCATTGTTACTGTACCAAGCCAAGTCTTAGGTTAGAAGATATCTTTGATTTACAATTTCAATTATAAAGGATCTGGAATTATCAATATATACTTAGCTTGTTTCTAGCATTTACAAGGTATTATGTCAGTTACATGTTTCTTCTTAACCTTTTCAGGGTTTGTATTGATTGAACAGCTACTCCTATTTCTATGAATGACAATGGATAAAAGAACAAAACTAAAAGCTATCTTGGTTAAATTTGTTGAGTCTAAAGGATAACCAAAGTTTACTTGTCCATACGAGAAATCTAAGTCTAATAATAGATTGTTATTAAATTGTAACAACAATTGAAATGGACTAGAGTAACCCTATTCCGAAATTTCGAGTTATGTAAATTCAATCTTACAAGTTTAAGTCACCTAAAGAAGGAAATGGCAAGTCCTATACCATCAGTGCAAGCTATAGCATTTGGCATTATAGTATTAGAATTGTAATCACTATACCCATCATCACTATACTAACTTAGAGACTTGAAAGCAATGCAATATCTCTTGTCTTTTCACATGAGGCTAGGGTATATGGAAAAATAGTGATAAGTTGTGATGAACCACTTATAACTTACATTACACCCCTATCCTTATAACTTTTATAATGCAAATCAATTTCCTCTATGTCTAGAATACTTCAAGACTGAGTTTTGAACGATGTTTATATTGCATGATTTAATAAGTCAAGATTTTAATCGATACTATGCAAGATTTAAAAACATTATTCTAATGTTTTGATTGTTAAAAGGATGACATGTGAACTATGGTATTGCAACCATTATGGATAACCATGCAATAATTCTGTTTACCCATGCTATGATTTTTAATTGATAAATAATGATGGGAATCTCATCGAAATCTTGAACACTATTGACAAATGCATGATTTTATTGATTGTAGGGCAAAGTATTAATGTTCACTATGCAAGGTTCGAAGGCATTGTTTTTAACATGAAAATATATGGCAGGTTTAAACTTATGGTGTCACGACCATAGTAGAATATCCATGTGATTTTGGTTTACCCACGCTATGATTTTAATTGAAAATCAAACAAATTGGAATCTCATCGTGGGACTTTGGAACGTCGACCCACTGCATGGAAAATATTTTAAGTGATACGTGGTCATTCCAGAGCCACGCATTTGGTGATATAAATCTGTTGACTAACCCTACTTGGCCATTTCTCCCTTGCCTTCGGGCTCTGTCGCTCTGTGAACCCTCCTGGTCCCCGCCTTGCTGATACATTGCTGGTAGCAGCTTCTACACTGCTTCAGTGCTTTGTGCTTGTTGACTGCTTCGTTTGGGAGTCATTAGATTTTGCTGTTGGCAGCTATGAGTTTGTTGAAACCTAGGGTTTTATCCTTTTGCTACCATTACTAATCCGGTCATTGCATGAGTGTATCTTTCGACTGGCTTCTGCCCAGGCTTCCATCGTGAAAGACACCCTTTTGGCTTCTACCAGCTCGTTTGTTTCGGTGATAAGAGAGGGGTTTACACTTACTCGGTTCGTGGTTATCAAACTATCTACTGTGTTTGAATCTGCATTCGATTCACCGATAAGCTACAGTATTTTCTCCTTCGATTTAAAAGAATTTGTTTAACCCCAAACAAAAACATTGAAGTGTTACTAATATTGCTCTTTTGTTGCAGGCCCCGACTCCACTTACAACATGGATGGCACAAGCTTCGGCAGTTGGTTTTTTAACCTGGTAAGCCTGGTTTTCACCATGGCGTTTCCTCCTTGCTGGTTGTTAGGATGGTTAGGGTTTGGACTTGGAATGAGTAACTCTGTAGTTACATCCGTTCTGATTTGTCTTTTAACTGCTTGTTAAACGAGTTCCTTAACAGGTTTTAACCCTGTATTGTAAAGGGTTGTTATGGCTTCGGTCGAGAATGTAATTAATAGTCTTACTTTCGTATTGATGGATTTCTGTGGATGAAATACTATCTATATATTTAGATAGATGGTAAGAAACGTGAGCCTGCCTGTAGATGAGGTTACGGCCTCGTTATTTTGTTTTATTATTGTTCTCTTAAAATGTACAGGGTTTTCACCGAGGGTTTGGTAATATGTTTTGTTATAAGTTTTCCTGTGTAATTGAGCTTTGATAATATGACTTATTAACAGTCCTCCTGTATATTCGAGCTGGTGTGTGGCGTGTATTTTAAATTCCAAGTTTTTAAAATCGCCTATATTGTGAACTTGTGCTGCGGCCGTAGGTGAAATCGTTGTTTTTAGATCTTAGTATTTAATTTACTTGAAAAACTGGAATGATAGGGTTCAATTCGAATTCTACAGTTGTGATTTGTTTAAATGCTTATTTGGTCACTATTAATATGACTCTGTCGGTAACTGAGAGTCAAGTGAAAGATATAACTATAAAGTTTAAGCTCGATATTGAGCTAATACTGTTCTGCTGTTTCTTTGTTTTTAAAATAGTGACTAGGTTATTTAACCATGATAGATTCTTTGTGATAATTTTCTGCTAGGGTTTTGCACATTGATTTAATTGTTATGTAAAGACTTGTTAAAATTTAATTAGGGTTTGTACCCTTATATAGAGATCCTATCTGCGACTAAAAAACTCCTGCAAAGACTGTCAACCATGATATAAATATTGTAATGTTTATGGTTATATTTACTATTGTCTCCTATGACTGTTTATTTAATTTTGTATATACATAGCATAAATATTTTATACGTAACCCTTACTTATCTATTCAACCATTATAATTAAACTAGGTTTATAATTGCAATAATAAACTATTGCTTAAAGTATTACTATTGTATGGAATGCATTAAAGATACCTTATTAGTAATGTAATAATGATATTAAGGAATGTTGAAAACACAATAACTCTACCAAATCTATCTACTGCTATTCTGAGATACTAACTTTACTAACTAATTACTCTTCAGACATATAGAAATAAACTCATCATACATTCATTCATACTTAACAAACATAAGAAAATAAATGGCAGAACCTGTTTAAGCTGTGGAAAACTACAGCAATGGGAGGCAGTTCCTCCCTACCAACTCCTGAAGAGTGCTCAGACAGCAACTTCTCAGGACCCCCGAGCTTGCTCTGGTCTCCCTGGCTGGAACTAGGTGTAGCAAGTAAATTCTCTCAGCCCAAACAACTATAATGGAACCAAGTTACTGCAGCATTCCTCTCAAACAACTTCCTTACTGTATTTCCCTCTTCCTCAATGGATTTCCTGAATAACATTCACCTGAATGTATTCTCTCTGGAAAATTCGAGCCCCCAGCTCTGTTCATTGAGTTCTTTTTAAAAGATTGCCTAGGTCTTTGTTGGGTTAACTGTCATTAATGAGCCAGCTGCTCTGATTCCACTTTCTTGGGGAATCATGACCCCAAATATAGGGAAGTTGCCACCTGCAACTTAGGAAGTGTTTGAGGATGTTGCCACGTGTCTTTTGCCTTTCCACCTAGTTCCATCCACCAGTTTGACCAGTAACCTCTTTTTAACAGCTCTCCCATGTTGTTGTCTCCACAATTTATTTATTAATAATAAAATATTCTGAATTACACTCCATTTCTAGTGACTCTGCTGAGTCATCAATTCCTACTTAGCATTAAATTTAACATAATGTCTCAGGAATATAATAAAACAATTACATAATTTTTACAAAATTGGGGTATGTGACATACACACCCCCTTAAAATGTAACATCGTCCTCGATGTTATTTATTCCTCATCCTCTGCAACCTTCTGGAACAGATTTGGGTATGCTTCCCGCATCTTACTTTCCAGTTCCCAGGTAGCTTCTTCAAGACTAAGGTGCTTCCATTGCACCTTCAGCTGTCCAATTGTGCGGTTCCTCAGAGTAATTTCCCTCCTCCCGAGGATACAATCCGGTTCCACCAGAACTTTCCCTTCTGGTTCTACCTGTACAACGTTCCAATCAATCACATGAGTAGCATCATGAACATACTTTTTCAGAACAGAAATATGAAAAACATTGTGCACTTTTAAATTAGGTGGTAATGCTAACTGATAAGCAACTTGACCAATTCTAGATAAAATTTCAAACGGACCACAGTAACGTGGCGTTAATTTTGCACAACTCCCCAATCTTAGGGAGCTCTTCTTTGGTCTTACCTTTATGAACATATGTTCACCCACCTGGAACTCTTTAGGAGATCTTTTCAAATCTGCTTGGCTCTTTTGCCGATCCTGGGCAATCTTCAAATTCTCCTGCACTTGTTTCACAATCTATTCCATTTCTTTTAATAATTCAGGACCTAACACTAATCTATCTACTGGATTATTCCAAGAGATAGGAGTGTTACATTTACGCCCATACAGAATTTCAAAAGGACTGAACTTAGCTGATGATTGATAGTTGTTATTGTATGCAAATTCTGCTAGATGTAAATAATCCTCCCACTTACCTGGTTGATCCTTAACATACATTCTTAGCAGATCTTCCAATACCTGATTAACTCTTTCAGTCTGTCCATCCGTCTGAGGATGGAAAGAAGTGCTGAAATTCAGTGTTGTGTTTAATCCCTTAAACAAAGATTTCCAGAAATTCCCTATGAATTTAGGATCCCTGTCTGAAATAATAACCTTTGGGACACCTTGTAACCGAAAAATCTGCTTCATAAATATATCAGCTATGTTTGCAACCTTGTAAGTAGTTTTAACAGGAATAAAATGTGTTGATTTACTTAATTTATCTACTACCACCATAATTGAATCATTCTGATTTTGATTTCTGGATAATCCAGTAATGAAATCTAAGCTGATTATTTCCCACTTCCAACTAGGAACAGGTAAAGGTTGCAGTAACCCAGCTGGATGTTGATGTTTTGTTTTCACTTGTTGACAGTCCAAACATCTAGCTATATACTGAGCTGCTTTAGATTTCATATTAGGCCAAAAATAATCTTTTCTCAACATAGTGACAGTCTTCTGGTATCCTGGATGCCCTGAGTAAGGGGTTTTATGAACTTCATCCAGAATTAGCAATTTAACTTTAGATACATTAGGCACATACAGTCTGTCCTTAAACAATAAAAATCCATCTTTGTTTAGGCTATAACCCTTTATTAAACTTTCTGTAGGTTCTTCTTTAGCTGTAGCTTGTAATTTTTGATAACTTTCATATGATTTTATCCCTTCAGTCAACTGTTCATTTAAATCAGAAATGTAAATACTGATAGCTGTTGTAAAATTTAGCTTTGCATTTCTGCTCAAAGCATCAGCCACCTTATTTTCCTTTCATTTTATGTGCTGAATTTCGAAATCGTATTCACTTAAGAAGGCCAACCATCTTGTTTGCCTTGCATTTAAGTTAGGCTGATCTAAAAGGTATTTTAGACCCTTATTATCAATCATTAAAGTGAACTTTCTGCCTATTAAGTGGTGTCGCCACATCTTTAAGGCATGAATAACAACAACTAGTTCTAAATCATAAGTGGCATAATTCTTTTCATGAATTTTTAGCTTCCTGGACTCATAGGCAATGACATGCCCATCCTGAGTCAACACTCCGCCTAGACCGTCATTACAAGCATCGGTGCAAACCACGAAATCCTTATTAGGATCCGCTATTCTTAGAATAGGCGCAGTTGTTAATAAAGTCTTTAATTTCTTGAAGCTTTCTTCACATTTTAAGTTCCAATCAAATTTCTTGCCTTTCTTTTGCAAAGAAGTGATTGGGTTTGCTATTTTTGAAAAACCTTCTATGAATCTCCGGTAATAACCGGTAATTCCCATGAAGGACCTAACATCTGTTACATCTTTTGGTACTGGCCATTCTTCGATTGCCCGGATCTTTTCAGGATCAACTGAAATCTCTTCCTTAGTCACTACGTGACCTAAGTACTGGATTTCATCCCTAAAGAAATCACACTTACTAAACTTCGCAAAGAGTTGTTGCTCTCGCAGTTCTTGTAAAACTATCTGTAAATGTTCTTTATATTCCTCTTCATTTTTAGAATAAATTAAAATGTCATCGATGAATACGACGACAAATTTATCCAAGTATTTATGCATTATGTTATTCATTAGACACATAAAGACGGCTGGGGCATTAGTAAGCCCAAATGGCATTACGACAAATTCGTAATGTCCATACCTTGTTCTAAAAGTTGTCTTGAATATGTCTTCTTCTTTAATTCTCACCTGATGATAGCCTGATCTCAGTTCTATCTTAGAGAACACCGTAGCTCCACGTAGTTGATCAAACAGATCATCTATGCGAGGTAACGGATATCTGTTTTTAATTGTCATCTTATTTAGTTGACGGTAATCTATGCAAAGTCGCATAGTTCCGTCCTTATTTTTAACAAAGATTACTGGTGCTCCCCAAGGGGACACACTGGGTCGAATGTATTTCTTATCTATTAATTCTTTTAACTGTGACTTTAATTCATTAAGCTCCAGAATATTCATACGATACGGAGCCTTTGAACTGGGTACAGCACCTGGTACCAGCTCAATTGTGAAATCCAGTTCCCTCTTGGGAGGTAATCCTGGAATTTCCTCCGGAAAAACATCAATAAATTCGTTTACTACAGGAATATCCTCTATTTTTATCTTATTTATTTCAGACTTAACTGCATCATCTGTAACAGTTATAGCATAGGCTTTGCACCCTTTTCTGACTGCTCTTTTAAGTTGTAAAGCAGAAATCTGCCTGATTACAGTTTTCCTAGGAATACCCTTAACCGTTACAGGATGCTCATTATTATTCACACACGTAAAGGTTTTATCAAAACAGTTTAAAACTACCTTACGCTGTTCTAACCAGTCCATACCAATAAGTATGTCATATGAGCCAAGTGGTAAAATATTTAATTTAACAGTAGTGTTAAAATCATTCATATCTAGGGCACATTCCTTAACATAACAGTTCACCTTCCTTTTTGCCCCAGTAGCTAGTTGTACTGACCAAGAGTTATCAAACCTTTCAACAGTCAGATTACACTTTTCTACTATCTGCTGTGAAATATAACTAAGGCTAGCACCTGGAACTATTAAAATAGTTATAGGGGTTTTGTTAACCATACCTCCTACTTCCACCATGGAAGTTTGATAATCAGCTTGGCGGTTCTCCAACGCTGCATTGATCCGGGGCATAGTCCTTGCAAAATCTCCGACAGTCATTTCATCTTGTATGGTATGAATATTGTTGTTTGGTTTCTTCCGATTTGGGCAAAATGAAGCATAGTGTGGGCCATTGCACTCCCAGCACTTAACAGGCTCCTTTCGTTCAAAATCCTTAGTGAAATTTCCATGATTGTTAGAAGCCTCCTTGCTGCCCTTAAAGTTGTTGGGATTATTAGCAGCTCCATTTTTGCTTCCCTGGAAGTTTTTACCATTAAAATGGTTTCTGTTTTTGTTATTCTTGAAATTTTTCTGGGGTACAAACTCTTTTTTCCGAAACTCAAGCTGATTGTTGTTCTTTTTAGCCTTCCAGTTGGTTATTCCTTCTTTCTTTTTGTTCTGTTCAAAACAGAAATTAGCCTTTCGCATGGCTTCTTCCAGAGTTTTGGGGTTATCATATTCGATTATGTCTTTTATATGATACAGCAGGCAGCTGAGAAACCGCTGTACTTTAGGTT
Organism: Larix kaempferi; assembly: GCA_027924585.1. Classification (NCBI taxonomy): domain Eukaryota; kingdom Viridiplantae; phylum Streptophyta; class Pinopsida; order Pinales; family Pinaceae; genus Larix; species Larix kaempferi. The sequence goes on from BSBM01000319.1 coordinate 6,412,133, forward strand.
TCTCTTCAACAAAATACGGCACATATCTTAACAGACTTAAGAACTTACTGTTTAAGTCCTTCATCGTCATAGATCCTAGCTTTAACTCATAAAATTCCTTGGCCCTTTCTTCATAGTATTGTTCGGACAGAAATTTCTTTTTGAAGTACCTTTTAAAGGTACTCCAATTGACCTCTTTTTCTTTGATCCCCTTGACCCTTTTCAAGTCTTGCCACCATATATCCGCCTTTCCAGAAAGATTATAGATGGTCATTCTTTCCTTCAGCTGATTTGAATAGTTGTATATCTGAAAATATTTTCTCATCCCGGATAACCAGGATTCTGCCTCTTCTCCCGTTTTAGTTTCTCCATTGAAAGTTGGGGGTTTTATTTTCTTGAACTCCCCAGAAATCTCTTCATAAGGCCTGTACTTTTTCTTTCTGTTATACAACTCAGCCTCACTACTGTCACTAGTAGTGTGATAGCTTTGTTGTTCCCTTCTTCCTTCAGATGATGAACTGCTGTCAGATTTAGCTAGTTTCATCTTTTTAGACCCTTTTTGATGGCTAACTTCTTCAGTTTCAGATCTTTTGCTTCTTCCTTCAGTCTGAAATTTTTCCATCAAAATTTGATTTAACTGCTCTTGAGTTTTCAGAATCCTTTCATTATCCTTCTTGACCGATTCTATTTCAGTCTTTAAACCCTTTATAGTCTGCATCAGCTCTGAAGAGTGAGCAGTCACCTCCTCTATCACAGGTTCTCTAGACATCTGTCTTGTCTCAGTGTTTGGAGATTCCTCCTCCGCATATTCTCCTAGCTTCTCCATACCTGCCTGTTAGTTTCAGAAAATCTGCTCTTTTACATGAAACAGAAATACAAGTTAGTACATTATATATATATACATATATTTTTATTTTTATTTTTACCGTCCTGCGGAAACTAGTTGGGCCACAACAAGGCCTAGTATTTGAACCATGCTCTGATACCACATGTCAACACCCAAAATTTCCGAAAAATTTAAAATGTTTAAAATAGGGTGTAATATTATTAAATGCAGTCATTTAACTGTTTGTTTAGCTTAAGTGATCATAACTGTGTTTGAATGATCTTTTATTATACTTAAATTTTAATATGAGTTTCTTTACAGTTACTAATTGTTTTTCTGTTTTGCAACCACAAGGGGGAATTGCCATAACAGACCGGGCTTACTTAGCTTCCGAGCTAATGCAACAGGTTTTCTTTCTCTTACAGATATACAGGTAATGTGTGGGTCGCTGCAAATAAATCTTTAAAGTATTATAAAACAAAATGTTGTTCCAAATCATTCAGTAGAAGTATAAGCCTGCTAGCCAGGTTATCCATTGTTTAAAGGTAGCATTCTTCCTATGACCTCCTGATAGAGAGTTAAAAATTACTAGAGAATATGATAGCTATTTTTCTTGATAACAAATGAATTAAATAACTCTACGGAATATTTGTCCTTTGATGTTATTACTGTAATGCAAATATACTTCATAACTAGCACTGTAGAATACAACAGGGTGACCATTCTCAGACCAATTTTCTACTCATCCATTGTTACTGTACCAAGACAAGTCTTAGGTTAGAAGATATCTTTGATTTACAATTTCAATTATAAAGGATCTGGAATTATCAATATATACTTAGCTTGTTTCTAGCATTTACAAGGTATTATGTCAGTTACATGTTTCTTCTTAACCTTTTCAGGGTTTGTATTGATTGAACAGCTACTCCTATTTCTATGAATGACAATGGATAAAAGAACAAAACTAAAAGCTATATTGGTTAAATTTGTTGAGTCTAAAGGATAACCAAAGTTACTTGTCCATACGAGAAATCCGAGTCTAATAATTGATTGTTATTAAATTGTAACAACAATTGAAATGGACTAGAGTAACCCTATTCCGAAATTTCGAGTTATGTAAATTCAATCTTACAAGTTTAAGTCACCTAAAGAAGGAAATGGCAAGTCCTATACCATCAGTGCAAGCTATAGCATTTGGCATTATAGTATTAGAATTGTAATCACTATACCCATCATCACTATACTAACTTAGAGACTTGAAAGCAATGCAATATCTCTTGTCTTTTCACATGAGGTTAGGGTATATGAAAAAATAGTGATAAGTTGTGATGAACCACTTATAACTTACATTACACCCTTATACTTATAACTTTTATAATGCAAATCAATTTCCTCTATGTCTAGAATACTTCAAGACTGAGTTTTGAACGATGTTTATATTGCATGATTTAATAAGTCAAGGTTTTAATTGATACTATGCAAGATTTAAAAACATTATTCTAATGTTTTGATTGTTAAAAGGATGACATGTGAACTATGGTATTGCAACCATTATGGATAGCCATGCAATAATTTTGTTTACCCATGCTATGATTTTAATTGATAAATAATGATGGGAATCTAATTGAAATCTTGAACACTATTGACAAATGCATGATTTTATTGATTATAGGGCAAAGTATTAATGTTCACTATGCAAGGTTCGAAGGCATTGTTTTTAACATGAAAATATATGGCAGGTTTAAACTTATGGTGTCATGACCATAGTAGAATATCCATGTTATGATTTTGGTTTACCCACGCTATGATTTTAATTGAAAATCAAACAAATTGGAATCTCATCGTGGGACTTTGGAACGTCGACCCACTGCATGGAAAATATTTTAAGTGATACATGGTCATTCCAGAGCCACGCATTTGGTGATATAAATCTGTTGACTAACCCTACTTGGCCATTTATCCCTTTCCTTCGGGATCTGTCGCTGTGTGAACCCTCCTGGTCCCCGCCTTGCTGATACATTGCTGGTAGCAGCTTCTACGCTGCTTCAATGCTTTGTGCTTGTTGATTGCTTCGTTTGGGAGTCATTAGATTTTGCTGTTGGCAGCTATGAGTTTGTTGAAACCTAGGGTTTTATCCTTTTGCTACCATTACTAATCCGGTCATTGCATGAGTGTATCTTTCGACTGGCTTCTGCCCAGGCTTCCATCGTGAAAGACACCCTTTTGGCTTCTACCAGCTCGTTTGTTTCGGTGATAAGAGAGGGGTTTACACTTACTCGGTTCGTGGTTATCAAACTATCTACTGTGTTTGAATCTGCATTCGATTCACCGGTAAGCTACAGGATTTTCTCCTTCGATTTAAAAGAATTTGTTTAACCCCAAACAAAAACATTGAAGTGTTACTAATATTGCTCTTTTGTTGCAGGCCCCGGCTCCACTTACAGCATGGATGGCACAAGCTTCGGCAGTTGGTTGTTTAACCTGGTAAGCCTGGTTTTCACCATGGCGTTTCCTCCTTGCTGGTTGTTAGGATGGTTAGGGTTTGGACTTGGAATGAGTAACTCTGTAGTTACATCCGTTCTGATTTGTCTTTTAACTGCTTGTTAAACGAGTTCCTTAACAGGTTTTAACCCTGTATTGTAAAGGGTTGTTATGGCTTCGGTCGAGAATGTAATTAATAGTCTTACTTTCGTATTGATGGATTTCTGTAGATGAAATACTGTGTATATATTTAGATAGATGGTAAGAAACGTGAGCCTGCCTGTAGATGAGGTTACGGCCTCGTTATTTTGTTTTATTACTGTTCTCTTAAAATGTACAGGGTTTTCACCCAGGGTTTGGTAATATGTTTCGTTATAAGTTTTCCTGTGTAATTGAGCTTTGATAATATGACTTATTAACAGTCCTCCTGTATATTCGAGCTGGTGTGTGGCGTGTATTTTAAATTCCAAGTTTTTAAAATCGCCTATATTGTGAACTTGAGCTGCGGCCGTAGGTGAAATCGTTGTTTTTAGATCTTAGTATTTAATTTACTTGAAAAACTGGAATGATAGGGTTCAATTCGAATTCTACATTGTGATTTGTTTAAATGCTTATTCTGTCACTATGAATATGACTCTGTTGGTAACTGAGAGTCAAGTGAAAGATATAACTATAAAGTTTAAGCTCGATATTGAGCTAATACTGTTCTGTTGTTTCTTTTTTTTTTAAACAGTGACGAGGTTATTTAACCATGATAGATTCTTTGTGATAATTTTCTGCTAGGGTTTTGCACATTGATTTAATTGTTATGTAAAGACTTGTTAAAATTTAATTAGGGTTTGTACCCTTATATAGAGATCCTATCTGCGACTAAAAAACTCCTGCAAAGACTGTCAACCATGATATAAATATTGTAATGTTTATGGTTATATTTACTATTGTCTCCTATGACTGTTTATTTAATTTTGTATATACAGAGCATAAATATTTTATACGTAACCCTTACTTATCTATTCAACCATTATAATTAAACTAGGTTTATAATTGCAATAATAAACTATTGCTTAAAGTATTACTATTGTATGGAATGCATTAAAGATACATTATCAGTAATGTAATAATGATATTAAGGAATGCTGAAAACACAATAACTCTACCAAATCTATCTACTGCTATTCTGAGATACTAACTTTACTAACTAATTACTCTTCAGACATATAGAAATAAACTCATCATACATTCATTCATACTTAACAAACATAAGAAAATAAATGGCAGAACCTGTTTAAGCTGTGGACAACAACAGCAATGGGAGGTAATTCCTCCCTACCAACTCCTGAAGAGTGCTCAGACAGCAACTTCTCAGGACCCTCGAGCTTGCTCTGGTCTCCCTGGCTGGAACTAGGTGCAGCAAGTAAATTCTCTCAGCCCAAACAGCTATAATGGAACCAAGTTACTGCAGCATTCCTCTCGAACAACTTCCTTACTGTATTTCCCTCTTCCTCAATGGATTTCCTGAATAACATTCACCTGAATGTATTCTCTCTGGAAAATTCAAGCCCCCAGCTCTGTTCATTGAGTTCTTTTTAAAAGATTGCCTAGGTCTTTGTTGGGTTAACTGTCATTAATGAGCCACCTGCTCTGATTCCACTTTCTTGGGGAATCATGACCCCAACTATAGGGAAGTTGCCACCTGCAACTTAGGAAGTGTTTGAGGATGCTGCCACTTGTCTTTTGCCTTTCCACCTAGTTCCATCCACCAGTTTGACCAGTAACCTCTTTTTAACAACTCTCCCATGCTGTTGTCTCCACAATTTATTTATTAATAATAAAATATTCTGAATTACACTCCATTTCTAGTGACTCTGTTGAGTCATCAATTCCTACTTAGCATTAAATTTAACATAATGTCTCAGGAATATAATAAATCAATTACATAATTTTTACAAAATTGGGGTATGTGACAACAACAGACTTCCCTTCAAGTCTTGGGACAACATCCCAAACATCATTCTTCATTATTGATTGGTATTCTTCGACCATGGCATCCTTCCATTCTTTTTTTTTTGCTGCTTCTTCATAATTGGAAGGTTCTTTGTTCATGATATCACAGAGTAAAGCAACATAACTGGTATGAGATCTAGTTCTCTTCTTTGCTCTGTGTTCTTCTTCTAGAATGCCATATTTTTCTGCATCTTGAATGAGCTCTGTAGCCCATGCAGGTTTTCTCTTGTGAGAGTTATTCTCACGGGGTGGATCTACGGGTTCTTGCGGATCTTCAATTTCACGATCTGCATCTGGAATTGCTTCAGTCATAGTAGTGTCTTGAAATCTAGTTTCCTTAGGTTCTTCATAATCTTCAACAGGTGTCTTCCTTGATTTGATGAATGCAGAGTTTTCATCAAATGTCACATCCTTGCTGACATCAATCTTCTTGAACTCTGGAAAGTATATTCTGTAAGCCTTCGAGCTTTCACTATAACCCACAAAGATACCCTTCTTTCCTGAAGGATCTAGCTTGGTCCTCTTTTCCTTTGGGACATGAGTGTATACTAGACAACCAAATATTCTGAGATGGCTGACTTCAGGTTTCTTACCAGAGAAGACCTCTTCTGGTGTCTTATTGTCCAATATCTTGTGGGGTGTTCTGTTCTGCACATATACAGCTGTCCTAGCTGCTTCTACCCAAGATGCATAGGAAGAACCTGGTCATACAGCATTGCCCTTGCTGCTTCCATGATTGTTCGATTCTTTCTTTCTGCAACTCCATTCTGTTGTGGATTGTGAGGAGCAGTCAACTCCCTCTTAACCCCTGAATCACTGCATAACTTCTTGAAGTCTCCTGAAGTAAATTCTCCACCATTGTCGGATGTGAATGTTTTGATCTTCTTATCAGTTTGGTTCTCCATCAAGGTTTTGAATTCCTTGAACTTATCAAATACTTCATCTTTGTTCTTCAAGAAGTAAACCCAAGTCTTCCTGGAGAAGTTATCAATGAAAGAGACATAGTAAACATACCCACTCAAATAACTGGATGACATCGGACCGCATACATCTGAGTGGATGATTTCCAAGATTCCTTTAGCTTTGCTTTCACTGCTTGGAAATGCTTTCTTTATGTTCTTTCCTTTTGCACATCCTTTGCAAACACCTTCATGCTTTGTCTTTATTTTAGGAAGACCCTTTACAGCTTTGCTTGCAATTAGAAGTGCCCTACAGTGCATATGAGCAAGTCTTCTATGCCAAAGTTCAGTTGGCTCCATGGAATCATGCACCATGGCATGTTCAGGTTGTCCCTTCAATTTATACAATCCTCCCTCTTGCTCTCCAATCACCGTTGCATCATCTATGGTTTTTCCCTTTTGCCACATTAGAACTTGGCCATCCACAAATGCAACCCTCATACCTTTTGCATCCAATGCGGATATGGAGAGTAGGTTCTTCTTGAGCCCAGGTACATAAAGAACTTCTTTCATCTTCAAAGACTTTCCAGAATCTAGGTTGTAGGAGGCTTCCCCACTTCCTTTGATAGGGTATTGATAATCATCCCCAAGTTTCACCTTATGGGGTGATTCATGTTCAGATAGATTTACAAAAGATTCTTTAAACCCAGTCATGTGTTTTCCCCACTGTCAATAAGCCAATCATTACAACCATGAGAGATAGTACCCGTGAGAGCAGAGATTAGAACATACTCTTCTTCGCTTGATGAGTCATCATCATCACTTTCATATCTAGCTTTCCTCTTTGGAGGTTCATCATCCTCAGCAGCATGAGCATGATATTTTCTTTTGTTGCCCTTCTTCTTTTTGTTGAAGTTGTTATTGTTGTCCTTCTTGTTCTTGGGACAATCTGAGGCAAAGTGCCCTTTCTCATTACATGTGAAACATCTTAGTGTGAGCAGTGAGAGCTTGATCTTCATTTCCCATCTTTTCTTCTCGAGCCACAAGCCTTGCTTCTTCTTGAGAGCATTCCTCCCACAGTCTACTGAAAGAGATCAATTTCTTTTTTGCACAAATTCCTTGAATAAAAAAGTCCCATGACCTAAGTAGGCCATTTAGAGTGGTCATAACAACTTCACCATTGTCTACTACTTCATCCACAACTTCAAGTTGTTCCTTGATCTGAGAGACCTTGGAGAAGTAAGATTGAATGGTCTCTCCATTCAACAGCTTGACCCCTTTCAATTGATTCCACAGAGTCATCTTCCGATTTATGTTCTTCCCTTCAAATAGCTTGGTCAAAGAGTCAAACATCTCCTTGGGTGTCTTCAGAGACGACACGTGGTATGACATGGTCTTTGATAGAATCAGCAATGATTCTCTTTGCCTTGACCAAGTTCTTCTTATGCAATACCTTAGCCTCTTCATCCTCTGGGATAGGGACCTCAGAGCTGATGTAGGTGTCCAATTCATTTTCTTCCAAGATTAACCCAATCCTATACTTCCAGGCTCGAAAGTTATCAGCCCCTTCAAGCATATCCTCAAGCTTGGTGTGGTGAGACATCTTAAAGAGTACTTCAAATGGAAATAGAGAAAATTTAAGTCTTACCACTTGATTTGCTGAAAACTGGATCTGGTCCAGGATTAGGGTTTGTCAAAAAAACCCTAAAAATTCAAAATGTGAATTTCAACTTTCTGAAAGGATAGAAAGATGTGCCTTGATGAGCTGATCAGCCTGGTATACTCAGAATTTGATTTCTGCAAAGTTTCATCCTTCAGAAGTGCCTTTTAGTCTTCTTGGATTCACTAAGGAGGACCCTGAATTAGGGTTTGATTTTCCCAGAGATTTACCCAGCCAAAAATCTCGATCCAAATCTCTAAACTTTGATTTTTCTAAGGAGCTTCCAGCCGTGTCTTCAGATTTCAGAAATTCCTATTTTTTAGGAAACCCTAATTTTTAGGGCCAAAACTGAAAGTGCTCATAATTGAATTCTGATTGGACAGATAGATTCACCTTGCTTAGGAGATTCAATCTATCATATTACTTTTCTAAAATCTGTGGAGAGAAACCCAATAAACAAGAAACCCTAGTTTCCGTCACTGCACAATGTCTTCTTCTCAAGTTAACTCTAATACCATGTTAATTTTTTAGCATTAATTCAATATACTCTAGGACCTTTAATGAGAGAATAACATGTACAGTATATCAATGCATATCAATCATAGCAAGCATATCAATCATCACAAGATGCAAAACATAAGAGATAAGAGACACATAGAGTTTCCGTGGGGAAAACCCTAAGGTGAAAAACCCCACAACTTCCTTAGAGATAGATAGAGCAATAGTACAACCAAAGTACACAGAGATAGACTCCTCCTAGCAGCTGATCCTCCTCACATGTGTGCCACTTTCCGAGTGAAGGAAGAGTGAGTTCTGAAGTGATCCAAATAGAGATCGGGAGATCTCTAGTTATACTTGTCCTGATTGCCCAATAACCTTATGGGGCCAACTTGTTTAGCTTAGTACAATAACCCAATATTAACTTAATCAGGGTCGACCCCACACATGGTGGTCTAATAACCCATCGGCAAGTCACGACACTTGCGACACTTGTTAATACAAATGACGACACTTTCGTATAGAGGAATAATACATCTCTATAGGAGTACAATAAATATATATATATGAAATACATTCCGAAGTTACATATACATCAACACCATATATCAAATTAAGCTTTTCAGTATGAGAATTTTAGAAGAAATAAAGAAGGAAAAGAATATGCCCACACAGCTAACCATAGGGCTGTCTAATGAAGAGAAACCTTGATTATGGTGGATAGGTCACTTTCAATGGGAGGGAATAAAACATTGTACGATAATTCTTGTGCAACTAGCCATATGACTCCATGTAGGGAGTGGTTCACGATGTAATATTAGTTTCCCCAAACAAGAGTCTATGAGAATGGCGATAGTATGAAGTTGGCGTGCGAGACTCTATATGGGTGCAATTCCCCAGATGTCTGTAAGAGAATTAGTGATGTGCTGCCTGTTCCTAAGTTGAAGACACTTATTTCCATGAACGGAATTTCAAACCCTCGGATGAAGATGGAATTTGATAGAAACTTGTTTTATAAGCCATGCCCGGAACCAAGTGGTGCCATGTGGGGTGCACAAGCATAATTTGCATAAGCTACTTTTCGTGGTTATAGTTCCACACAAGTCAATACAAAACTCGGCGATCAGAGCTTAGCATATGAAGAAATAAACTCTCGAACGTAAAGATCATCTCGTCCAAAGGGCATCTTCCTTGGCGAAAGAGCAAGAAAGATACGAAATAAGCACTCTAGATATGAGTGTATTAATTTGATGTAGAACATGCTAAGTTGATAAACAGATAGCAAACTTGTATCAAGAAATTTGCTCACAAGCACATGCATGAGCTTAGGTAAAGGATGTTTAGTAGTGAATGCTTCACAGATACCTACATACAGAAGCAGGCATGTCTGACACGTGAAAATAATCAATTAGATGTACAAGACCAGGATTATCAGCAAACATATGGTTGGCATAATCATCTACGAGACACATTAAATATGCAAGATTTAACTGCATATAATATATATATAATGAAACTGGGAAGCGGAAAAGAATCTCAAGTGGCAAAGGCCATGACAACCATGAGTTTATGGCCTTTCTCAACAGCACAGTGGATAAAGTAGTGACATTTTAGAGTGTCATGTTTATTGTTTAACCAGCCTGGTGGAAAGTTGCTTAACGTTCCACTAAAGAGCATGGTCTGATGGTAGATATCAACCAATGATAAATTTAACAAACCCTCTGCCTTTATAACAGTAAATATATTCAAGACTCCACTAATATGGAAGATTATGCTTATAGAGGAATTTATGCTAAAGTAACTTAGACAATAGTTGTTGGATTTATTGGTGCAATCTGTAACATGTGACCACATCCCATTTATATATATCGTTATGTACTTGTAATTATGACTAAGGCCATATTTTATTTCATTTATTGTATATTAGGTTTATGGTTAAAGCTGACCTAGTCAAACATGATATCTAGGGTCAATAACCTGTTAGGGAGTGTGCCCTTGTTATGTAGGCCCATTACACCACCTTGGGAGGGCACCTCACTTGAGTTACACCTTCGTGGGAGGACACCTGACTTGAGTTGTATATAAAAAACAAATCAAGCTCTCAATTGTATCTTGGAGGACACATCACTTGAGTTGTGTATAAAAAACAAATCAAGCTCTCAATTGTATCTTGGAGGACACATCACTTGAGTTGTGTATAAAAAACAAATCAAGCTCTCAATTGTATCTTGTGATCTTTGTGATCTTTTTTATCTAATATGGCGAGTGTTATAAGCTTAAAGACACTTATATTTTAGTTCTCTTGTGATTGGCATTTTCAAGTTTGGGTGCACTTGTGCATTTCTGTTTTCAGTGCAGTTGTGTTGGTTTTTGCACTCTCTTTAGTGCACAAGACCTCTCTTTCTATAGCGCACTTTTGAAGAGGCTATTTCTGATTTTAGGTGAGATTTGGTTCCAGCAATTTCCTTCTTGACTCTAACAGATTTCAACATTGGTTATAAGTTAGTTGAAATCTGAGGTTCCCAATGATGGTTATATAATAGCTCCCCTTAGTAAACGGGGCCAAAACTAGTGCAACGCAACACTAATTAAAGAATCCAATTCAATATGACCACAAACTTCCCATAGCATGTAGTGGATCAAGTGAAGCCTCGGAAAAAACAACTGCATAGTGGTGCAATGCAACACTATTTAATGAATCAAATTCACTATGACTACAAACTTCCCATGCCACGTAGGGATCAAGTGAAACCTCGGAAAAAGAAACTGCTCAAGGTTCTTGATATGATTCCCCTACGTGAAACCTCGGAAAAAAAAACTGCTCAAGGTTCTTGATATGATTCCTTGAAAGAAATCAATGCTTAGTATTTTTTTCATAGATATTGGCTAAGTGGTCGTGCTGAGGAAATAGCCTAGTATCCACATGCAACACATGTGATATACAAGTCCTATGTTCGTCCATGCCATAGGTCGCTGAAGAATGTTTCAATTGCTTGTCGGTTGGCAACTACTCATTAAGAATAATACATGTGTAAACTGCTGTTGCGTTGATGAATAACAAAATGTTCACGACTGGCTCCTTTCTTAAATATGTCTCTCTTACTCCCATCTGTCAAACACAATCACGGGTTCCTGCCTCTGATTTCTTCCACCAGAAAGTTCCAGATCAGCATCAGTTCGCCCCTGACCGGATCATTCTTCAATACTTTGACTTCTGCCAGTATTTACTTTTACTTGTATGAAATATTGTCTTCGTTAATTAATAGACCATCAGATTATTTGGTTTTCCTAATTGATTACTGAAATGTGAATTTCACATAAATGGATGCTAAGTCTCTGGACTAGACTCAATGTGGAAGGGCAATATTCACCGAGTATCCAGCAATGCTTGAAGTCAGCCAGCTGGTGGACTGGTCACTGAACAACAGCTGCTAATGTTTTTCAATAATTACTTTCTTAGATCAAAGCAGGGATGAAGGTGGTTTTAGGCATCATAGTCTCTCATTTGATGATTACATTTTAGGCCTCAATAAAAAACATTACTATGTCCACAGATTGAAAAACGTTTAAGGATGTTAAGGGTGGAGGATTCAATGTCCAGTGAATTTTCCCAAGAAATGCCGTCTAAGATGATCTTGTTAGATTACACACCATCTCCCTAGCACAGGTCCACAATTTATGATCCTTTAAGTGAACAAGTGTCATTTGGCAACTTTAGAAAAGAATTCAGAGTTGCCATTTTTGTCACTTTCCTTTTAGGCTTAGGCACAAGCTGTGAACTTGCCACAATGACTAGATTTCCTCAGGTAGTCAATCCCAGAGGGAGCAGCACAGTTAATTGGACTTGGCTGAGATCCTCACAATGACAGCTACAAAAGAATGCATTAGTATTAGATATAGACAGAAACTAGTTTGATACCACGGTTCTTTGTCTGTTGTAGTCTACTTGAGGAAGGTTTACACTTTCCAACCTCCCTCTGAGCTCCTTTGTAAGGAGTGAAACAAGGCTCTCTGCTGTATATAATTTCATTTTAAAACCATGCTACTTTGGAGGATGGTTTTAAACTTACTTTCTCTTTTTTGTGTTACTTATATTGGGGGTCTTTATACTATCGTATAAAAGGTCAAAACCTGGCTGATGGTCTCCTAGGTAAATAATAGGCAGTGCATTATGTAACCCAAATGTTTCTATTGTGGAACTGTTTTACTTCATATTAACAGAAAATTTCAAAATTTCCAGACTAACTTTCAGTAGAGAAAAACAAAAGCAGTTATAATGAAACATTTTATAAAAGAATCAAAATTATTTAAATGAACAACCAACCCTTTCAAGAGTATATGCTAGAAATAAATATTTGCTATAGATTCTCCTTTGAAATAAGTTCAGGATAACTTTCAGTTTAGTATATTCACATTTAATAAGACCATGTTCAAAGATAACAATATGGAAGAATGTATCCACAAATAAATTCTAGTGGTAGCCAACCTGTCTTAGAACATATTAAAGTTAAGAGGAATCTTAGCACCAAATATTGAGTTTGATCCCATGAGTATAAAGTAGCTAATTTTGAGGCAGCTTAACTAGCAACAGCTATTGAGTTTAATCACATGAGTACCAAGTAGCTAATTTTTTAGGCATCTTAATCTTAAAAGCTGTTCATTCTAGTTTTGGTCCATAACGTTTCAGTATCAATTTTTGAGAGATGTTCATCATCCAAACGCTTCCAAGTAGTTATAGACTGTACGCCTTTCCAGCCTCCTTTTTTGTCTTTCCCCAGAGATGCGACAACTACTCTGCTTCTCCTTGACCATCCTGCTTTGCCATAAGCATGATACCCAAAACCACCAGCATAACACAAATCAATTCCCCTCAGCTTGCCACAGAAATCATTTAAATGATCATGCCCTGTGAATGCAGCCTTCACGTCTCCTGCTTGTACCATTGTTTTAAAAAACCCAGAATTGTATGAAGGACAACTGATGGGATCTTGTTTGATGCCGATCATGCTGGAATTACGAAAAACTTTTACTTCTGGAAGAGGAATGTGAAAATACACCAAGCCTGGAGCAGATATAGCCTGTGCTGATGGGTTGCTTTTGTAGTTTTTCTGAGCTCATGCACAACAACAATTCTGAATTATTCTCTATTTGTGGGAAAATATAGTGCACATCAAACCCTCTTGCTGAAGCAATGCAAATTGCATTTTGTACAATATATTTTCTATTAATGCTAAAAAGCCTAATAGTTTCCAACAAGTAGGCAGAAAAACTTGTTGTTTACTCTGGGTTGTTGAATCAGCATTTACTGTTTAGAATTTCACGGACATCCCTATTAGTAATTTAAAGAAAAATTGACTATTTGCATGCAAGGAAAGACTTTTTGTAATCTTATATCATGTTTTACTTTTAAACTCACAAATTTTGACCGATTCTACCAATAGTTAAATGTGATGCGGATCATGAATGTTTAAGAGTACCCTTTACATTTGACAGTCCAGTTTTGCAGGGAGGTACATGCTTTACAAATAGTTTGCTTTCAAAGTCCAAAATTGAATCACTTTTTCACATGTAACAATTTCAGGAAAAGTCTCATTTAGGGTGTTCAAACTTCATATTGCAATTGTGTTTGCTGATGGTTTATCAGGAAAAAGGTTATGCTTTCTGATAATTATATGAAATAATGTTCTGCCTCTACTGCATCATTTGAGACGCCCTACTGATATTCTCAATGCAGCATCAGAAATTGTCGACAGCAGAATCTTTGATTTGTGATTAAAAAATAGATGAAGAAAAATTTAAATCATTGAATAAATAAGTTCTTTGGTCCTTTTATCTATGGGCTCTGGGAACTTGAATTCATGCCCACAATACAAATATTGTGGACTCTTCCTCCTCTAAGAAAAGGGAAAAGAGATTGCTATTGACCAAATTAACAATCAATTAGCATGGCCAGAAAAGTTGTACAGTTCGCATTTAATATCATGTAATTTCATGAAATGAGAACCATTTGATAAGTGGCATTTGTCTTAAATTTTTTGGTACCACTGGAATTTCTTCCCCATCTGTCCACTAGCTAGCCTAAGATTATGGTGACAGTTTCCAGTTTCAAATTCAACATTTGGCATGCAAACCAGAGTGGTAAGGGTTGAAGCCTGAAGGAGTAAATTTTGCGGCATATATGGTTAGCCCAAATTAATGGGTGCCGGCACTCTGTCCTTGTCCCTTCAGTTTCAGCTACAATCTGTCTGTATGTATGTATGAGGGGAGCAACGCATAGTTTGATTCTAGCTTCTTGCATCGCATGGCACTTGAAATTTACAAAGGCTAATGGCAAATTTGAAACCTTTAAACAGCTTGAACTTGTGTCTATCTTAGAGAATTGAACATCTGTAAGCTGCAGATGCTCCTTAAAAATCATGCCCTCAATACTATTGTGAGCATATACACATCTAAGGAAAAACAGAGGCCCAAATCAAAACTTATCAAAGTGCCGAGGTCCTAGTTTTGACTCCTATCCAGTGGTCTTTTATCATTTAAACACACTTTTGCTGTCACTGCTCTTTAAAACAGGTTTGGTAAACAGTTACATTCAAATTCCAAACTCAGTTGCTCGACCATATCTGAAATTTAAAATAAATACTTGAATAAATTGAATTACCTGCAATTTGGCAGAAGTCTCTTTAAACCAAGCTTGTTGAGAAGGTTTTATCCAACCATAGCCAGTAATGTTAGGATCCGTTGAGTAGTCTCCACTGTCTAAAAAATATAAATTCAGAACGCTTTTACCCTCGAGCTTTGAGCCTTTCATCCCCTTTACTTCCAGATTGTAATTTCCAAAACCATCGATCTTCCTTTCAGGGAGGTGAGGATTGAGTCTGGAGAGAGTGTACTCCATGGGTACAATGTGTTCCATGACTTGTTTTCGTGTTAGTATTGATTCTTGGTCGTGGTTCCCCAAAACAGCTGCCCATGGAAGTTTAGCAGATATTGCCGGTTCAAATGCTGCCTTGAGAGAAGCTGCACCATCTTTAGCATCCGCTCCATATATATTATCTCCTGTTTACGATTGCGCACGGCAGCAGACACCATCAGTTTCATAAAGATACATAATTAGTTAATATTCACTAAGGAAACGGAAATGAAAATCACTGTGTCCGCATGAATTGTGCAGTTAAACATTCAAACAAACTATTTGTTATGATATGATTTTGATTTTGCACTGGGAAAACTCAGGGTTAAATGTTATATGCATTCAAGCTAACAAATATGATTTTGATTTTGAATCAGGGTTTAAAAGTTGTATGCATTCAAGCAAACAATTTGCTATGATATGACTTTGATTTTGGGCAGTAATGCTCAGGGTTTATGGTATTGGTAACCTAGGGCACTTTCCCAATAAACAACTCCCACCAGAAAGAGTTGAATGGTAAAAACCCATTACGATTGCGCACGGCAGCAGACACCATCAGTTCCATAAAGATACATAATTAGTTAATATTCACTAAGGCAACGGAAATGAAAATCACTGTGTCTGCATGAATTGTGCAGTTAAAGATTCAAACAAACTATTTGTTATGATATGATTTTGATTTTGCACTGAGAAAACTCAGGGTTAAATGTTATATCCATTCAAACTAACAAATATGATTTTGATTTTGAATCAGGGTTTAAAAGTT
This sequence comes from Larix kaempferi, assembly GCA_027924585.1. Lineage (NCBI taxonomy): Eukaryota > Viridiplantae > Streptophyta > Pinopsida > Pinales > Pinaceae > Larix > Larix kaempferi. The sequence goes on from BSBM01000319.1 coordinate 6,428,156, forward strand.
GTATGCATTCAAGCAAACAATTTGCTATGATATGACTTTGATTTTGGGCAGTTAATGCTCAGGGTTTATGGTATTGGTAACCTAGGGCACTTTCCCAATCAACAACTCCCACCAGAAGGAGTTGAATGGTAAAAACCCATTAGCTGGACTCTGTAATCTTAAAAAGAGTGCAAACCCTTCCAGTACGGCTTTCAGAGCAATGCTAGAAATCCAAAGTTTAAATCAATACCCGTGAAAACAATAAAATCTGGTTTCTCTGCTTTAATCATCCTCTTGACAAAAGCAGTAGTATTGAGATCTGAACATGTGGAAATTTGACTAGGCAACACATCCAAACATTTCGTGCTTTGACCATCTGCATAATGCATGTCTGCTACCTACAAAAAACCAATTCAAATCCCAACTTCAGAGTACAATTCATACATACAAGAAGAGAGAGATGAGAAATGTTACAGCCCAACTGTTTGAACTCCTATTAAACAATAAAAAGGAGTGTAAACATTACAGAATGACTGCAACAACAAAATGGCATAACATAGGTGTACCTGCAAAATTTTGAACTCCCCATTAGTGTTCTTAAACCGGAGAGGGGGCAGGGGCGGTGATTTAGCTGTGATTGGTGAAACCACCCAGGCACTAGTAGTGAAAAGGATAATGAATAAGAAAGCCTCCACCTGCAGTGAATGGGAATGCTGAAGGGCAGCCATGACATGGAATGAGAAGCTACGAAGTGGAGTGATCAGTTAAACTGGTTTGGTCTGAGAGGCCCCGGTGGAAGGTTATTTATCATCAGCTACCAGTTTCAAACACGTGTCTTAAAAGATTAAAAAAAAAGAAAAAGAAATTTGCAAACTTTCAAGCATTTGCGGAACATGCCAGGAAAATATCCATTCACGATCGAATTAAGCGAATAATGATAATGCCAAGGTCAAAGGACTCAAAGTCAATAGCTATCCATGTTGGATTGGAAAATGGGAATCCGAAGCCATTGCCATTGTGGCCCGCATTTCAGTCTGAAGATGATGTAGTGTGATTGTGCATTTAAATTCTTTGTTTCTAGAAAATACATTTGTTTTCTAGATTTCAATAAAACAAAACGAGTTTGACTTGCGGCGACGACGGTAAAAATTCACCCACTTTTTTTGGGGGGGAAAATATCATATTATATATATATAATTGAGTTTGACTTGCGGTGACAACGGTAAAAATTCACCCACGAATTTCTTTTTGGAAAGATTGTGCATTTAAATTCTTTGTTTCTGGAAAATACATTTGTTTTCCTTCTTGCATTTCTAGATTTCAATAAAACAAAACGAGTTTGACTTGCGGTGACGAAGGTAAAAATTCACCCACTTTTTTGGGGGGAAATATCATATTATATATATATATATAATTGAGTTTGACTTGCGGTGACAACGGTAAAAATTCACCCACGAACTTCTTTTTGGAAAGATTGTGCATTTAAATTCTTTGTTTCTAGAAAATACATTTGTTTTCCTTCTTGCATTTCTAGATGTCAATAAAACAAAACGAGTTTGACTTGCGGTGACGACGGTAAAAATTCACCCACTTTTTTTGGGGAAATATCATATTAGATATATATATAATTGAGTTTGACTTGCGGTTACAATGGTAAAATTTCACCCACGAATTTCTTTTTGGAAAGATTATATATATATATATATATATATATATATATATATATATTCTGAATAAAAATAGATATTTATTATAATATTATATATAAAAACGAAATTGAGAAAATTCAAGTTATAAATTTATCTATCTACCTAATCTCTAAAATGAAAAATGCGATATTCCATTTTTGATAAACTATATTTGCTTTTAAAATTTCTTCAAAATTTTATATGTTAAATGTTCACTCATATTTTATTTATATGAATTTCAAATTTTTAAAAACTAAGATAAAGTTTTTTTACTGTTTCACAACATTTGACTTTGGCCATTTGAATCATTCCCTCTTTTGTTCGCCGGTGTTTCTTTGGGAGATTGCGGGCCCGCCCAGTACATAGGGTTTGAATTTTGAAAATTTCAAATGCTCCTCCTCCACGATTACCTTGATATCATTGGCAGCCTAGAATGCAGATAACCGGATTGGAGATGATGTTGCTTGCCTGCGTCTGTGAATCCGTATTAATAATGCAGGCGCATTGTGTGTTAGTCAGACGTATTTCATGATGAATTGGACCTGTTCATCTTCTTGTTCTTCACATGGCTAGCTAGCGAGGATTGTGTTGTGCTGTGCTGTGTGTGGTCATAGAATTCACAACATAAAGTTATTAATGCCAAGATGATTAGTTATTCTAAGTATGAACTGATAACCATATTGGAAACACCATTCTCTAAGAGTGTAATGTCCCCTCCTATCATACCAGCCTGATAGAGAGGATCATTGTGCTACAACTGGGCATCTAGTCCCATGATCTTATTCATAAGCATTCATGTATTATAACAGGCATATGAAGATGCATAAATATTTTAATGAACACAGCGGAAGTAAATTTTAAATACTCATTCACCATACATTCAAGATATTCCTCAATTAAACAATTGAAGGATAGCACAAGAGAATACTTATCTTAATCAAGTAGACCCTGAGCAACCAGCTACGCTTCTGCAACGTTCCACCCAATCGTAGGCCAGTGTGCTCCTTAATCTCTCAGCACCACTGCCACCCCCGAGCTGGGCATGATCTCCACAAGGAACTAGGGAACAACAGGGTCTCACATAGCCATAGATACACCAGAATCAGCCACACCAACCAGCAATTTGGTTTCTAAGGTGGCTAGGAGATGGATGCATATAACAGCAAGGGCATAAGTGGTGGGTATGAGGGAAATCGTTTGTACAGTGATAGGCATGATAATGATCCCCCTAAGCTTCAAAAAAAAAAAAAAAAAAAACGTGGGAAGGTTAAAAACGAGCAATGGAGGTTTTGGGGAAAACCCCAGGTAGCAGAAAACGTTTTTAGGAAAAACGCTCATGGCAATTCGGGGACAAAATGAACTCCATACAGTCCCAAATCGCAGCCCCTCCTTCCCAGCTACTATCCAAAACCAAAAAACGAGTTTTGGGGCAAGGAGAACCCTGCGTTTTTTATGAAAAACGTGACTGTAACTCCCAGCCGTCTCTATCTGCGTGAGAGGATGAATGCCATGGGTGAAGAATGGCTTTTGGGCCAATTTTGTGGGGGTTTTCTTGCCCAGCAAACCAAAACCCGATTTTCCAGGTTGTTGTCTTGCCCATACACGAAAATTGACAGCCATACCTCTCCCATCCCGAGGCATTAATTATCTCAACCAATTATTGGAAGGATTAAATGATTGGGTGCATGAGGCCAAATGGGTAGTTGAGAGTTCATGGTTTCCTCAATGAAAAATGGCTTAACACCATGGCTCAAGGGTTTGGTTATTTTCCCTCCCTATTCCTTCTAAAGATCATGCCCCCATCTCTTTGTTGCATTGCGTAGCTGGTTGTGGGTTTTTCATTAAAATTGCTTGTTTACATGATGTCCAATTTTACATTGTGCTCCGCTAGCACAAGAACCATATGCATCTATTTTAATTGCCGATACATAAGACGACAAATCAGTGGCAGGGCCTTGGCCTTGAGCTCCTCACCATGACTAAATAACAATATTTACATCATTTACAATATTAATGCAATAGGGTCAAGCTGGGGACATTACATTCCCCTACCCTTGGAGTAACACCGTCCTCGGTGTTCCAACACTTCGAAAATAAATACCCGCTTTACATATGTCCAAAATTCACAAAATGTGGTAGGTTTGTCCTGCAATTTACCCTTTACTTGGGTCTTTCAGGACTAAGTCCTTTGGTTTTTTTTTTTTTTTTTTTTTTACAAACTGCTCTTGCTGGCTAGGACCTTCTAGCCCTGCATGAGGACATCGTTCCAAAACAATTCCTTCTTTTTCTTTTCCTTCCAACTGGCCCACGAACTTGGAGAATTTACAGTTGTTGCCCTCTTGATATTCTCTTGTTGGGCAGTCACGGATGTAATGATTTCCTCCACATCCCCAACATTTCATTGGCGGCTTTATCTTCTTCCGGTCCATTTCCTTTGAGTCTTCCCACCTGGAACGTTTCTTACTTGGACAGTTGGATGAATGCTTCTTCATTGATCCACTTTCATTTCCCTTGCTGATTGCTCCCAGAATGCTTTTTACCTCTTTTTGTAGACGAATAGAGTCCCACAAAGCCTCATGGTTTATCTCATTCTGTTGCCTCTATAGCTTGAGCATCTCCCCAAGATTTTCTTGGGTCCTGGCAATTGTTTGAAGAAGACTTTCAGCCAACTCTAATAGCCTTCGGTCTGTTGCCATGGTCAATGGGCACAACAGAACACACTTTGCTTACTAGCAACACTTTCTTGTGCCGGCTACAACCAATTGTTTCACTTTCTTACCTGTGAAATTCATCATGGGAATTCTTTGTTAGGACAAGCATAACATATCATTAAGATTAGTCAATTATTTTCCTAATCGACATGGAATGTCCATGCTTTATTCATGGGTTTTTCACACTTTTCATGCTTTCCCAACATACACATGAACTCATTCATGTTCATCCTTTCACAAGAAATTTACTATTTTAGCATTCACAATTCATCTCAAGCAATTAAACACAATCTATTTTCAGCCATGATATGCACTCAACAATCTTTTGTTTTATAAATGCATCCATCAAAAGGAAAGAGAAGAGTAGGGGTTTCTCCCTCTTAGCCTTGTTCTATAATGGAGCTACACCACCGCTGTGGTTTCATGCTCCTTAGTCTTTTTCACTTCAATGTGAATGCTTTGACTTTCCTTTCTTGGCTATGACACTTAGTGTCTAAGGTCTGCATTTGGATTTTCGGCTAGGGCACCCTTCCCATTATTGCCTATAGAACCTTGGGTTGCTAGGATCCACTTGTATCCACTAGCACCATTTTTCATTACTGCTCATACGGAGCTCCTTAGGACGGTCACATGTCCACATGCATCTCTAGGATGCCTTCATAATCCTGGCTTCCAACAATACCTACACTCAAACATTGAATTAATTCACATGTTTAGTTCATTTTCATAGGGTTTTTCTCTAAACAAGAATTTTAGGAAATCATAACCAAATCATATATACAGGTATATTCATGAGCAAGAAGCTGAAAGGTAACTGAATACTTATCTGTATTGGATGTCGGCACTTTACTCCACAGGATCCTTCTTCGCTTTCCAAGCATTGGATTTCCCGTGGATACAACAACGAATGTTGGGCCAGCACGCAGGCTACTCCACAACCATTCGAATAGGCAATGCCATGCCAGTACGCTAACTGGTTTTATCAATTGTTTTAAGGGGTGTTGGGCCAGCGTACACGCTGCTTTACCATATCAAGTGGTTAATGCCCAACTAGTCACTCTCTGGACTTATCAAGAACTTTATAGCGTTCAACCAGCTACTCCCTGGATTTCTTAATAATTTATATCGCCCACTCATTTACTCTCTGGATTTACCAGCAATTCATATCGCCCACTCATTTACTTTCTGGGTTTACCAGCAATTCATAATCTTTTAGGGTCTTGCCTTCCTGCAATGACCAAGGTTTCCAACAAAGAAACAATAGTGTATCAGCTTAGCTGTTAGAAGACTTATACCTGTAATCTTCATTATTTCAAACAAGACATAAATGAAAACGAATACTTATATGTATTGTGCGTTTCCCCTCTGGTCCACAGGATCCTGCTTCGCTTCTGCAAGCCTTGGGATCGCCTATGGACTTGGATATAGTTAATGCTTATCCAGTACGCCTCCCCATCGGCTGGATGTACCAAGCATTTGGTGGTGCCCAACCAGTCCCATACCTGGTTGGCCCTCTCCAGTGCCGAGCCAGCACATTCGTCTAGGTCATCGACCAATGGAAGGAAACTGCGCCACTGACCATCATAGGTCAAGGCTCTACTAAGGAGCCATAGGTATCTCAGGGTTTTCAGTCAGTCATCGGCGCCCGCCTTCCCACTGCTGTCCCAATAGAGATTTCAGGGTTTTCAGTCAGTCATCGGCGCCCGCCCTCCCACTGCTGACCCAATAGGCATCTCAGGGTTTTCAGTCAGTCATCGGCGCCCGCCCTCCCACTGCTGACCCAATAGAGATTTCATGCCTTTACCAATGCCACCACACCTTCTTGCACCATAACCCTTCACACCCATCAGCTCTTCATTTATACAAGGACGCCACTCCTTCTTTTGTGCAAATCGGTGGTTCCTTTTAGGAACTTTATAGGTGACTTTCTTGACTGTAGGTTGACATGACCCCTACTCACACAAGGATGATACCTTCTCTTATTACACAGCTCTTCGGGACTGTCCATCCCTTCTGGTAATATTTCACGTGAGCATAGAAAGGTTGCCAATTCCCATACAGTCTCTTTGCGTACCCTTCTTCACTTTGCCCTTTAATGTGCAATATCAATCTGCATTTGTGTAGGCTGACAACACAAGAAGGATAAGCAAGCTCATCAGTATTGCTATTCAATTCTTAACCACATTCCATATCATTCACTACCAAGTATTGAAACACCAGGAACGCGTCCATTCCCTTAGGGTGTAGTCAATATTGAAAACCCTATCATGACCCAGCACCAGAAAAGGTGTGCACCCCCTTTCCGATGTGCACCATGTAGGCTCTAATCATACTCAAGCAATCTGCAATGATATAAATAAGATAGAGCATGCTCTGCGTATTAACCCTAATAATTTAGACATGCACGTTCTTGTCTAGGTTCACGGAATACTCATTCAGTTTGCAGATTTGTCTCACATGCCTTCTGGGCATAGCTTTACCATCTCACTTTCATGGTTTACCGTCATGCGGTTTGGCTGAGATATTATCAATGGCGTTTCACCCGAAACCCATTTCCAAAGCATGGGGTCTTTCCCATCTGGTTTGGCTTCTACATGCCATCACACATGATCCTCCTGCAATGTGTCATCCTGGCACATTTTATCAAATAGCCAAACCGTCAGCAACATTAGCAATAAGCTTCAAATACGATTGTTCCATAACCAATCAATAGCATTCATAAATAATTCAATATGAATTTACAATTCCGTCTCCTACAGAAATTAGTTTTCTTATCCATGAGGCTATCCTCATATTGCTTGGCTCCTGTAAGGGACACTACTCTGCCCGTTATGGTCTTATGCCTGCTACCATGCATGAGCATCCACTTACAGCATGTCCTCCTGACACATTTTCATATAAGCCAAACAGTCATTAGCAATTACTAGCAAAATTTCAAATCCGAAACATTTACCAATCTGAGATTTACAACTGTTCTTACTGACAAAGCTTAGAGCTCTCAACCATGAGATTCCTTCTCATAAGATCTAGATCAACTTTCACAGTCATATCATTCATACAACTCTGTCCTTCCACAGAGCATTCTAGCAGCCCATCGATCATGATTGGGATCTTCATGCACTTACTATTCTGCATTCATAACAGCCCATGAAATGGTCCTAGAATTATCATCAATTCATCATTTCATTCATTATTTATTTTGTAATGGCATATGTATCATCCCTATGCATTCATACAATGCATCACAAGATTTATAAAATCTCTTAATGCACATCTACTCAATGCTACCTTGCATTGTTTCATGAGTACTATGCATTCAAGCATATTATGATCGAAACATGACTATCTCATATAACCTGCATTACCATAATCAGGACCACCAGTCCTCACTTGCTCGGGTTATTAAGCACATAACCAATCATACGCATGGCATGATATCAATTCACATGAATGCATTAAGATTTCTAAACAGTCATAGGGTGTAAGGGTCATCCCCTTCACTTACCCACATCTCACCAAGCTTGGTAGGTTAACAGCCCCAGTCGATATTCAATATTACATGCAAATTATCTCAACATAGCTCAAACATAGTTGAAGAGATCTTACCAAATCCCCTTTCAACATTCATGCAATTTGGCACCAATAATCATTACCTGCATGGGTACCATTAACATCGTCTGATGTCACCTGATTAGTTGGCCTCTTACCAAGGTTGCTCAGTCCTTTTTCCAACTTTCAGATCACAGATTCGTTGCGCCATCATTTCTGCATAAGGTTGTTGGCTTCATGCAACAACATCCTCAGAACATTTAGCCATGCTCTTTGTTATCTTTGGTCCTACAACCAATACCAACATAAATAGTGATTATCAACCACAATATTCTACATTAGTGGTTTATTGCATATGCCGACTTCATTATTATACCAATGTGCAATATCCTATTTATGCACAGGCGTTTCTATATGCACTATGCAATTTGTTAAGATGCCATCTAGTGCATATACATCTATGTAATCCTTTACCTTTTTAACATTTTCATGCCATATGACAATTTCATAATTATAAGTATGATAACAAATAGAGGTTTAAGAAATTCTTCCCTTTTTGATCCCTCATCGTAACATGGAATTCCTCTTCCATATCATGCAATTGCAAGAATTGCCCATATTGACAACAGAATTTGTTGGTCAAAACAGCCGCTGGCACTCTTCTGCACTAAATATCTATAATATATGTAGATCTCATTCAAACTCTGGTCATGCATCATCGTTCCCTGCTGGACAAGCTTTCCAATGCCTGTCTTCATGCTCCATTCCGACACCGGGTGTGGAAACTGCATCTTTTCAAAAACGACAACTTTCACTCCAATCCTGCACATTTTACACAGTTGCATTTTGGTCCAGAATGCCAACTTTAGCCACCTGTGGAAGAAACTCTATGAGGAATCACAAAAAACATTCTATCGGGCGGAGTTATTCCATATAACAAAGAACACTCAGCAATTCACGGATTTCAATTCCAATGCACCATTCATCTTCTATGAATTTCTGGGTTTGACTACTTCTCACTTTTCACATTTTTCCAAAATTCCAAATTTTGGGCCAAAAATGGCTATCTCCCAAACGGTGCATTTCTGGAAAATCTTCGTCTAACGGAAACTGTCCGTCTTAATGAGAAGATGAAATGTCTAGTTCAATAAAAAAAATTATTCCCACATCTAGGGTCACTTTTACTGCCCACAAGCTTTTCAAAATCCCGAAAAAGTGGCCCGGAACAGTGCTTTTTGGTCTTCTTGATCATCCCGGCTTCACCTCCTTTGGAGTTTGGCTCCAAGATTCTGATCTTAACATCGTGCCTGCTTCATGGCCGCGCCTGATCAATTTCAGCTCAAACCAACCTTCCGTCAAGCCTCGGGACTCCGTCCTTCAAAAGTCACTATTACCCATTTTCTGCCAAATCGGAGTGTAATGGGATAGGGGTCTTCACTGGTTCTTTCATGGCCATCGTCAATGGCCTCCGAGCCCCACAGGAATCATTCCATTCTGAGTCCGGATGTTCCTGCTATCCAAAAATCAAGTTTTGGTCACTTTACTCTTTTTTTTTCTTTTTTTTTTCTTCGCGCGGGCCGGTTCTCCGAACGCTTCCGCAACGCGGGCCGGTTCTCCGAACGCTTCCACAACGCGGACCTGTTCTCCAAACGCTTCCGCAATGCGGAGCAGTTCGGCGAACGCTTCCGCAATGCGGAGCAGTTCGGCGAACGCTTCCGCAATGGCGGGCCGATTCTCTGAATGCTCCCGCCACTGCGGAGCCATTCGACGAATGCTCCCGCAACTGCAGATCCATTCGGCGAAGGCTTCCGCCGTTCCGGAGCCGTTCGCGGAATGTTTCCCTGGTTTCGGGCGGTTTTGCGGAAATCTTCCGAAATTTCGGGGCGATTGGGTGAAGTCTTCCGCAAATTTCGGAACGACTCGCCGAAGTCTTATGCAAATTTCGGAACGACTCGCTGAAGTATTTCGCAAATTTCGGAACGACTTCCCGAATTCTTCCGCTTTTTCGGAGGAATTCGCCGAATTTTTCCGCGTTGCGGAACAACTCGCGGAATCCTTCCGCAATTTCGGAAGAGAATTCCTTCCGCAAATTTCGGAAGAGAATTCCTTCCGAAAACTTCCCTTCGCATATTTCGGAAAAATTCGCGGAATGCTTCCGAAATTTCGGAAAGATTCGCCTAATGCTTCCGTAGTTGCGGAAGACATTCGAGAATTATTTCCGAAACAATGTTTAAACAGTCTTAAACAAAATTTCAAAACACTTTAGAAAAAATTTAAAAACTTTCTTTTCTTATGACTGCAAGTGGATTCGGCCCATAGAGGCCCAATGCTGCAACCAGCAGCTCTGATACCAAATGTAATGTCCCCTCCTATCATACCAGCCTGATAGAGAGGATCATTGTGCTACAACTGGGCATCTAGCCCCATGATCTTATTCATAAGCATTCATATATTATAACAGGCATATGAAGATGCATAAATATTTTAATGAACACAGCGGAAGTAAATTTTAAATACTCATTCACCATACATTCAAGATATTCCTCAATTAAACAATTGAAGGATAGCACAAGAGAATACTTATCTTAATCAAGTAGACCCTGAGCAACCAGCTACGCTTCTGCAACGTTCCACCCAACCGTAGGCCAGTGTGCTCCTTAATGTCTCAGCACCACTGCCACCCCCGAGTTGGGCATGATCTCCACAAGGAACTAGGGAACAACAAGGTCTCACATAGCCATAGATACACCAGAATCAACCATACCAACCAACAATTTGGTTTATGAGGTGGCTAGGAGATGGATGCATATAACATCAAGGGCATAAGTGGTGGGTATGAGGGAAATTGTTTGTACAGTGACAAGCATGATAATGATAACAATTGAAGGATAGCACAAGAGAATACTTATCTTAATCAAGTAGACCCTGAGCAACCAGCTACGCTTCTGCAACGTTCCACCCAACCGTAGGCCAGTGTGCTCCTTAATGTCTCAGCACCACTGCCACCCCCGAGTTGGGCATGATCTCCACAAGGAACTAGGGAACAACAAGGTCTCACATAGCCATAGATACACCAGAATCAACCATACCAACCAACAATTTGGTTTATGAGGTGGCTAGGAGATGGATGCATATAACAGCAAAGGCATAAGTGGTGGGTATGAGGGAAATTGTTTGTACAGTGACAAGCATGATAATGATAACAATTGAAGGATAGCACAAGAGAATACTTATCTTAATCAAGTATACCCTGAGCAACCAGCTACGCTTCTGCAACGTTCCACCCAACCGTAGGCCAGTGTGCTCCTTAATGTCTCAGCACCACTGCCACCCCCCGAGTTGGGCATGATCTCCACAAGGAACTAGGGAACAACAAGGTCTCACATAGCCATAGATACACCAGAATCAACCATACCAACCAACAATTTGGTTTATGAGGTGGCTAGGAGATGGATGCATATAACAGCAAGGGCATAAGTGGTGGGTATGAGGGAAATTGTTTGTACAGTGACAAGCATGATAATGATCCCCCTAAGCTTCAGACAAAAAAAAAAAAAAAAAAAAAAAAAACGTGGGAAGGTTAAAAACGAGCAATGGAGGTTTTGGGGAAAACCCCAGGTAGCAGAAAACGCTTTTAGGAAAAACGCCCATGGCAATTCGGGGACAAAATGAACTCCATACAGTCCCAAATCGCAGCCCCTCCTTCCCAGCTACTATCCAAAACCAAAAAATGAGTTTTGGGGCAAGGAGAACCCTGCGTTTTTTATGAAAAACGTGACTGTAACTCCCAGCCGTCTCTATCTGCGTGAGAGGATGAATGCCATGGGTGAAGAATGGCTTTTGGGCCAATTTTGTGGGGGTTTTCTTGCCCAGCAAACCAAAACCCGATTTCCCAGGTTGTTGTCTTGCCCATACACGAAAATTGACAGCCATACCTCTTCCATCCCAAGGCATTAATTATCTCAACCAATTATTGGAAGGATTAAATGATTGGGTGCATGAGGCCAAATGGGTAGTTGAGAGTTCATGGTTTCCTCAATGAAAAATGGCTTAACACCATGGCTCAAGGGTTTGGTTATTTTCCCTCCCTATTCCTTCTAAAGATCATGCCCCCATCTCTTTGTTGCATTGCGTAGCCGGTTGTGGGTTTTTCATTAAAATTGCTTGTTTACATGATGTCCAATTTTACATTGTGCTCCGCTAGCACAAGAACCATATGCATCTATTTTAATTGCCGATACATAAGACGACAAATCAGTGGCGGGGCCTTGGCCTTGAGCTCCTCACCATGACTAAATAACAATATTTACATCATTTACAATATTAATGCAATAAGGTCAAGCTGGGGACATTACAAAGAGAATAGGACGAGAAGGGGTAGGATCTTCGAACCTATTTACATACAATTCATCAAAGCCATTTCTACTGCAAATGCAATAGGGAGCCGATGCAAAAATTATTGATTACCGAGTACTATGTATTTTCATTTTCTTTGGAATGATTTTAATGGAGTGGATAAAAACCTCTACCTCCCAGTTCTAAGCATGCAGGCCATATTTGCTACATCCGAGATGCTTCACAATCTACACCTAGATGGGCATGCAGTGTACATGCAAAAGAACACATAAAAGATGGACATATGTCATCACTGGAACTTAATTAAACGAATCTTCTTAGAGCCTTTCTCATTGTGAAAACGTTGCATCACCTACCTACACTTTACGTGGCTCTTTGAAACATTACTTTATTGTATATGAACATGCAGTCATGATAAAATCCCACATGCCACCTACCTTCTTTTAGAATACACAATAAAACTTACCATAGTGTAGGTTGTGATGAATAAATTCTTTGATGTAGATCTAGCACAACTATGAATCAATCTCACCTAAAAATTAACATATTTGCGTCGGTTGCGATGAATAAATTCTTTGTTGTAGATCTAACACAACTGTGAATCAATCTCACCTAAAAATTAACATATTTGACTGACTCGGTGCTTGACATGTGTAACTATTGCTGGATGCCACATTTTACCAATGTAAATCTCCTTCCAATTTTTAGGATGTTGTATGGCTTTAATCTTCCAATTTTATTATTTGACTATGGAGGTCAATCTTCCAAACAACATACAACCCTTTATGTTGACAAGAACGATGAGGGATCGAGAAGAATTCCTGCCGCTTTTCTAACGAACTGTGACCTTGAAGATGCTCTGCTGCAGAGGAGCACCAAAGAATCTAGTTTTTAAGAGGGCGTTTTTAGGTTCCAGCAGCTGCAAATCATTAGGTTTCGGCAGCTGCAAATCATAACAAACAGTTCTTGTGAGCAAGATAGAATTTCCAAAACTACTTCTAACAAAGCAACGAGGAGAATAGGTAGAGGAATCCGAATATTGCTTCTGGAATCTCGAAGGGAGGCATTGAAGAAGCTACTAGTAAGAATTTGTCATCCCCTGCATTGGACCCGCCACAAGAAAGGCAAAGCAAGGGTTAGTGGAGAAATCCAAAGTGGAACTGGAGGGAAACCCTTGCAAACCAAGCTTAGGAATTTGGCACGTTGTTCTTGCAATTAGGAGTGGTTTTTCTCTTGATGTGGGTTTTACGGTCTGGTATTTTGTGGCCTGGTACAAAAGCTAGGATTTCTACGAGCTAGGATTAGCCTCTGCATGCCAGGAAAGTGGGGAATGAGGTAGAGAATAATAATTTTTACATGGACGGTGAGATGGCCACTTGGCACTACATTTGTCCCAACATTGAAAAACCTCAACCCCAAGTTCTTACCATTGGGACCATTCGAACCTTGTTCACTTCAGCCACTTCAACCAGTGCTCATTTCTTGGAAAAGGTTATCGCAAATACCAGGTGCGATAACACATTAAATTCATTTTGTGAAAAACTTTCATTAGTAATTTGATGTGTAACATTTGAATTCGTAGAAGGTGAATGCAAACAGGTGCTATTTTATTTCTCTTTCTCACTAATTCGATGGAGTTTTCTCTCATCTGCTTATTTGTTCGTTTATTATGTATGTAGCAGCCCGTTGTCTCCACTAATTTGGATCAGATGAAGGTATTGATAATGAAGATAGTTGTGGCTAAATCATTTGGGGTACCAGAAATGTAGCAGTCGGTGGAATACTGAAAAGACAAGTGCATTTACACAGTGTGCGTTTGTCGGTTGTAAGAATGGAGTCTGCAAGTGAGCATGAAAGAAAGGGCAAGAGCTGGGGAGATGTGGTACTAGGTGGTACTGGAGGCAAAAGCCTCAAAGCCTAGCTGGAACATCTTGCCCAAGGTATAGTACTCATAACATTAGACAACACTATATATATTTTAAAGCTGGTGACTCACCCAAGACTCTCTGGGAATTCTTCTGGGCAACATCTGCCCTGGGATCCCAATCTAATGAATCTAGTTGAAGTCTGCTTTTATTAAATGTCGTATTCCCTAGTCAAGCCGAAGTCTTCCACAGTTCCATAAATGATTACTATGATATTATTTTTCCTACCTTTGTATGATGTATACCCTAACCACCGGGCAGACTCATCAGAGTTTAGTTGGTTGTGTTTAAGAGCTAATTTTATGCATTGAGATATCTAGATCCTTGTTGGAGCACTCATACTGGTGGACAGGTCGCGTTGGATCTTACGGTCTCATCTCTACCTTGTGAATTATTGTTGCGGTTCAGATTCCTGTCTGTGTCTTGAGTTAACTAAACCCTGTATGCAACTTAGAATTTTAAATTCCAGTTTGTTTTTATAGATCCAGGTTCAATCATTTTTTTGTTTATTAGAGAGAATACAGTGTTACATTCCCGATCATGAGGAAAACGCATACCAGAATGAATTTTAACCTAGAACCCTTACTATAAATTCCCTTAAAGAGATCAGTGGATTCTGTTTGGCATTAGATAATTGAGAATTTAAAATCTTGCATCCCTGGCTGTGAGGAAAATACAATATGGTGTGCAATGATTTAGAATTTGGTTTAATAGATCTCGATGTGGTTATAATTATTGATGACTGAGGTGTTGTATCTCCGACAGTATGAAAGAAAACGCAGAATCGTAGGGTAAACAACATAGAGTTCCGGTTTTTGTATTTACCATTTGAAGAAAAGAAAAGAAAATAGATTCAAGCCCTGTACTAATGTATGTTGTATCTCGTTTTGGAGAATGAACTCTTCCACTGGTTCTTCGGCCTTGTCTGCAATGGATCGAATCCTTTCTTGAATACATTCTTGAGCGTGGGAATACATGCTTGAGCATGAGGTGGCGAAGCCTGGCAAGGTGCTCTGCTGGAGCGACGGTTGTCAAATCTTTCATATATCACATTAAATGTATCAAATGAAGGGCGGTTTCCAAGTGCACATGGCAAGTTTTTTTTTTTTCAGTTTTATATATTTTATTATTTTTATAATTCCATAATTATTTTGCACACCAGGGGAAATTTGTCAAATCTATGGGCTGCACCAATCAGAAAATAAATAATTTAATTTTGAAATTTCAAAAAATTATTTTTAATTTTTAGTAAATTGATTTTAATAATAAAAATTTGAAAAAATTTAATCAACATTAGGTTTACAAAATTGAAACAATGACGGTCAATGAAATTTGGAGACCAACCGATCGCTATAATCCCTGCGGAGCAGAGACTAAAAACTATGTTTTCAATCTAGGACCAAGATGTTCTAAATGGAGGTGTTTATTTATGAATAACTAATAAGTATTATCGTTTAAATGGTGAAGAGGTAAGTTTCACATTTTCTTTTTTTGAGATATCTCTATTGAGATATTTGTCCATTGTGATAAGGCTAAAAGGGTAGGTGTTCCTTGAGTGGGACCGCATCTTGGGTGTTTCTCCTAACATTTTGGCCTTTGACCCTAGATCTTCTAAAAACTAGTTTTATACTTGGTAGGGGTTTTCTTTAGGGTGTAAAATAATAATTGTCTGAAATGGACTATTTTTAAACAAAACATCTCTGCCCTTGCTAAGTCATAAGTTTCTTTCTAGGCGTTAGCTTGCGGGTTGTTGGTACTAGTTTAGGCTTCTAGTAGTAGCCAACCAAATTTGAACATGGATCTTTCCTAGGTAATCATGACCAATTATTGATTCCCCTAGATCTTATAAAAACTAGTTTGACACTTGGTAGGGGTTTTCTTTAGGGTGTAAAATAATAATTGTCAGAAATGGACCATTTTTTAACAAAACATCTATGCCCTTGCTAACTTATAAGCTTCTTTCTAGGCATTAGCTTGTGGGTTGTTGGCACTAGTCTAGGCTTCTAGTAGTAGCCAACCAACTTTGAACATGGATTTTTCCTAGGTAATCGTGACCAATTATTGATTCTCCTAGATCTTACAAAAACTAGTTTGGTACTTGGTAGGGGTTTTATTTAGGGTGTAGAATAATAATTGTCTGAAATGGACCATTTTTTAGCAAACTTCCAACAAGAAAATCCAACAAAAATTTAGGTCCCCAACATAGTTCCATAGGTCAAAGTTCTAGTGCTTAGTTTCACCATACCCCAATGATTTTGAAGGTCCTTGAAGCCGCTTGGAACTTTGAAAAATCGTAAAACAACTTGAAACTATGCCATCTATGGATTTTTTGCTTCATCAAATTATGGTAAAAATGAATTTTTTGAGACTAGTTTGAATAAACCATATAAATGCCTCTTCTTAAGTGATGTCCCTATCACATCAACCTCAAAATTGCCAAAGTTTATTGCATCAACTTAATGCTAGTTTTTTTATGGGATTGTTTTGTCAACTTCAAGGTGAGGGATTTTGTAAGATGATTCTATAAGGCATTGAGATGCACAAGGTGTGTGCATGGCGCACATAAGATGATTTTGTAAGACATTGAGATGCACAAGTTGTGTGCATGGCACATATCACACACTCAACTATAATCACAATTGTTATCACATGTAAACATGGCATTGAAATATTTGGAAATATTAATACTGGAGTGAGGGGAGATGCTATCACTTCAACTTGAAGGCTTGCATCCCAAGACTAGCTTCCATATTGACAACTTTTTAGTGTGGATAATACCTTTATAAATCGTCTATATCTCACAATCGTTATATGTGTGGGATTATTCACAACATACACCCAACAACATTGTTAGCACACCCACAAATGAGAATATGGGTATTAATGTGGAACAAAATCCCAACATGGGGATATACCACTATAGAGACACCCAGTAATATCACATAATATTGACCACAAAACAAAGATGGCCCACTGGACATAATTCACCAAAAGTACTAGCAACATTAGTACATACCATAACACCAAAAGTACTAGCAACATTAGTACATAACATAACACCAAAAGTACTAGCAACGTTAGTACATACCAGAGCATTATAAAGTGAAGGATGATGTTATTACATTAACCCTAGGACTTGCAACCCAAAGCCAATGTATGTATCAACAAATTTTTTGGCATATCAATGCCCAATAAACCATCTTTATCTCACAATTGTCATGCATGTAGCATTATTCACAATGCACACAACATTGTCACACATAATTGGGATCAAGAGTTTTGATGTGAATGAATTCTCAATGTAGAGATACTCCACTATGATTTCATAGATACCAACAACCAGGGTACTTTTTAGGGGCCACATTTCACCAATTAGCTATTTTTCTACCTTTTTTCCAAAAATAACTTCACTAATTGGCCGTTTTTACTCTAAACAATCGCCTATATTTACAAAAAAAATTCGATCCAAATAATCGCATGGAATCCTATACTTAGGTATACTATTTGAATCCTTAAAAAATACCATGCCAACCACACATCCATTGGAGGACATGCACCCCAAAACCAACTTGCATGGCTTTGAAACCATTAGTAATGTTAGTACAAGAGTGAGGGAGGATGCTATCATACCAACCCTAATTTTCACCCCAAAGCCAAATTCCATATTGAAAAGTTTTGTATGCATGCAATGTTTTATGGACTAAGTATCTCCTCTTCTTTCTAATGTAAGTAATGCTTTGTATATTGTCTCCTTCTTACAATTGTTATGAATATGAGATTATTCACAACACACACAATTGAGAAGATGAGTATTATCATGAAACAAAATTATAACATAAGTATATGCCATTGTAAAGCTAACATGTAACATGACATTAATAACAATTACGGAGCATGAATTAGCAATGGATATTAGAGTGAAGAAGGATGTTATCACATCAACTCATGAACTTTCACCCAAAAGCAACTTCCATATTAGATTTTTTTTTGGTATGGGTAATACCTTATAAACCATCTATATCTCACCACAATTATTAGACATGTGTAATTATTCAAAACACAGGTAATTACAATTTGGGAGTGTTGTGATTCTACCTTGACTCACAAAGTGTTGAGAAAAAAGATATATTCATTCATTGCTACAATATACTTTTACCAAATTATGATGTCATGCCAATGCATCAACAACTTCCTGAGTAAGATTTGTGTCAATATCTTTTTGCAATTTTGAAGAAATTGAGGATAGGAAGTATATTGGATTAAGGGCCTTAGTTATGAGGCAATGGCAACCACTTCTTGGATCCTCAATTTTTAATTTCAACTCCCAAAAATGAAAGTCTCCCCACCATGAATGGGTAAGAGTTTGAAATCTTCCTACTCAATTTACGAAGACGAGGTTATGGAGAAAATAACAAATTCATGATCAAGATTGCCAAATTTTACGAGGGGTGAATTTGATAAGGGTTAACCAAAGATTGGATTGATTTTTCATAAGCAAGCATTGCGATGTTGGGTTAATGAGCTTTGAATCCCTAGACGGAATTACATTTGGTCTTAACCGCAATCAAACTTATAAAAGAATTAATGGGTGAATTTCTCACTGATTTAACTGATTCCTCCAATTCTAACTTATTATATATGCAGAAACTATATATGTTAGGTAGGGCTCTCTTATATGACAAAATATCAAGCTTGAGGAGGGTCAACCAAGACGTTGCACCCTTTTGATATGCCAACCTGTGTGAAGGGTAGATTCCGTGCTCTTTTAATTGCAGAAGCATCTACAACATCGGTCTCATTGCAAACAAAAATAAATTAATCTGATATGGTTTAGTGGATGTGATCTTGCAGGATTTGTCATATGCCTCATGAATTTCAAATTGTGTTGAAGGTATGCCTGCATTTATTAGGGGAATTGGTCGATTCAACATTCAATAGCATCTGTTCATACTGAAATTTTTTATGTGGATTCTGGTAAAAAGCGTCGAAAAGGTGGAAATCATCAAGAGTTTAGCTTACTCCATTGAATTGTACCAGTAAAGGTATAAATATTTGTCATATTTATTTATCTCTTTCTCATTTCTTGATATTGGACCACACTAGATTGGTCCCAAATGTCGAATTAAATAAATCAATGTGATGATCCCAAACATTGAATTAAATAAACATATGTGATGGATCCAAAAAACTATCTTCATCAATAATTCTTGTTCTTAAATTTATATTATCCCTTTACTATTTTGTTCTTTCCTTTATTATTGATTCTTCTAAATCTCTATATCCTTTGAAGGAAAAAAAATGTGTATCAGCAATATTGCCAACATTTAAGTGACTAGAAGTAAATTTATAAATGTATGGTATGTAGCAACAACTCAGATAGTATTTATGAGTGGCTTTGCAAATCACTTCAATCTTCATGTCAATTGTTTGGATAATCATTGCAAAGCAATGCATTATTTTATTCAATTTTGATATTAAAAATGGTACCACCTTTGAGTCATAGCACTTTCAATTTGTCAACAACATTGAGATGCTAAAATATTATTTGTTTCTTGATCTATATTTTTTTATACCGGATTGCTAAAACAAAAGGCAGATTACATAACGTCAACACTATGGCTTGGACTGGGATACTTTGAAGATGCATCAAAGTGTTGGCTAGTCCTCAACATAAACACAAATATGGAATGAATATTAGTGTTAGACTAGGATACTTTGAAGATGCATCAAAGTGTTGGCTAGTCCTCATCATAAACACAAATATGGGATGAATATTAGTGTTATCTTTGTTTTGCTCTTTTGTTGTTGTAGCAACATCTATGTGGATTTTATAAATGGTTTTTGAATGTGTTATTATTTACTTTATGTCATTAACAATAGTTGATATAATTTATTTATTTTATTGTGCATTTTCGAAAACAAATAATAAAGAAGATATAGTATTTTGGAAATTTAATAGAATCTATTTATATTATTATGCATTTGGAGAGAAAAATAGAAAGGAACATATGCATTTTCAAAGATAAATAAAAAATAATATATGGTGTCTTGGAAATTCTATATTTCAAAGACAAATAGTAAGGAAGATATGGTATTTTGGAAATTTTTTCCAATTTGAACCAAATCCAAATTTTGAAGTGTTCAAATTGTGTTGTGTTTATGAATGCATAAATGAATTCAGTGGCCTCAAACACTCCTGGGCACCTTGATTATGTAAATCTAACCATTGTTTTGTAAGATTTTAGGAAATTCCAACCAGCTTCTTGTCAAACCTTTAGACTACGCTTATTATTATGCATTTGAATTTTGAGGTTATCAAACTGTGTTATGAATGCACGAATGGATTCAATGGCCTCAAATATCCCATTGCACCCTAATTATGTAAATTTAACCACTGTTATGTAGGATTTTAGGAAATTTCAGCTGAATTCTCATCAAACCTTTAAACTATGCTTATTATTATGCATTTTCAAAGACAAATAGTAAGGAAGATATGATGTTTTGAGAATTCACTCCATTATATTAGCACCCACTTGTGAAAAGTTGGTAATGGTGAAACAAGTTCCCAATACATTCATTTAACCAAAAACTATGTGAATACTATAGAATTCTTGAGTTATATTCATATGTTTATTGAGGTCTCTAATATTCTAAGCCTTTTGATTTGTTGATAGAACATGGAAAATATTTATTCTCTTTGGTTAGACACAAATGTTATGAAATATTATTTACTATACGAAAGGAAAAAAATTAAATTAAACATATTTACTCCTTTGAAGAAAAAAGTAAGTTGAATAGTCAAATTTCAAGCTCGAAACCACACAAAGATTTGATTATTGTACATACTTTACTCTTTCTACTCTTTGTGAATCTGAACCCATGATTCTCTAAAAGTAGATACATTGTATTCTTAATACTTAGACTTACTCAAATTGTTAATTATAATGATTTAAATATAAAATCTATACATTCACATATATGAATATTATATCTATTAAATTTATATATTAAGTTTTTATTGTGCATAAATTATTAAACAAATATACAATTGTATTTAACTTTTAACAGCAACAACACTAGAATACACTGAAATGATTACTAATCACCAAGAGTAGCCGGAATTAGGAGTGCGACCAGCAGAGGTGCACTCATTTCATCTATATAGCTGTCAAGAAATAATCTCAAATAAAAGCAAAACAGGTCGTAGGCTTGCCACAATAATTACCATTTAAAGTGTATTCAACTAATATAAGCAACCACCGTGTTTTCTCATTACATAGTTTTCCTTTGGGCTGATTACTTTAATAATTTAGTATATACTTAATTAAATTTCAAATTTATATAAAATATATTTTATTATTTAAAATAAATTAAGATGTAGATAATAAACGGATTTAGCTATGAGCATATAATTTTTTTTTACAAAAATTAAATGCGTATTTATAGATAAATTATATAATTATAGTATATATTTTATTATTAAATAAATTAAGATATATTTAATGAGTATCATTTTAAAATTAAAATAATAATAAAATGATTTTGAATATATTATTAATTTTTATTTTTGTGAAAGTTAAAATTAGTTTTTTGGTTTTTGGAGGCACCCTTTTTTTTAATAGTGTACTATGATAGATCTATAACTCTTTTTATGAGAGACCTATAATCTTATATGATAAATAGTTTAAAAAATAAAATATTAAATTATTTTTAAAAATATTATATATATGATTTTGTTTTAGCTTATTCCTATAAGTATCTATCACTATTTTTATCTCTTTGTGTATGTGAGCACTTACACCATTTATATATGTGTTTGTACATGTTCTTGTGTATAGCAATCATACCCAAGTCTTATTTGTCATGCATGTAAGCATGTGCATCATTTGAACATGTCTACACATGGATTTATCTAATTATCATTTATATATGTGTTTGCACATGTTCTTGTGTATAGCAGCCCAACCCAAGTTTTATATGATATAACATGTGATTTGTCTTTAATATGGTCGTACACCATATTAGAATTCACTTCAACTTTTAAAAAAACATTTTTTTAATGCTCTTGGACTTATTTGATTTTTTGTTACTTAGTGAATTTTGTCATTTGTTAGCCAAAATGATGCATTTTTAGCCAAAACTGCTCCTGGGGTGATGTAACTGCCCGGAAATTGAAGAATGAAGGTGCCAAGGTGAAGAGGATGCTCTGAGCGTCAAAACGAGCCTCCCCACGCCCAATTCCACCTATGGATGAGGTTTTTATCACTTCTTGAAAATTTTTAATTAAACCATTAAAAAATGGTCTAATTTTATGAAAATTTTATTTTTGCCGGAATCAAACAAAACTCCTAGAGGACCTAGTGCATGTTCATACGACTCAATCGATGTGGCTAACACGTAAAAAATCCTAGACACAAGACTCTAATAACCACCTTAGGTTTTGACCACCATGGGAAATACTCCAGCTTTGGAGGTTTGAGTGAAAAACTCGGGGATTATACACCACTGATGAGTAGCGCATAATTCCTAAGGAAAAAACACTCTAGAGTATTCCCCAAATGGCTAAACCTACGGATAGCTGAGTCTTTTATAAAAGGACCCCGTTTAGACCAACATTTTACAAATTCCCCATGGGGGTATGAACATGCAGTTATTACAAAAGGGGCAAAATTGCCCTGAAATTGACTTCTGAACTTCTGAATGCTGATGATGAACATGAATCATGTTCAATAAACTGGCGGCTCATCGGAAGTTCAACTATTTGTACAAAATAGGTGATAACATCTGGCTCCAACTGCGGGACATGTGCTCGATCTGGAAATTATGCAAGGAGAGGATACGAGAACACCAGAATCTCTGGTTTATATATATAACCTATAAAAACATCTCAACTTGACAGAAAAACCTTTAGTAGCACATGTGTTATGAAAAAACTAAAATGAAATACCAACTATATCTTATTGTTTGAAAATGAATTCTAGGAAATCTAAAATGCAGGCAAAAACTATCTTTTCCTATTCTAACATAATACAAAAGAACATGTTAAGTATAATCAGAAATCCAATGTAACCATTCAAGCATGTAATCAATGTAAAAATAACAACTTTTTACCTTGTCTCTGGTTACCAGCCAGGACAAGGGCATGCTCATCAGAAAGTGCAAACCCGCTTGGATCTTTTGAAAGGGAGGGCTGGATGGGGAATCATAAGTATGTAATAAATATTTGAAGTGCTCCCCAATATAGCAAGAAGTCTTTCTGCAGGCACACTCTATCCAAAACAGGATAGGGAGATGAAATTCAGGATGACAAGGCATTTCTGGTACCTTATCATATTCTTCCAAGAGGCTCTTGCGAAAATAATTTTCCATGAAAGTGCATGCCTCGAATTGCCCTAATATACAAGGGGCTTCCGATGGGCAAGATATATGCTCATATGAAATAATTTCCTTCTTTTCCTCTATGCTCAATTGTTCAAAATCCATACTCCTGCCAAAAATGGGGGAGTCTTCATGAATTTTACCATATTCCTGGCCATATGTATCCTCATGCTCATAAGTGGGATTGTTAACAAAATTTCCAAGGGGATTTTGTTCATCATTAACCTCTTCAGACATGGCATAGATAGGGTTCTCAAGAGAGGTCCATTCATATTTGCCAATATCTATGTCATCCATGATGGACTCATCATCACTTAAGTCATCCTTTAAGCTATGCCTATCCTCCTCAACTTCATAATAATCTTCCTCAAACAGATGTGTTTCAAAAATATCACAAGGGACCCAATTTTCTGAATATTCATTGCCATGTGGAGAACAAATGGGAGTGTCATAACACACACTACTACTTCCATGGATTTCTTTATGAATGTTGATCTCCGTAATGGTTTCTTCTAAAGATGGGTTAGAAGTACATAAATGTTCATCATCACTGAAGTAGTCTTGAAAAAATTCCCACTCCAACGTGTCTTTTGTTTGGATGGCATGAGGAGGGTCTTCAACAATATCCGGTATTTGATAAATCTCTATGATAGGATCATCAGGAATCTGATGGGAAAATGTTATATTTTCTATAATAGGCTGATCCGACTAATCCCAACTCTCTCCAGGAATATCACAAGTATCACCTACATAGTTTATGCACTCAGGCTCACTTGATGAAGACTGACCAACAAACCCTTCAGGAAACCCATGCTCCTGGATATAGTGTGTAAGGTGACAAGTGTTTTCTTCATGGAATTCCTGACCTGTCCTACAGAATGGCGTGTAAGGTTCAACCCTAGGAATTCCATAGATGTCTCCCACATTATTAATGAATTCAGGCTTGCTTGTTGATGCACTAGGACCACAACCTTCAGGAAAACCGTGTTCTTGAATATAGCATGCATGGTAGCAACCAGATTCCTCGTGGAAATCTCTGCATGCCCTACAAAAGGGCTTAGCATACTCAACCATGTTAGCAGCCTCTAGCTGATGAGGAGGCCTCTGCTCATGGTTAGGAGGTTTCTTTTTCCAAGTAGGTCTAGCAGGGAAATTCCTAGGAGCTGGTTGTGTATGTTGAATTTGCTGAACTTGTGTTCTTTCCATGTTGATGATTTTGTTTTGCAACTCTTTTATCTGGCTTACATGTTTCTGTTTTGCTTTTTCCATTCTCTCATACATGTCCATCATTTTCTTTTCATAAGAGTCTTTCATGGGCTCTTTGTCTTTGTGCTCAGTTGGTTTTGAAGGAAGTTGAGATCTAGAGTATCCCTGGATATTTGACTCTCCGGAAGACTTCATGTTCTTGTCAATCTTAATGGCCAAGGCTTGAGCCTCAAGCAAGGTAGCTGGTTCTTTATCTTTTATCTGGTATTGGACCTTGCCACTTAACGCTTCTATGTAGTAATCCAACAAAGAAGCCGTAGGAGGTGCATAGGTGTCAGGGATGGAATTAGACAACTCCATGAATTTAGTGTTAAATTCATCCATAGTTTCATTCTCCGTCTTCTTCATACTAGTTAGGGATGCAACTAAATGTCTAGGTTCTTTTTTGCAACCAAACTTGCTGAGGAAAGCTGTCTTGAAAGCTGCTATGGTGGCGAAAGAGTTGTCTGGTACATTGTCGTACCAATTCCCTGCCTTTCCTTCTAAGGATAGGGCAAAAAGAGTCATGTAAACATCCTCATGTTTATCTGCTCCCTTGACATAAGTGCTACATAGCTTGGTGAAGTTTCGGATATGTTGTTCAGCAGATATGGAGGCATCAGTGCCATTAAAACTTGTGAGTTTATCAACAGCCTTCTCAGGAATGTCGTGAGGTTGACCTGGTATCTAAGTAAAGTTGAGTTGAGCAAAGAACTCACCCATTGTGGAAAGGAAACAGTTATTGTTTTCAAAATTTGTTTGATTTTCTTGAAACAAAGAGTGGATGTCTAAAATAGACTCAGATCTAAGATCTTCAAGGATTTTACGAGAAGCAAGCTTGTTCGGTCTCCTCCTATAAACCTTTTCAGGCTCAGGGATAAAACTAAGCAAGCCTTCAGAGTTTCTTCTAGTTGAATACCTTGATGTGTTAACTGACAATGGAGTCGCTAGGTGGATCCAAGTCTAATTTCAAAGAGTGATTAAACTAAAAATCTACCAAAAAGGAAAACTACAAACAAGGGAGTGGAGTCGCCAGATAGATATAAAATCTATCAAAAAAGGTAAAACAAACTAGAAAAAACTAAGGTCGTCCAGGAACAAAAAGATTTGTCCCCAGCAACGACACCAAATATGTTGTCCGCCAATATGCACACCAGCAGCGGAAATCTTTCGAAAGCTGTCTCTTCACTAAAAGTGAGAGAGGTGTGGCCTTGGGGGCAAGCAATGAACCAGGTACTATCACCTGAATCCCAGCTCCTCCGTTTAGGCAAACTCCTAACGAAGTAAAGGGGGGTAGTCCCTATAAAAGAGTTTCACTAAGGCTCTAGTATTTATAGTGTTCTTTAGGTGTTGTGATGCGGATGGGTGTTGTTTAGGAGTTTTTGAATGAGAGACAATATAATAATTAAATGTAAAACAAGATAGCGCAATCCACGTTGCAAAATATAAAATGAGAGATACACTTGAACAAGAAATAAATCACTTTTCACGTAAATAGACGCAAATACTCCAATATTGATATTTTAAAGCAAACAAGATATGCGATGAAGGACCAGTGCCTTATGGAGTCAAATATATAAAAAGTGATTGTAAACAGGTTGATATAGGTGCCTGAAATAGAAGTTTGTGAGAATGTTGTGCAGCTTATCTTGGTAAATTTAAGATTTTAATTGTCTTGATTATTACGGCTAAAACCAAGGATGTCAAAAGAGTGTCTAGAAAGTAATTTTAAGCAACTCCTTTAAGAGATATGTCGGAACTTGTCTGGAATCACAGCGAGGCGCGTAATGCTAACCAGCCACCGTGTCGCAGATTGGGCACTCTGGCGCCTCACCTGAGAACTGATTAAAATAATTTTTGGACAACGCCGGTTCGTTGGTTATGGGGGTGAAAGTTTTAATTAATTATCACTTATGAGATTATCAAATCCTTCACCTTTCTGAGTACTAGCCCAACCGTTTCTGGTTGGCAAAGCATACGGGTGTAGGACGGAAACCAAGGTAAATTAATTTAAAGGGGTGTGTGGTTTGAAAATTTTTAGTTAAAGAGCACTTTAGTTCAACTCTCCGACAGAAAGCGCTCTTGACTTGATCTTATGATCACAGTTCAAGAGACTTGCTATTTTAACAAATGCCTAATGCAGGGATAATGCAAAACTAAAAATGCCCTCCGACAGAGGGTGCTCTTGACTTGGATTTGGCCAAGTTCAAGAGACTTTGGTTCGTTTTAAACAAGCAGAAAGTAGATTGTAATAGCAATAGATTCCAACTTAAAATTTGATTGAACAATATGATAGATCAGCAAGATATGGAATATTAATTAACAACACTACTCGCAAGATAAAATGAAACTTGAAAAGTCTAGTGTTCTACCACAAAATTTCTAATCTAATAGGTGGGATCGATCTCCGAACAAGATCAACCACTAGAAGCTCCTGCACTTGAGAACCTCCAGCTAGCTGAAAGCTCTACCAAGGAAATTGACGGGGAAGGAAGAGTAACCACAAAATTATGTGGTCCTGCCCTTGAGATGAAATCCCAAGGATACAACTTCCGGTCAAAGGCTTTGGAAGAGAAATACAAGATAATAATAAACAAAAATAAATCTAAACTACCCAAGAGTCTCTTTCAGGTCAAAGACCCTACTCGGGAGAGCATGGGGGTAAGTAAATATGGAATACTAGAGCAAAATGACTTATTGAAATAAAACTAGCATATAATGGATCTAAAGCTAAAAGTCAAACCACTCAATGAGACCACAAGGCTTCCCCAAATGGGGAAGTGAATGTGGGGGCTTAAAAACCCCACTTGCAAATTTTATTATGGAGGTACAATTGCCCTTGGGAATAAAACCCTTGTAGGGACTTTTTTGAAATAAATAACTTGTAAAACTTGAAATAAACTAAGACCTATTACAAAAGGATAATACTAATCTTTGTTTTGTTTTTGTCCTCTTGCATTGATAGCTTCTTGGATTAGAAGTCTTGACTTCTACTTTGGAAAGCTCTATCACAAACACATAACTCCAATACCTGTTAGACGTTAGATAATCAAAACAAAATTTGAAATTTTAAACTACTTGCAAAGTTAAATGGAAGAGATGAAGTGGCAGCCAATGAATGTTATTTCATGACAGTCAACTCAATGTAAATGGTAGCCAATGAATGTTTTAACAGTCAATTCGAAGTGTAGATGGCAGCCAATGAAACTTTAAGTTTAGGACAGTCACTTAATGATTAGATGGTAGCCAACACATGTTCACTTTATATCAATCAAAGCCAACACTGTTTGGATGGCAGTCAACAAATGTCTATGACCTCAGGACAGTCAACACACTGTCTCGGGACAGTCAACTCAAAGTTTAAGTGGCAGCCAACAAATGTGTTTGGATGGCAACCAACAAATATCCAAAATGAAACAATGGATTAGTATGTTGACAAAAATAAAACTAGATCACAACTAGGAGAAAGATCTACACTAGAAACTTTGAAACAAATGCAAACTAACTATCAAAAATTAAACAGAACTAACTACCAATTACTAGATCCTAACACTAACTACTTACTAACTAAGTATGAAACCTTAACACTAACTCCTAACTAGCACTTAACATTTTGTTGTTTTTGTTATGTTTTGATGTGTATTTTTTAGGGCACTTTCTAAAATGGACGAGAGGAGATGAAGGAAGCTAGCGAAATGAGGGAGAAGGAGGAACTAGGAAGGGGACGAGAGCTTAGATGGAGATAGGTAGGACAAATGGGAAAGGATGGCAAGGTGAATAGAGCCGCAAAAGAAAATACAAAAGTCTACAAAACAGTGGTATAAGAGATGCACAAAACAGCGGTAAAGGAGCTAAAACAGTGAGCTAATGAGGAGCCCAGAAGTACAAATTTTCAAGGAAGCCTGGATACTTTTTAAAGACTGTTTTTTACACCTTTTAAGAGGCTGGAAACAATGAAGTAGGGGCAGCAAAAGAAGGTGAAAATAGGGCAGCCAGAGAATGGAAGAAGGCAAAAGAAGCTTGGATGAGATGGATGAAGGGAGAAGATGAATGGGAGGAAAGCCAAAGGGTGAAGGATCTAAGGCCTAACTCAAGTAACCAAGTTTGAAAATGAAGTTTTTGTTGATGGATATAAGCAAGAGAACTCTTGGTTTTCCTCTTATGACAAAGACAACAAGCCTTGTAGATCTAGATCCTGCAATCACAAAATGTTAAATCCAAACAAAAGTTGATTGAAGCTTGGGATAGATGTAACCGAACTCATTCCCTTCTTCAAATTTGTGAAACCTGATCAAGCACGACAAACTCAATACCAAAGTGAGATCAAAACAACTAGTATACGAAGAGAATCAAAGCTCTATCAATATTGGTATAACCAACTACGTCCTATTCATATCACTTTGATAATCGTTGCATAATGAATCAAATTGACAATACAAATGACAAATCTTATGTTCTAGAAATAGACCTCTAAAGCTAGCATTTGATCACCACATATAAGTATTGAAAAAGAAGTACTTAGAAAGAGATCACCTCAACCATGACGAATTCATCATAATGAACAAGAATCCATGGACCTCCAAAGTCGAAACATTTTATTCATAAGTTCAAAACAAAAGCTTGATACAATTTTCTCAGAGTAACTTTGCACAAATTCTCCATGAAGAATGAGGAGCCAAGCACCTCATTATATACAAAATACAACCTCACTAAGCCCAAATTCGAAGCCAAATTCGAATTTGCTTGAAGAGAGACATATGGCACCATGAGTAAAAACGAATTTCAATCAAAACCTCCAAAAATCAGGCTTGGAGCGAGATCTATCCATAAACATGAGTTTGCATTGATTGAAAGTGGGGAGGTGGCCTCCACTCTCCCTTGGAACTATCACCAACTCAATACGTATGAGCCACCTCACAAATTCGTGAGCCAACGAAGGAGAGCGTGAGCTACTTGAGGAGGGCGCGAATGTCACATGAGAAAGCTTGGAGTCTTGATATTAATGCTAACCCTAGCTTGTAGGTGCTAATTCATGTGATGTGGCCTTGAAATTAGGAGTGCGCCCACCATATTATAAATGCAATCTCAACCAACCATTAATTAAATGACAAATCCTCAACTCGTGAGAGCTAGCCGTACGGCCAAACCATGCTCACGTCATTCATTCCATGTCATTCGTATATCCTAACTTTGATATGATATAACATGTGATTTGTCTTTAATATGGTCGTACACCATATTAGAATTCACTTCAACCTTTAAAAAACCATTTTTTAATGTTTTTGGATTTATTTGATTTTTTGTCATTTAGTGAATTTTGTCATTTTTTAGCCAAAATGATGCATTTTTAGCCAAAACTGCTCCTAGGGTGATGTAACTGCCCAAAAACTGAAGAATGAAGGTGCCAAGGTGAAGAGGATGCTCTGAGCGTCAAAACGAGCCTCCCCACGCCCAATTCCGCCTCTCGATGAGGTTTTTATCACTTCTTGAAAATTTTTAATTAAACCATTAAAAAATGGTCTAATTTTATGAAAATTTTATTTTTGTCGGAATCAAACGAAACTCCTAGAGGACCTAGTGCATGTTCATATGACTCAATCGATGTGGCTAACACATAAAAAATCCTAGACACAAGACTCTAATAACCACCTTAGGTTTTGACCACCATGGGAAATACTCCAGCTTTGGAGGTTTGAGTGAAAAACTCGGGGATTATACGCCACTGATGAGTAGTGCATAATTTCTAAGGAAAAAACACTCTAGAGTATCCCCCAAATGGCTAAACCTACGGATAGCCGAGTCTTTTATAAAAGGACCCCGTTTAGACCAACATTTTACAAATTCCCCATGGGGGTATGAACATGCAGTTATTACAAAAGGGGCAAAATTGCCCTGAAATTGACTTCTG
Organism: Larix kaempferi; assembly: GCA_027924585.1. Classification (NCBI taxonomy): domain Eukaryota; kingdom Viridiplantae; phylum Streptophyta; class Pinopsida; order Pinales; family Pinaceae; genus Larix; species Larix kaempferi. Next base: position 6,458,895 of record BSBM01000319.1, read on the forward strand.
AACTTCTGAATGCTGATGATGAACATGAATCATGTTCAATAAACTGGCGGCTCATCGGAAGTTCAACTATTTGTACAAAATAGGTGATAACAGACCCTAGATCTTAAAAAAACTAGTTTTATACTTGGTAGGGGTTTTCTTTAGGGTGTAAAATAATAATTGTCTGAAATGGACTATTTTTAAGCAAAACATCTCTACCCTTGCTAAGTCATAAGTTTCTTTCTAGGCATTAGCTTGCGGGTTGTTGGTACTAGTCTAGGCTTCTAGTAGTAGCCAACCAAATTTGAACATGGATCTTGCCTAGGTAATCATGACCAATTATTGATTCCCGTAGATCTTATAAAAACTAGTTTGACACTTGGTAGGGGTTTTCTTTAGGGTGTAAAATAATAATTGTTAGAAATGGACCATTTTTTAACAAAACATCTATGCCCTTGCTAACTTATAAGTTTATTTCTAGGCATTAGCTTGTGGGTTGTTGGCACTAGTCTAGGCTTCTAGTAGTAGCCAACCAACTTTGAACATGGATCTTGCCTAGGTAATCATGACCAATTATTGATTCTCCTAGATCTTACAAAAACTAGTTTGGTACTTGGTAGGGGTTTTATTTAGGGTGTAGAATAATAATTGTCAGAAATGGACCATTTTTTAGCAAACTTCCAACAAGAAAATCCAACAAAAATTTAGGTCCCCAACATAGTTCCATAAGTCAAAGTTCTAGTGCTTAGTTTCACCATACCCCAAGGATTTCGAAGGTCCTTGAAACCGCTTGGAACTTTGAAAAATTGTAAAACAACTTGAAACTATGCCATCTATGGATTTTTTGCTTCATCAAATTATGGTAAAAATGAATTTTTTGAGACTAGTTTGAATAAACCATATAAATGCCTCTTCTTGAGTGATGTCCCTATCACATCAACCTCAAAATTGCCAAAGCTTATTGCATCAACTTAATGCTAGTTTTTTTATGGGATTGTTGTGTCAACTTCAAGGTGAGGGATTTTGTAAGATGATTCTATAAGGCATTGAGATGCACAAGGTGTGTGCATAGCGCACATAAGATGATTTTGTAAGACATTGAGATGCACAAGTTGTGTGCATGGCGCATATCACACACTCAACTATAATCACAATTGTTATCACATGTAAACATGGCATTGAAATATTCGGCAATATTAATACTGGAGTGAGGGGAGATGCTATCACTTCAACTTGAAGGCTTGCATCCCAAGACTAGCTTCCATATTGACAACTTTTTAGTGTGGATAATACCTTTATAGATCGTCTATATCTCACAATCGTTATATGTGTGGGATTATTCACAACATACACCCAACAACATTGTTAGCACACACACAAATGAGAATATGGGTATTAATGTGGAACAAAATCCCAACATGGGGATATACCACTATAGAGACACCCAGTAATATCACATAATATTGACCACAAAACAAAGATGGCCCACTGGACATAATTCACCAAAAGTACTAGCAACATTAGTACATACCATAACACCAAAAGTACTAGCAACATTAGTACATACCATAACACCAAAAGTACTAGCAACGTTAGTACATACCAGCGCATTATAAAGTGAAGGATGATGTTATTACATTAATCCTAGGACTTGCAACCCAAAGCCAATGTATGTATCAACAAATTTTTTGGCATATCAATGCCCAATAAACCATCTTTATCTCACAATTGTCATGCATGTAGCATTATTCACAATGCACACAACATTGTCACACATAATTGGGATCAAGAGTTTTGATGTGAATGAATTCTCAATGTAGAGATACTCCACTATGATTTCATAGATACCAACAACCAGGGTACTTTTTAGGGGCCACATTTCACCAATTAGCTATTTTTCTACCTTTTTCCCAAAAATAACTTCACTAATTGGCCGTTTTTACTCTAAAAAATCGCCTATATTTACAAACAAAAAAATCGATCCAAATAATTGCATGGAATCCTATACTTAGGTATTCTATTTGAATCCTTAAAAAATACCATGCCAACCACACATCCATTGGAGGACATGCACCCTAAAACCAACTTGCATGGCTTTGAAACCATTAGTAATGTTAGTACAAGAGTGAGGGAGGATGCTATCATACCAACCCTAATTTTCACCCCAAAGCCAAATTCCATATTGAAAAGTTTTGTATGCATGCAATGTTTTATGGACTAAGTATCTCCTCTTCTTTTCAATGCAAGTAATGCTTTGTATATTGTCGACTTCTTACAATTGTTATGAATATGAGATTATTCACAACACACACAATTGAGAAGATGAGTATTATCATGAAACAAAATTATAACCTAAGTATATGCCACTGTAAAGCTAACATGTAACATCACATTAATAACAATTACGGAGCATGAATTAGCAATGGATATTAGAGTGAAGAAGGATGTTATCACATCAACTCATGAACTTTCACCCAAAAGCAACTTCCATATTAGATTTTTTTTTGGTATGGGTAATACCTTATAAACCATCTATATCTCACCACAATTATTAGACATGTGTAATTATTCAAAACACAGGTAATTACAATTTGGGAGTGTTGTGATTCTACCTTGACTCACAAAGTGTTGAGAAAAAAGATATATTCATTCATTACTACAATATACTTTTACCAAATTATGATGTCATGCCAATGCATCAACAACTTCCTGACTAAGATTTGTGTCAATATCTTTTTGCAATTTTGAAGAAATTGAGGATAGAAAGTATATTGGATTAAGGGCCTTCGTTATGAGGCAATGGCAACCACTTCTTGGATCCTCAATTTTTAATTTCAACTCCCAAAAATGGAAGTCTCCCCACCATGAATGGGCAAGAGTTTGAAATCTTCCCACTCAATTTACGAAGACGAGGTTATGGAGAAAATAACAAATTCATGATCAAGATTGCCAAATTTTACGAGGGGTGAATTTGATAAGGGTTAACCAAAGATTGGATTGATTTTTCATAAGCAAGCATTGCGATGTTGGGTTAATGAGCTTTGCATCCCTAGACGGAATTACATTTGGTCTTAACCGCAATCAAACTTATAAAAAAATTAATGGGTGAATTTCTCACTGATTTAACTGATTCCTCCAATTCTAACTTATTATATATGCAGAAATTATATATGTTAGGTAGGGCTCTCTTATATGACAAAATATCAAGCTTGAGGAGGGTCAACCAAGACGTTGCACCCTGTGTGAAGGGTAGATTCCGTGCTCTTTTAATTGCAGAAGCATCTACAACATCGGTCTCATTGCAAACAAAAATAAATTAATCTGATATGGTTTAGTGGATGTGATCGTGCAGGATTTGTCATATGCCTCATGAATTTCAAATTGTGTTGAAGGTATGCCTGCAATTATTAGGGGAATTGGTTGATGGACAAAATTAATTTGTCCATTATTACTTACAGTCAATATTCATTCAATAGCATCTGTTCATATTGAAATTTTTTATGTGGATTCTGGCAAAAAGCGTCGAAAAGGTGGAAATCATCAAGAGTTTAGCTTACTCCATTAAATTGTACCAATAAAGATATAAATATTCCTCATATTTATTTATCTCTTTCTCATTTCTTGATATTGGACCACACTAGATTGGTCCCAAATGTCGAATTAAATAAACCAATGTAATGGTCCCAAACGTTGAATTAAATAAACATATGTGATGGATCCAAAAAACTATCTTCATCAATAATTCTTGTTCTTAAATTTATATTATCCCTTTACTATTTTGTTATTTCCTTTATTATTGATTCTTCTAAATCTCTATACCCTTTGAAGGAAAAAAAATGTGTATCAGCAATATTGTCAACATTTAAGTGACCATAAGTAAATTTATAAATTTATGGTCTATAGCAACAACTCAGTTAGTATTTATGAGTGGCTATGCAAATCACTTCAATCTTCATGTCAATTGTTTGGATAATCATTGCAAAGCAATGCATTATTTTATTCAATTTTGATATTAAAAATGGTACCACCTTTGAGTCATAGCACTTTTAATTTGTCAACAACGTTGAGATGCTAAAATATTATTTGTTTCTTGATCTATATTTTTTGATACCGGATTGCTAAAACAAAAGGCAGATTACATAATGTCAACACCATGGCTTGGGCTAGGATACTTTGAAGATGCATCAAAGTGTTGGCTAGTCCTCAACATAAACACAAATATGGAATGAATATTAGTGTTAGACTAGGATACTTTGAAGATGCATCAAAGTGTTGGCTAGTCCTCAACATAAACACAAATATGGGATGAATATTAGTGTTATCTTTGTTTTGCTCTTTTGTTGTTGTAGCAACATCTATGTGGATTTTATAAATGGTTTTTGAATGTGTTATTATTTACTTTATGTCATTAACAATAGTTGTTATAATTTATTTATATTATTGTGCATTTTCGAAAACAAATAATAAGAAGATATAGTATTTTGGAAATTTAATAGAATCTATTTATATTATTATGCATTTTGAGAGAAAAATAGAAAGGAACATATGCATTTTCAAAGATAAATAGAAAATAATATATGGTGTCTTGGAAATTCTATATTTCAAAGACAAATAGTAAGGAAGATATGGTATTTTGGAAATTTTTTCCAATTTGAACCAAATCCAAATTTTGAAGTGTTCAAATTGTGTTGTGTTTATGAATGCATAAATGAATTCAGTGGCCTCAAACACTCCTGGGCACCTTGATTATGTAAATCTAATCATTGTTTTGTAAGATTTTAGGAAATTCCAACCAGATTTTTGTCAAACCTTTAGACTACGCTTATTATTATGCATTTGAATTTTAAGGTTATCAAACTGTGTTTATGAATGCACAAATGGATTCAATGGCCTCAAATATCCCACTGCACCCTAATTATGTAAATTTAACCACTATTATGTAGGATTTTAGGAAATTTCAGCTGAATTCTCATCAAACCTTTAAACTATGCTTATTATTATGCATTTTCAAAGACAAATAGTAAGGAAGATATGATGTTTTGAGAGTTCACTCCATTATATTAGCACCCACTTGTGAAAAGTTGGTAATGGTGAAACAAGTTCCCAATACATTCATTTAACCAAAAACTATGTGAATACTATAGAATTCTTGAGTTATATTCATATGTTTATCGAGGTCCCTAATATTGTAAGCCTTTTGATTTGTTGATAGAACATGGAAAATATTTATTCTCTTTGGTTAGACACAAAAGTTATGAAATATTATTTACTATACGAAAGAAAAATAAATAAATTAAACATATTTACTCCTTTGAACAAAGGTAAGTTGAATAGTCAAATTTCAAGCTCGAAACCACACAAGGATTTGATTATTGTACATACTTTACTCTTTCTACTCTTTGTGAATCTGAACCCATGATTTCCTAAAAAGAAATACATTGTATTCTTAATACTTAGACCTACTCAAATTGTTAATTATAATGATTTAGATATAAAATCTATACATTCACATATATGAATATTATATCTATTAAATTTATATATCAAGTTTTTATTGTCCATAAATTATTAAACAAATATACAATTTTATTTAACTTTTAACAGCAACAACACTAGAATACACTGAAATGATTACTAATCACCAAGAGTAGCTGGAATTAGGAGTGCGACCAGCAGAGGTGCACTCATTTCATCTATATAGCTGTCAAGAAATAATCTCAAATCAAAGCAAAACAGGTCGTATGCTTGCCACAATAATTACCATTTAGAGTGTATTCAACTAATATAAGCAACCTCTGTGGGGGCCGTCGTTATGGCCGGGTGGCTAGGGTGGTCGGCTGTGGTCGTCCCCACCCAGGTTCGATCCTGTGACCCTATCAGATTTGGCGCTCTAGCATATTGAGCTGCCAATTTCACTACTGTATGAAAAAAAACTAATATAAGCAACCACCGTGTTTTCTCATTACATGGTTTTCCTTTGGGCTAATTACTTTAATAATTTAGTATGTACTTAATTAAATTTCAAATTTATATAAAATATATTTTATTATTTAAAATAAATTAAGATGTAGATAATAAGTTGATTTAGCTATGAGCATATAATTATTTTTCTACAAAAATTAAATGCGTATTTATAGATAAATTATATAATTATAGTATATATTTTATTATTAAATAAATTAAGATATATTTAATGAATATCATTTTAAAATTAAAATACTAATAAAATGATTTTGAATATATTATTATTTTTTATTTTTGTGAAAGTTAAAATTAGTTTTTTGGTTTTTGGAGGCACTTTTTTTAAATAGTATACTATGATAGATCTATAACTCTTTCTATGAGAGACCTATAATCTTATATGATAAATAGTTTAAAAAATAAAATATTAAATTATTTTTAAAAATATTATATATATGATTTTTTTAGCTTATTCCTATACGTATCTATCACTATTTTTATCTCTTTGTGTATGTGAGCACTTACACCATTTATATATGTGTTTGTACATGTTCCTGTGTATAGCAATCATACCCAAGTCTTATTTGTCATGTATGTAAGCATGTGCATCATTTGAACATGTCTACACATGGATTTATCTAACTATCATTTATATATGTGTTTGCACATGTTCTTGTGTATAGCAGTCCAACCCAAGTTTTATATGTCATGTATATAAGTATGTGCATCATCTGAACATGTTTACACATGGGTTTATCTAACTATGGATGTATTATGTATCAAGAGGGATCAAATCTTTCGAGGTGCAAACGTTTCTTCAACTTTTCATAATAAAAAAAGGTTTGCACCTCTAGGAATCCTCAACTTAAGTACATGAAGTTGTAGCTAATCACATATTCATATATCTTTATTTAACTTCTCTAATTGTCAATGGTTGAGACACGCATTATTATATCCTTAATCCTTAATAGTTGTTCTTTCCTTCACCATCAAAGGGACACATTATTCTTTCTAATTTTCACCCATATATCAAATGGTCAAAGACACGGTATGGTATCATTTTTACGTGACTGTAACACACCTGATATCCTCGTTACTATTTTGAGGAAATGAGGTGTAAAATGTTTCCTTTGCATCATCCAACAAATGAACATGTTAGTCTTATAATACTAAACATCGTAGTTAAATATTCGCATCAATTACATGTAGACCTATTTAATGTGAGATTCATTATGTAGTTGTTGTTCTCCCAAACTAATCTTTAATCTTGTCCTAATTAAGCATACTTGATGCCATAAGATTATAAGAATTTCCAATCCGACTTATAAGAGAATGAAACTCCTCTTCCATTAACCAAAGTTTACCAATAACATGATGAAAAAGGGTAATTACTTTACAAGTCAACCCTCAGGGAAGTATAGGAGCAACACCTACATAAGTTCATTGTTCACAAAAGGAACTATAATAACCCATCATGGATATCTCAATAACTTATTAAACCTCAATGCAACCTTCTTTACTTACCATGCAAGGTTAGTTTCTAAGTTAAGACTTTATCATAGGAATACATAACACTTGTCAACATAGTCTAATTATTTATATGATGACCCATAACATTTGCTTCTTTTTTTTAGGCAAAAGAAAAAATAGCATACTATTAATATATGGTAATGTTAGGATATTCCTATACTCCACCCTAGTCCTACCAACATTTTCAATATTTGCATTTGCAGTCTTGCATGCATTTCTGCATGCAACATGCATTCTGCATGCAGCATGCATCCCAGTCATCAATCCCAGCACCTAGCCCTCAGTTAGCTAGCCTTGGGAGCTTCTCACTGATTAGTTTTAGCCCTCCTAGTGCTTAGTGCACCCTACATGCATCTCATGTGCCCTTTCTCACCTACCATTCAGTTGTACTTCAGTTATCTTCAGTTCTTTCCTTGATTTAAGGCTAGACTGACTCTCAACTAACTGTATCACTCCGATAGACATCCAGTGAGACTAGACTGCCCATTCTGACTCCAGTTAGCTCCTCGTGCACCCTCCACTGAGCCTCCTTCATTCAATTAGTGCCTCCATGTGCCAGTTACACCTACCACACTCAGTTAGACTCAGTTTGACTGATGGTTGACAGTTACTTGTGCATTGATGACTCCACTGATGATGATGAAGACTTCTAGTTGTGCTTTGATGACACTCCAGTGATTTTTTTATCACTCCATGAAGGCTAATTCGAATTGCCACCTTGGCATTCGAATCCTCATGCATTGTATTATTTATTTGTCCATTTGTGATTAATGAATTAGTGTGTGTGAAGTTATTTTACTTCTATCCGAGTTCTACTGTATTATTATTCTGTTGCTCATTTACACTGCATTGACCACTCTTCTTCTATCTTCCTGCTTAATCATAATCTTTCTTGTGAGGTATACATCAACTCTTAGATATGTTGTGAGGATTTTCACATGGTATCAGAGCATGTTGAGAGTATTGTCTATCTCCATTCCTGAGAGTTTTTGCAGGTTATTATCAAGATTTCGAGTGCAGCAGTTGCAGCAGGTTCTGCACTTTTGCAGCAGTAGCAGTTGTAGACTTTTATTGTTTTTGCAGGTCTTCTATAGCTTCCATGAATTCAGAAGAAATCCCTCCTCTTTCTCCATTCAACTATGATGAATGGAAACAAAAAATGATAGCATATTTGAAGAGCCATGATCTCTTTGATTATTGTTTTGAAAGAGAGTTCGAATCCTCTGAAGAAGAGAATGACTGGTTAAATAAAGGTGACAGTGCCTATGCAGCCATGATGTATGCTATGTCTCGATGCATGGTACCCCACTTCATTGATTCTGCTGAATCTCCAAAAGAGCTATGGGCCCAATTGGATGAAATATTTGGCAAGCAGAATGAAGGGATTGGTCCAAACCCTTTCGAGAGCAAGCCCAGTGATGCATTCGCCCTCCTTGATGATCTCATTGATCATGAATCAGTATAAAACATATCTCATATTGAAGTTGTCCACAAAGAAGAAGAACTTGCAGATTCTACACTCATGCTCCAAATTTCTTCTATTTCGAATTATGTGCCAGCTCACACTCTAGAAATTGCAGAGGTTCCTAAATCCTCTCTTGCACCAGAGTCTATTGGTTTGCACCATGATCTACTGAATGTTTCAGAGGTCAAATCAACCATTAGAGGTAATGCATTCGCTCTCCTTGATCAATCACCTCTTATTTACTACTGTAAGATCATTATTTCATGCTCTCAAAAGGTTATTGAAGATTATGGCCATTGCCATTCGCTTGGGATAATTTCTCATGCATTTATTGGTTTAGATCTCACCTCAAATGGTTCAAAGGAGATCTTAAGCAACCATGATTCAATTCTTGGATCTGATTTGGATTCCAAGCAATCACTGACATTTGATGGTTCTTTTGAGCATAATCTCACCCATGATGGTTCGATAGACAAAACAAAAGACTATCTACACATTCATGTTTTGATCCTACCTCAGCTGATTCGAATCACAGGTTCAAGGATCATCCTCATACTTTTGGATTTGTTCTCATCACATTCGATCTGAAGAGCAAGTACAAGCACATGCTTTTTGAGCATGAACCACTTCTTCCCAAGAAGAAGATACCTCCAGACATATGACCAAGCATCACACCTGCTTGAGTTTGGAGTATTTATTTTTGTGTGTTCCTTATAGTCTATTTTGAGGGGGGGTATTTTTCCCATGAGGTTTTCCCCATTTCCTCGATTTATTGACTGTTATTATTATTTGTATTGGGTGACCTTTGGTCTCAGTTACCAGGGCCCAGGATGGATTAAGGGGGGGTGTTAGGATATTCCTATACTCCACCCTAGTCCTACCAGCATTTTCATTATTTGCATTTGCAGTCTTGCATGCATTTCTGCATGCATGCATCCCAGTCATCAGTCCCAGCACCTAGCCCTCAGTTAGCTAGCCCCGGGAGCTTCTCACTGATTAGTTTTAGCCCTCCTAGTGCTTAGTGCACCCTACATGCAGTTGCATGCATCTCATGCGCCCTCTCTCACCTACCATTCAGTTGTACTTCAGCTATCTTCAGTTCTTTCCTTGATTTAAGGCTAGACTGACTCTCAACTTACTGTATCACTCCGATAGACCTCCAGTGAGACTAGACTGCCCATTTTGACTCTAGTTAGCTCCTCATGCGCCCTCCACTGAGCCTCCTTCATTCAGTTAGTGCCTCCATGTGCCAGTTACACCTACCACACTCAGTTTGACTCAGTTTGACTAATGGTTGACAGTTACTTGTGCATTGATGACTCCACTGATGATGATGAAGACTTCTAGTTGTGCTTTGATGACACTCCAGTGATCTTTTGATCACTCTATGAAGGCTAATTCGAATTGCCACCTTGGAATTCCAATCCTCATGCATTGTATTATTTATTTGTCCATTTGTGATTAATGAATTAGTGTGTGTGAAGTCATTTTTCTTCTATCCAAGTTCTACTGTATTATTATTCTGTTGCTCATTTACACTGCATTGACCACTCTTCTTCTATCTTCCTGCTTAATCATAATCTTTCTTGTGAGGTATACATCAAATCTTAGATCTGCTGTGAGGATTTTCACAGGTAAATAGTATCAATTGAGTACAAAATCCAAGGCTACAACCAGCCTTCTAGAACAAGTCCAAAAACGAGCAAAACTCCAAGGCCCCAACGATTGGACCATAACATTAATGCTCCTAGTAGGGCCCACATAGTCCCAAATTAAAACGACACAACATAAATCCACCAAACAAATGGGCAGGATAAAGGATACAACACAGCCCATGAGCCAAAAAGAACAGAACCACAGTATATGCCGAGAAGAGAAATAAAGCACCGATTACAAACAAATACGGTGCTCTACAACAAGACTAAAGCAACAATCAACCAGGGGTTGCTTTGAGGTCAACGGTATCAATCAACAATGCTCTATAAATAGTATATTTTTCTACTACTGACGACGGTAGTGGTGTTTTCTATTCGATAGCATGTCCACGATGGTTCAAGAGGGGTTTCCTGGGGTCCACATTGGCATACGCAGCGGAAGGATGGGGGATCCTGTTAATCCTGCTCAGATTATTCCTTCCCCGTAGTCAACAGACTACTGGATTGAAGAGAATGGTCTTATGAAATCGGATGATTTCTACAAGGAAATGTTAAAAGGAAAACGTCCCTTGGCTCCATGTGTCGATCAAGCAAGCCGTGGTGGTTGCCACATTTCCAAGAAGGGGCAATCGTGCATCTCCTAGGGAAAGAAGACCGCGGGGGGTTCACATCCTCCTTCAAATGGTGATGGGGAGATTAATTCATCCAAGGGCTCCAGTCCTGCACATTTTTCCTCTTGTAGAACAAAGCAGAGGCTTGCGAAGTGGAGGAGTCGCCTAGGCGAGCATTGGCTCACGATGGGAAGAGATGTGGGCTTGGAAGAGCTCATTGAGTTCAACATGACTACCCTAGTTGCATATTTTCACACATGGCTATGAACAGGAAGGATATTGTTGTTGGGTTGCCGATACTTGGGGTCCAATGTTAAACTATGTCCCTAAGGTATCCATCCTGGCCCGTGGGTGGTATGGATTTAAGTTTCAGGAGGAAGACCATGCTTCCCATATCCTGGAGAAACTTTGGCTGAAAGGTGCGGGAAGCCTCATGCTGCAGAGGTGGCACACGGACTTCAATCCAGACCATGCATCGATCATATTTATAGGCATTTGTGGGTACTTCTACCCAGTTTTCCTTTAGCTATGTGGAATCGGGGGGCCTTCAAAGCGATTGGAAATAGTCTTGGACGTTTCCTACATATGGAGGAGGAAGTTCTAAATGGTGTGGACAAGAGGATGGGGCGGCTGTTGGTTGAAGTGGATATCTCATTGGGGCTTATTGATACCCTCCAAATTGATTGGCGTGGTCAAAATTACTCCCAAGTTATTGATTATTGGGGCATTCCTTTCCGTTGCTCGCATTGCAAGATGGTTGGCCATCTTTGGCGTCAGTGCAAGAATGTGGCTCGTCCCTATCGATCTTTGGTTGCGGATACTTTGTGGTCCTCGGAGGATGGCAGTGAGCTGGAGCTTGATGAGGCTGGTGACTTGGACGGTTACTCCAACAGATTCCCCCCTCCTGGTGCTGCTGAGTTGGATATCATGGGTAAGCTTGAACATTACGATCCATCATTTTATCAAACACTTAATGACTTGGAAAAATCATTTATCAGAGATTTAGATTTTTAAAAAAGATCTGAAAATGGGAACTCGTCCTCTCATATCTCCCTTGAGTCCTCATAATATGATCGCCTAGGTGATACTACTCATTCGCCACTCCACCTTGTTGATAATGCATCTTTCCTCTCCCAGAATGGTTCGGATTCATTGTTATCTGTCCCTTCATTATCGGACACCATTCTTGTTTCTTCAGACCAATATCCATAGCTTTCGTCAGAGCTTTCCCCTCCCTTGATTGTTACTCCACCATTGGTGGTCCTTTCGTACCCGATGTGCGTGATGCTGGAGTCACCGGGGACTTCAAAAGAAAACCCTCGCCTCCTCATGATTCCATCATACTGTGATATGGTAAAAAAGGATCCCATACCTACCTTTTACAAGAACCGTAAGGTGGTCCCGGATTCAGCTGTTGTGACATCGGATCCCCAGGTGGGCCTTCATACGGATCCAAACAAAATGTTAAAGGGGTCTCGGTTTGGTGGCCTTACACTCGAATACTCTCCACTAAAAATCCGCAGTGCAAGGAAGGCCAAGGGCTGTATTATAAAGGATTGCTTGGTGGAGGATCCTCCAACTGTTGTGACACATGATACCCTCTCTCCTAATTCCAGGGCGCTTAGAGGCATTAAAGCCCTTGCTCGGGGTCACAAATGATTTTTCTTTCCCTGAATATCCAGGGAGTTGGGGGCCTCCCAAATTTACTAGCCCTCAAGTGAGCGTTGCATATTATCAATCCGGATGTGGTTCTTCTTCAAGAAACCATGGTATGTGAGGAGAAGGCTAGATCCTTCTTCATCAAAATTAAACCAAACTGGATGGTTTGTGTTGTCGGTGCGAATGGTTTGTCTGGTGGCCTTTTGGCTGCTTGGAACCCACAGGTTCTGGAGTTAAATGCATACTTTGTCTCTATGGGGATTCTTTTGTCAGGAAAGTTGAGGGGTTTTGCAAGTGGTATCAATATTATGAATTGTTACGGCCCCTACAGAGACATGGAACATTTTTGGAAGAATGGGTGCTCTGACAACCTTTTTGATTTAGAGAATTTAATCCGGGGGATTTCAATTTCACCTGGGGGGCTTAAGAAATATGGGGGCGGCATGCCAAACTGGACCCTTTAGGCGATTTTTGCAGGGATTTCTTTGATTCAAAACAATTGGTGGATGTTTAACCTTTTCCATTAACTCCTACATGGTCAAATGGTAGATGCAATTAGGCTCTCATCTCCAAGCGATTGGATCGGTTCCTTATCTCTATAAATTTATTGGATAAATTTTTTAAATTCAGATCTTGGGTATTACAAACTCATATTAGTGATCACCTCCCTATTATTCTCCAAGTTGATACTGAAGTGTCTCATCGGATTTATCCATTTAAATTCAACTCAACCTGGTTATCAGATCAAATTTTTAGACAGGCTGTGGTTGCTCATTGGGGGAATCTAGATGTTTCAGGTGAGCTCTCGACGATGGATAAATTGGTTGCAAAGCTGAGAAGTTTAAAATTATTCATGGTGAAGTGGATAAAACAAAAAAGAAAGGAAATGGATTTGGATCTTAAAATGATTGAACAAGACTTGAGTGACTTGCTTGAAAGGTCGGTTAATGATAAGCTTAGTAGATGTGAACATGATTCTTTATTGGAATTCAAAGGGAGGAAGTTAAAACATCTCAAGTTCCAAGAGGAATCTTGGTGTCTGAAGAGTCGGGCGATATGGATTAAAGCGAGGGATCAAAATTCTAAATTTTCCTACAAATACGCAGATGCTCGCAGAATACAAAATATCATATGGGATCTAAATGATAGGAATGGCCGGCGGATATCTGGTCTGGGTGACCTTCAGGATGAGGCTAAGAATTATTTTTAAGAAATATATCAAGATCCGAAATCTGTATCTATGATTGAGCAATTTAAGATGATTAGAGAATATCCAAGATTATTCTCTGATGAGGAGGGGGATGAGATATTTAAAGAGATATCTCTACAGGATATTGAAAGGGTATTAAAGGGGTTTTCTAAGGATAAGAGCATGGGCCTGGATGGGTGGTATGTTGAGTTATTCATTGACTTTTTTGACATTATGGGCCCTGACATATGGGAAGCGGTGGAAGAGTCTTGTATCGGTGGTGTTGTTACGGGAGCTATAAACTCAACCTTCTTAGCTCTCATTCCAAAAAAGTCACATCCTGAGGATTTTGGTGATTTCAGACCTATCTCGCTATGTAATTTAATCTACAAAGTTATATAAAAAATCATAGCTAATAGAATCAAGCCGGGATTATCAAAGTATATATCAATGGAACAGTTTGGTATTCTTGAGGACAGGCAGATATTGGATGCAGTGGGGGTTACTCAGGAAGTCTTTCATAGTGTAAAGAATAAGCAACAAAGTTCTCTTTGCCTTAAGCTGGATCTTGTCAAGGCCTATGATTGTGTAGATTGGACCTTACTTCGCCTTATACTGTTACAGATTGGCTTGCCTTGGGTTGTGGTAAAATGGATTATGGCCTGTATTTCTTTTGTGAATTTTGTTGTGATCATTAATGGATTGCCATCGGAGTTTTTCAAAGGTTCAAGGGGGCTACGACAGGGTTTCCCTCTTTCTCCTTTACTCTTTCTGTTGACCATTGAGGGGTTGAGCAGACTTATCCACCGGGAAAAAAGGGAAGGAAACATTCTTGGTATCAAGATTACAGAACATGTTTCTGTGACCCATACTTTATTTGTTGATGATGTCATGTTGTTCGGTCCTGGTACTATCTTTGAATGGAAAAATTATAGAAATATCTTGGACGTTTTCTGTCATGCCTCTGGAATGTTGATCAGTACTAGAAAATAATGTGGACATAGCCATCAAATCGCAGGTAAGTAAGTTATTCCCATATAATTCCAAGGAAGTGTCTGGGGGGACGACTTACCTTGGCTACTTTCTGAAGCCAACTAATTATCTTATTTGTGACTAGTTGTGGTTACTTAAGCATTTTGATAAACGTATTAACCATTGGTGCTGGCATTGGTTCACCCTGGGAGGTAGACTTACTTTAGCAAAATATGTTCTCCAAAATTTGGTGGTCTACTGGCTATCACTCAACAAAATTCCCAAGTCAATTCTGAAAGGTATTCGCAAACACATCTTCTCTTTTATTTGGGATGGGGAAAACACAAGTTCCATCTAGTCAATTGGCAATTACTGGCTCGTCTTTGGCACATGGGTGTTTGGGCTTTAAAAAATATGGGTAAATTTGATTTGGCACTAAAATCCAAAAGTCTATGGAGAGATCTTTTCTCAAATTCGGCGTGGAGCATTCTCATAAAAGGAAAATACTTAAAGTCTCGTTCGATGGCCGATTGGTTCAAGAGTGGTCCTCCCAGCACAAAGGGTGTTTCAAATATTTGATGTGGTTTGCTGGGATCTTTCTCAATCATTGCGGATTGGTTGTCCTGGATATCGGGGAATGGTTGTGATGTTCGTCTTAGCGTGGATCCCATTTTGGGTGGTCCACTGGAATATCAAATATCACCGGATATAATCCGGGTTTTGCGATCCAAGGGTTATTATTCACCGTGTCACTCTATGATTTCTCTCTCCACTAGTTTGGGTCGTCCCTCTTGGATCTCGGCTCATTAGCTTGGACTATCTGGTGGTATGGCATCGGAATGGGACTGCTATGTTAAGGGGCTAAGTAGTTTAAACATTACCTTTTAGGAAACTTCGAATAAGCTAGCCTGGTCATGGAATATCAATAGTGGGGTTGCTACGGCTAAACTTGCTTATGAATCAATGGTCTCTTTTGGGAACCTGCAGCCAAAGTGGTGGTTTTCCAAAATATGGAACTTCTTAATGCCACCTAAATTAAAATGTTTCAACTGGTTGGTACTAAACAATAGTATCCTAACTTGGGATAATCTTTGCCGGAGGGGTTTCTGTGGCCCGGGTCGTTTCCAGTAATGTTGTTCTCAGGTGGAGACAGTTGAGCATCTCTTCTTAAGTTTCCCGTTGGTCAAGAACATATGGTTGCTAATCCGCAAGATCAGTGGTCGGCAACTCCATTGGTGTACCTGTCACCTGGAGGAGGGGTTATATCAATGGGGCGTCATTATAAATATTGGAAAGCACGCCCATGTTTTGTTCTTTGGGAGGTTTGGCGTGCACGTGACTCTGGTATCTTTGATGGGGTGATGGCCAATGCAACAGTCCTGGGCAGTACGACTCTTGTTTCTTTTATGGATTTCAATGTTATGGGTCTCTCCAAGCTGGGCTCTCGTTGTGGACTACCTTCACAAGATGCCCCCTTACATTTACTATACACCTGTGGTTTCTTTGATGGCACCTCGCAGCGTGGTGGAGCTATTAGTGGGTTGGTATTGTTCTTTATATCAATGATAATAGATTTTTTAAGTTGTGGATGAATTCGGGGGCGGGCACAAAATCTCGCAGTGAACTTCTTGCTTTATGGATTCTCCTCAGGTTTGCCTGTACTAAGGATATTCCTTGCCTGTAGGTGTGGGGAGGTTCGAGGGTTACTATTGCATGCGAAAATGGTTCTGGTTCTTTAAATGTGTTGTTTCTCACTCATTGGCTTCTTGGGACGCGCTCAATGATTGAGCGTTTTGATAGTATTTCTTTCCACCATGTGCCCCGCGCCTCAAATCAACTAGCGGATGATCTCTCCAAGCGTGCTCTTTTTGCTCCACAGGGCATCATTTTTTGGGAGGATTGGTTTTCATATCTTTTGGTTGCTAATGGGTCGGTGAATCATCATATGCTCTAGTTTTTATTCATGTTTTATTTTCTATGTTGTTTACATTTGCGGCCTATACTATGCATGTTCCTAGATCCAATGGGTGGTTAACTTCTAGTTGGTATCTTTGCTGCTTTTTGGTTTCTCTGCAAAAGATAGTATTTACATATACTATTTGCAGAGCAACATGACTAGAAGTTTTTAGTCATGTTTTATTTTCTATGTTGTTTACATTTGCGGCCTGTACTATGCAGGTTCCTATATCCAACGGGTGGCCAACTTCTAGTTGGTATCTTTGCTGCTTTTTGTTGCTTTACCTTGATGGTATCTTTGCTACTTTAGACCCATAACATTTGCTATCACTCAACTTCCAACATAGCATTGACCATTTCAAGGTACATGGATTTTCCTTTATAAAGTTATAACACACACATTTATTATTATGCAAATCTCATAAGCCAACTAAATATAAATATGCCACCATAAACACGGACTATCATTACAATCAATGTACCATAACATCTACATATGTGAGTGCAATCAACTAACAAAGGTAATCCATGAAAATATACATTTATAATCTTGATATCTTCTAATAACAACAAAACAATGAAGGGTACTTATCTGGATCAAATAGACTCATGCGACTGACTAGAGGCATGACTACAAATTTCCACCCAAACATAGGTTCTCTATCTGACGTATGTCTTGTTAAATCAATTTCTATAAAACAGTAGATGATGTAAAATTAAGATCTATTGTTATTCCCTAGACCTGGAACTATCATGATCTTTACATGTATGACATAAGGCAGAAATTAAACAGTCATTAATTGCTTACCCGGATCCATTAATACAAAAGCCTTTTATCAGTTTATCAGTTTATGGTCTGATCACCCCTGCAGTCTTCAAAATGGAAAACGGTTTCCCTCTCTTACCCCTTTACTGATACGTTCCTTTCAGGAAAAAGATGGGTACTCTGAAGGATCTTTTACAGGTAGAGAGAGGACCGGTTTCCTAAAACGGTTATACTCCACTTGTCCATCAAAGTAGGAGTCTTGGAGACCACTCCTCTAATTTACCAACAACATTCAAGATATTAAAGGATATGGAATCCTCTGAAAACCGTAACTGCCTATCACATGTGTCTATTCATGTGGGCCATTAAGGCTAATTACAAGAATTAGCCTTACATTCTCCCACTTGGCACATATGACAACTTAACGTTAGAGTTTAACAAGGTAGACATTAGGCGCGCCATAAATCATATCCATCTTAACTTTCAGTTGGTCATCATAATACTATAATTAAACAACCCACTAATGCGAATCATGGCGGTTCCATATCAATGAGGCAACATAGTCCCTTCCATGTACCACAACACTAGTAACCTGTTTAATACAGTCTATAAACAAGAAGTGTATTCATAAGGTCAAACAATAATGTCCCTTGTCAGAGACTATTCCTGTCATCATACATTTATTCTCATACATGTACGTACACATTTAACAAATAAGAATTATCAATCAGAAACACCTTTATTAAGATCTCAAAGTGTCAAATAAAACAAATAACATAATGCAATCCATCACATAAAAGTAGCAACTGTTATGTGCTATGTTCAATACCCATTCTATTGGCATGTTCCTTAAATGTCTTTGGTGGCAATCCTTTTGTCAATGGATATGCAACCATAAGCAGTGTGCTTATGTGTTCAATTGACACTCGTTGTTTTTGAACTTCTTCCTTAACGGCAAGGTATTTCAATTCCATGTGTTTTGCACCATTAGAATACTTGTCGTTCTTAGAGAAAAATACAGCTGCGGAGTTATCACAATAAATTTTCAGCGGCTTGGCAATAGAGTCGACCACCCCAAGTCCTGAGATAAAATTCCGCAACCACAATCCATAAACCGTGGCCTCAAAGCATGCCAAAAATTCAGCTTCCATAGTGGATGAAGCAGTGATGGTTTGCTTTGCACTTTTCCATGATATTGCCCCTCCAGCTAACAAGAACAAATAGCCAAAAGTGGACTTTCTACTATCAATGCATCCAGCAAAATCCGAATCTGAGTAGCCAATCACCTCTAGATTATCAGACCTCCTATATGTGAGCATGTGATCTTGTGTTCCCTGCAAGTACCTCATCACTTTCTTTGCAGCTTTCCAGTGATCCAATCCAGGATTAATTTGGTATCTTCCCAACATACCAACTGCAAAACTGATGTCTGGTCTAGTGCAAGTCTGTGCATACATTAGGCTTCCTACTGCAGAAACATAAGGAATCCCTTCCATCTGTTTTCGTTCCCATTCATTCTGCGGACATTGTATAAGGCTGAATTTATCCTCTTTCTGAATAGGGGCATTACCAGCTGAACATTTCTCCATTCCGAAACTCTCTAGAACTCTTTCGATGTAGGCTTTCTGAGACAATCCTAACAATCCTCATGATCGATCCTGGAAGATTTCAATTCCTATCACGTAAGATGCCTCACCCATATTTTTCATTTCAAAATTCATAGAGAGAAACTTCTTGGTTTCGTGTAATAAACCAGGATCACCGGTGGCAAGCAATATGTCATCAACATACAAAATCAGAAATATAAACTTACTCCCACTAACCTTCAGATATATACACCGATCAATAGTGTTTTCCTTAAATCCAAAGGAAGTAATGGTATTATGGAACTTAAGATACCATTGTCGGGAAGCTTGTTTAAGTCCATATATGGATTTCTTAAGTTTGCAAGCTAGGTGTTCTTTTCCCTTAAAGGAGAAACCTTCAGGTTGATCCATATAGACTTCTTCCTCTAAACTCCCATTCAGAAAAGCAGTTTTCACATCCATTTGGTGCAACTCCAAATCATAATGAGCTACCAATGCCATAATGATTCTAAGTGAGTCCTTCTTGGATACATGAGAGAAGGTCTCTTTATAATCTATGCCTCCTTTCTGAGTGAAACCTTTGGCCACAAGTCTAGCTTTATGTCATTCGATATTGCCCTTAGAGTCACACTTGGTCTTAAAGACCCATTTGCAACCAATTTTCTTGTATCCTTCGGGCAATACAACGAGATCCCAGACTTCATTCTGGTCCACTGATTTCAATTCATCATTCATGGCATCAATCCATTTAGCAGAATCATTTCTTTCTATGGCTTGTGAAAATGAAACCGGATCCTTACACGTCCCTATATCAAAATCATATTCTTGTAGATAAACCACATAATCATCCGAAATAGCAGACCTCCTTTCCCTTTGAGATCTCCTTAATGCTACTTGTTGTGGTACTTACACCATCGGTTCATTGGTGACAGTCTCATTATGGAGTGGTGGTTCATTAATTTATTGTTCAATGTTGTCAGGTTGTTCAACAACGGTAGGAACAACAATTTCCTTTGAAACCATAGGTACAGGGACTTGTACCCTGACTTCTCGGATAACCATATTTTGTGTTTTATCACTCCCACTGACTTCACCATTTTCAATGAATCTGGCATTACCGGTCTCAACAATTCTTGTACTGTGATTAGGACAGTAAAACCGATACCCTTTGGATTTTTTAGGATAACCAATAAAGTAACCATTGATCGTTCTAAAATCCAATTTCTTTTCATGCGGACTATACACTCTAACCTCTGCAGGACAGCCCCAAACATGCAGGTGTCTTAAACTTGGTTTCCTTCCTATCCACAGTTCAAAAGGGGTCTTTGGAACTGACTTACTAGGAACCCGATTCAATAAGTATATAGCGGTCTTAAGAGCATGCATCCACAACGTCATGGGTAATGTTGAATTACTTAACATACTCCTAACCATATCCATTAAAGTACGATTACACCTTTCAGCTACACCATTCTGCTGTGGCGTTCCAGGCATAGTATACTGTGCACATATGCCACGCTTTTCAAGGAGTTGAGCAAATGGGCCAGGGCACTGCCCTAATTCATTATACTTTCCATAATATTCACCACCTCTGTCAGATCTGATGATTTTCACCTTTCTGTCTAATTGCCTTTCAACCTCAGTAATGTACACCTCAAGGGCATCCACCGATTGAGATTTTTCATGCAACAAATAGATATAACCATAACGTGAGAAATCATCTATAAAGGTAATAAAATACTTTTCTCCACCAAAAGATGGATTGTCAAAAGGGCCACAAATGTTTGTATGAATAATCTCAAGAAGCTCTATACTTCTTGTGGCACCCCTTTTGGTGTGTATGGTTTGTTTTCCCTTAATACAATCCACACACACCCCAAGATTAGAAAAATCTAGGTTCAAGAGAATCCCATCTTTTACTAATCTCAGTAACCTTTCTCTGGAAATATGTCCCAGCCTTTTATGCCACAAATATGAGGAATTTTCATTCATGAGGCTACATTTAGTATCAACATTATGATGCAGGGTAAGAACAGTTTCAGCAAATTGATCATCAAGTTTTAATTTGTACAAACCATCACAAAGAATTCCCGAACCAACAAAAGAGGCGCTCTTAAATAAACTGAAACTTTTATTCCCAAATTTAAAAGAGTAGCCATCAAGATCAAGTCTAGACAAGGAAATTAAATTCCTGGAAATAGAAGGAACATAAAAGGTCTGAAACAAATCCAAATGATAACCAGAATATAGAAATAAACGATAAGTCCCAATGGCTTCAACTAGAGCTTTAATCCGATTTCCCATGAACATAAAGTTTTCATTTGGATTTGTGGTCTGGGTTGTAAAGAATCCCTGCATCGTATTTGAAACATGAGTAGTAGCCCCAGAGTCAATCCACCAAGTATTAGAAGGAACTTCAGTTAGGTTTGATTCGAAACAAACAGAAATTAAATTCATACCTTTCTTTTCGAACCATTCCCTACGTTTCGGATAGTCTTTTTGATAGTGTCCCAACTTTTAACAGAAGTGACACTTATCGTTGTTCCTTTCCTTCTGATAAGCCTGAGAACCATGATTAGGCTCATGTGCATTGGGTGGTACTCGCTTCATACCCTTTCTAGGATTTTTCCCTTTCCTTTCGGCTCCTTGAGTTGTGAGATGAACTGAATGTTGTCCATGTTGCTTAAGTCTTGCCTCTTCTTGATTGAGCATACTGGCCAACTCATTCACATTCCACTTATCCTTAATAGTGTTATAGTGAATCTGAAATGGCCCATACTGAGGAGGTAAGGAGTTCAAAATAAATTGCACAAGAAAACACTCCTCCACCTTCATCTCAAGAGTCTTTACATGAGCAGCCACATTTGTCATTTCAAGAACATGCTCATGCATCCCATGCGTACCATCAAACTTCATGGTGGTAAGTTTAGCCATCAGTGTCCCAGCAAGAGACTTGTCTGCAGTTTGGAAACTCTCTCCCATAGATTTCAGAAATTCTTTAGCATTGTCAGTTGCAGGAAGAGATGACTTGATGTTGTTTGCTACAATCATCCGCATAAACTTAAGGCTCAATCTGTTCGATCTTTCCCATGCTTTAAATATAGATTTTTCTTCCACACTGCTTCCATCAGTAATAGCAGCCGGTTTCTCAGATTCAAGTGCTATATCTAGATCCAGAACACCGAGGTGAAACTGAACCTGTTCTTTGCAATCTGAGAAATTCATTCCATTCAAGATCGGAACAAAACAGGCATGCAAATGTAGCGAAATAGGAACTGACACTACAATCATAAATTCATGCTCACAATATTAATGCTAAGAGTTATAAATAATTTGACATTTAGTCAACATGAAACACATGGCTAAACAATAATAAATAGTATTACCGTGACCTACCTTGGGCTAATCTTATGGTAAACTATTAACAATTATGGTGATTCCCTTTCACCTAATAGGACTAATTGATGAAATATTCACAACTAAGTGAGTTTGTTACCTTTGAGTATCCGTACCTACCATAACCGTGTATACCCACCAACCATCCTATTCCAATTAATTAATCCCAAAAGAAAATATGGTGCACCTTTGGGCCAACCCTAATATCCTTGTGATTAAATAATTGCGATTTGCAAAGTCATTATATTATTATTATTATTTTTAACATCGAGGAAACGAACATTAAATTTCGATAATTTGACTTGATGTCTGCGTGTCATTCCGGTTGAACCACTTTGGTGGCTAGCGAACCGTACCATAATATAGACCTCAAATCAATATAATGCCTTTGCATGTATATAACAGTATTTGGTTACACAATTCACGGTAAACCCCGGATCCATTAGATCACCAAGAAACCATTATTCACATCAATCGTAAAAAGAATTGGGTACAAAATTCATGAATCAATTACCGGATCAATTAAAACAGATAAAATGTCATCAAACATTATGGAAAAAAAATGAAAGTTCTTAATGCAGGCTCTGATACCACATGTTAAATCAATTTCTATAAAACAGTAGAAGATGTAAAATTAAGATCTACTATTATTCCCTAGACCTGGAACTATCATGATCTTCATGTGTATGACATAAGGCAGAAATTAAATAGTCATTAATCGCTTACCCGGATCCATCAATACAGAAGCCTTTTATCAGTTTATCAGTTTATGGTCTGATCGCCCCTGCAGTCTTCAAAATGGAAAACGGTTTCCCTCTCTTACCTCTTTACTGATACGTTCCTTTTAGACAAAAGATAGGTATTTTGAAGGATCTTTTATAGGTAGAGAGAGGACCGGTTTCCTAAAACGATTATACTCCACTTGTCTATCAAAGTAGGAGTCTTGGAGACCACTCCTCTAATTTACCAACAACATTCAAGATATCAAAGAATATGGAATCCTCTGAAAACCGTAACTACCTGTCACATGCGTCCCTTCATGTGGGCCATTAAGGCTAATTACAAGAATTAGCCTTACATATCTTTCAACCAAGAGACCATCCCCGAGCTGGAAAATGAATCCACTAAGTAGGAGTTTGCTACAATGAAAATCTTCTTGCTCTTTTATGACTAAAGAGACTATAACAATTTCCTAGCCACACCCCACACAGGTGTAGGTCCAAACCCTTCCTTATCCCTATGTACATAATACATATTATTCAATTTACAAACCAGGGATACGCCTTTTTCAACGTTTATATTACCATACTAGTATGTATATACCATTTAAGTCCCAAACCAAGGTTACGCCCTTTATGAGTTTGTAATAACACATTACGATATATATATATATCCTTTGAGAATATAACTACAGTTTCCATTCCATAATGAAACCAAACGAAGGCTACACTTCTGTGAGTTCATATTAACACATTTATGGATATATGATATCATTTAGGAATATAACTACACATCGTGCAGGAACTGGGACCAAGCTCTACTCGAGATTTCCTCTACCCATTCATCGCACAGTTAATAAAATCAATATACAGTTAATCAAAACTCGAGCTTGGGTCGATCCTATCTATGGAGAGATCGCCCATCTTCTGCAATCATTATTCAATGATTAAAACACAGTCAACATTTAGCTTGGGTCGATTCTCTCTACGGAGAGATCACCCATCTTCTACAATAATTAAAACATAGTCAACATTTAGCTTGGGTCGATTCTCTCTATGGAGAGATGGCCCATCTTCTACAATCATTATTCAATAATTAAAACACATTCAACATTTAGCTTGGGTCGATTCTCGCTATGGAGAGATCGCCCATCTTCTACAATGATTAAAACACAGTCAGCATTTAGCTTGGGTCAATTATCTATATGGAGAGATCGCCCATCTTCTACAATGATTAAAACACATTCATCATTTAGCTGGGGTCAATTCTCTTTATGGAGAGATCGCCCATTTTATACAATAATTAAAACACAATCATCATTTAGCTTGGGTCGATTCTCTCTATGGAGAGATCGCCCAGCTGTTTCCCCAAAAATACAATCCATCTGCTTGAGCTTGGGTCGATCCTCTCCCTTGAGAGATCGCCTAGCTTCTTACTACGTTTTCCAGGATAAAAAATACAGTCAATATGCTTGAGCTTGGGTTGATCCTCTCCCTTGAGATATCTAAAGTAAAATTCTCATGGCTACCCTGTCATTCACCTTTCTCCCTTCCTCTAGTGGATTTGTGCCCTCATCGTTGAATTGCATCATGTCTTCAGTCTCTTAAGGTTAACATTCAAAATTACAATTTAGGAAATAAATATCCCTACTTACAAAGTTCACTAGAGGGGCCTTAAGCTCCTTACCAGGAACTGGTACATAGTTACAATTTCAATTATAAAAGAAGACTAGGGGAAAAACAGGGATGTTACAGTGACATCTATCATTTCTTTTCCAGTTGAAGCAATGTGCATTATATTTTCAATTTCCTTCATAATCCAAAGCCTTTTTGGCACTCTAAATTTTTTCTCAATCAATGAAATCTACACTTATATAGATAACACAGATATCATTAATTGATGGTCACATTATCACCATCACCCACAGTGATGCAGATGTGTTATTTCCTAGCATCCTCTCACAAAGTTGGTATTGGGAATTCATATAAGATTACTTATACTTCTAGCACGAAGTGCGGCAGAGAGATCATGGACATGTTTCTTGGCATTATAGGAAAGGAGGTCACTCCCCTTAAGAAGAAACATAATGTCTGGCTCTTAAATGCATTTGATGAACATGTAACAAATTAACATTAAAAATACTTATAAAATATCATTGCCATTCATGTTCATCTTAGTGATCATTCTTTGAGGAAGCATTCATTAATTCATGTGTGTGATGGGTGGTTCCTTCTTGTTTATCCCTCAATTAAGATGGATCTATAGTGGTGGTTACTTCGTAATATGGTTATCTTTCATCCACATGTAATGATTCTATGCTACAATGTGATTGTTTTCACACTACAACGTGTCTTTGCACCTTCAAGGGCAATTGATAGTAATGATAGTAATTATTTCTCACTTGCACTCCTAAAGTATTAACCAATTACAATATTAGTGGACTTGGTGATAATTAATAGAATACAAGGATGATGATCATGCAACTATTAACTTTTCTAATGCAATTATTAACTTGGCATGGTCTAGTTAGTCTCAACTCACTATGCACCTAGTGCATTTGCTAACCAATACATTTACTAGAGTGATTTGTGTACTACGACATTTTTTAATTATGTGATATAGTGGCATTTCAAATGTGATCCCATGCAGTGCACATGTCTCATGTGATAATCAAATTAATATGATATTGAATATATAATGAATCACCAATGCTCACTAATTTGTGGTGTTTTCCATTAATAAGAATTTGATTGAGAAATAAAATGCATAGAACCATTGGATATTCATATTATTTGAGGCAATCTTAATGGAATGAAGAATTCGAAAAGCAATCTAAGAAATCTTAGATTTTAGGAATATCAAAGGCCTTGAAACCCTAGATGGATCAAAAGTTGGTGGATCAATCTCGAAATCCATTTGAGGGATAGGAGATATGGGTCTCTCTATCTATTAGTGGGGGTTCTTTAGTGTCCTCCCTGGCAAATAATGTTTCATGCTCATTAGGGGTTATTTTTTCAAATCCCTTCACCAATGTTTTAGAGGCACTCTTTGGTCCCCTTCAGTTGACATCCTCCACTCACAACGAGGAAAATACATTGGCAATTAGGTTCACGAGGTAGCAATGGGAGTAGGCTTTCCATTGGATGGGAAGGAGGTAGATCAGGTGGGATAGAAAGGATGCATAAGGTCGGCCTTAATTGTGCACACTCATATTCTAAGCCCAGTTTCACTTGGATCATCTTCATTTTCAAAATCTATAGTTCCAAACATGGGTTATTTCTTTGCAAAAATTGATGAATGTATTTTTTAGAGTTTCGGTCCCTCAAGCTCTATTTTTCACAGTTTTTTAGGGAAAGGACTTTTTCTCCTTTTGGATCTAGTATTGGGTCAACTAAGCGTAAGTCCTTTTCTCTTAAAAAAATCTCTCTTGTCCTCTAGTAGCATATTTAAGTTATTTTTATGAAGTGTTGGTGTCGAGAGGTTATAGGGCCTTTGTTGGAGTTTTTGGAGAGATGCTAAAAGAAGTTGTGGGTGGAAGCACATATTTTCCTCTTTCTCATTTGTAATTCCCATCAAGGTTCATTAAGCCTTGAATGGGTATTATAATATTTACTTTAATTAAAACCTCCATTTTAACCATTCTAAATGCAAAATTTCAATTTTTACATAGTAAATAAATCCTATTCATTCAACTTAGCATGACTAACATTTTCTTTATGTGCATATGAGTATAAGAATAATTGAGAAACAAAATACTAATATTTTATAAGCATTTTATCTCAAATTACAAGAAAAATACCTTTGATAGATGACATCTTTGGAATAATGAAGAAGGTATGCAGTCATCCTTGAGTTGAGTTGCTCCCTTGTCCATTTCCCAAGTGGGTTTACACCACCCTCCCAACTAGGAACCTCTCTAGAATCCTAGATCCAATAAACTTTTTGTTTTCTTGGTCATCCGTGATCGTGACCCAAAAACAATGATACACTTATGTATGACTGTGAATAAGAACACATTCTCTCCTCCCAGTGTTCTTCCAATCCTTCCACCACTTCTCCTTCTTCCAAAATCATGAGATCCCCTTCCACCTATATCCCTATGTTATTTATTCCAAAAACACCTCCACCGCCTTATTCCAATAAAGTAATATTAAAACAATCAATAAATTAGTTTTTCCCCAAAATAGCATTTCTAATTTAAGTTAAATTATAATATTCAGGCGCAAAGTGTCTCATTTCATGCGATACTTTTAAATGCAAATATGATAGTTCCATTCCATGAAAATTGAATTAATTTAAGTAGTAATATCCTTGGTGCAAGTATTTCATGTGATACCTTTTAAATGCAAATATGACAGTCGACCCATTCCATGAAAGTTGATTTAATAATAATAATATGGGTGCAATATATAAATATATATATAACACTTCAATGAAGACATTCAATAATATTCCCTTGAAGATTCTTAATACTACCTCATACATACGTATGCATAGATATAATATTTCAACAACTCATTCAAATATTAAAAATCTCCATCATTTCAATAGTTCGTGTAAGTCATATAATTATGCATTTATTTCTATATATATATGCTAATAATTCATTTAATCCCAACCAAAATAATAATGAATATCGTACGAACGACACATACCAATGTACTCACATAAGGTGTGTATACATGGCCAACGCACACACTCTTTGCATAGGCACTAATAGTCACATTTAATGCCCCTAATGTATAATTATTACATGCTTGCAAACAACATAAAAAAGAACAATTTAAACAATGGATCATTCATCATTCATAAATATTCATATAAAAGCATTAAAACTGAATTAGATAAGCATAATGAAGCAAATCAAGCATAAAATCCTAACGTTTTATAACAATGAATAACATCGCATGATCCCATCATTGGTCCCATCCATTCCAATAAGTACTCCAAACACCTAATCACCACTACTTCTATCACCTGACCTCACCATAACGTCATCTACTACAATATGTTGTGGCGCCAGCTATACCTACCTAACCACGTATATAATTTGTAAGTGGAAGTGTCAACTACATCGACCAATCTTCCCCAATATGAAGCCACCAATAGTCATCTCACATCTAGGGAATCATGCTTAGCATAGTCCTTCCATGACTCCATGTTTCAGAGGATAAACAGTGGGAAATTCCTCCACCCCTACCCCTCCCTTAATAGTACTAGGGTCAACACCTGTAACATTCCCTTAACCCAATCTAACCATCGGGAGGGGACATTAACTAACCTGTGGGATTCTAATTTCTCCCCATAACCATAATTACGAATTTTATAACAATTAAATTATGTGTGCAGATGCATAGATGAAAACTCACAGTGGAAATAAGCTCAGTCCACACACACACAACATGCATTTACAAACATAATCATAACAAGCATTAAATAAAACCATTGCATACTCAAATACAAAGAATACTTATCTTTAAACAAAGAAGATCCAAGCAACTGGCTGTGTAAGAGTGATTTTTCCACCCAAGTGTAGGCACTCTATCTAGCATATACTATTTCTACTGAGAGGCCACCCCCAAGCTGGGCTATAATGCCACCAGGGCGAATGAAACACCTATAGGATTCTCTCTCTCATCCCACAACCTATTATGCTCTATATGCTTAGCCAAATGCTCATCTAGAGTTCTACAGATATCTCACTCAATCATCACGACCGTGGAACTCCTTTCAACTTCCCCACACAGCATAAGGAAGGCATTCCCCTTCACTAATCCACAGTTCCCTCATGAAATCCAACCATTACAGTGCTTCTAGTGTGTGCAATAAAAGTCCAACTTGATGTATGCTGTCGGGGAACCTCCTCTAGCATCAATTATGGCTTCTCAAGCATCTACGAGTAGAAAAACTCAATGGGTAAGGGTTCCTAGCATGCCTAATCTCTACGCTCACCTACAACCATCTATTTTACCTTCACAATATGCAACTCTGTCTCCAAATTCAAATTAATCGGTTATGCACATTTTGGTAATGGTCATGAACAACAATAGGAAGCTTTATGTAGTGTAGAAGTTTGCGTGAGAGAACAATGGAATAAGTGTTGATTCCAAGGTTTATGAGATAATGGTGAAAAGACAACTAACATAGCTTCTCACAATAGAATAAAGGACTCTTGGCAGTTGACATAAATGTCACAACCCCCATGCCTCAATAACTGCATGAAGTGACTTTTCACACCAACCTCACATATGCATTCAATGATTGGTTTTTAGTCAAGAGAAGGTAATTCGCTCATTTAAACCACATGGTAGCAATTAGATGAGTTCTAAGGTTGACACTTGGCTGCAAAGGATTTAGTTTCCCATAGCCCCCCTTTCCTCTTCCCCTCTGGTGGAATCATAGCCCCTCTAGTGATCTAGTTTACACAACCATCTTGGACCATTTTATTATTTCCCAACACAATATTTACATATATTTTGAATTGGCATGATAATCCAACCATATGGTCCAAATAAAAATATATACATCATATGTGCCTAGCCATTCATTAGTCGGTCCTTGGACTTGAGCTCTACACTAGGAATCCATACTAGCATATTTACATCATTTACATAATTTGATTAAATACATTCCAAGTCAAAACTGGGGGTATTACAACACCCTACTTCAACCATATTGTGCCATCACTGTTCTATGAGTCACGTCATCAAAAAACCACTTTGGACAATTTGCGGTTCCTATCAAAACTCATATTCACCCACAAGTCATAGAAATATTTGAATTTACAATTAAATCATAAGAAAAATGATATCACATCATTATTGTCTTGATGTCCCAGACATCGTGTTCCCCTTGGCACTTTAGGAATCTAGCTATCTCATAGCCATTCAACATGTGGGTTAGTTCACCACTAACATAGATCTCATGCATAAACCTATCCCATTTCTTTCATACGACAATCTATATCACTAAAACAACATTTAAATAATCATGAAGTTCCTTTGTAGCATATGTTGTACTTATTCTACCTCCAAGGTATAAACTAAATTGGCCTCCTCGTATCTATATTCCACATTGAATTTGCATGTTCAAATGAAATAACATATTCATCGCCTTTAATAAAGTAAAACGATAAATTTCATTTACTATCCACACATAGAGGGTCCATATGTTAAAAAAAAATAGTTTTAATCATTCTAACTGAATCCAACATATACTAATAAATTAAAATGCTAAGCTAATTCATATTAGAGTTTAATTTACCAAACGTTAAATATGAGGCGTTACATACACCCACCCTTCAAGAAACTTCATCCTGAAGTTAAGGTCATTCACAATCATAGGGAGAAATAATGATGCAATATCTCATTGCCTTCCTACTAATGATCTTTGGCCTCACATGTCCCAATGGACCTTTATGTGGTTCCCACGTGGATACAGTCTAAAATTTTAACTATTTTTATCGTATGGGATGTGTTTTTATATTACACTCTATATCATATACTAATAATTCTTATGACCTCCTTGAGGCTCACCAAACCCATCGAGGTTTACTACGCTTTGATCGGGTGTTATCCACATCAATTGTCATACTTGCAAATTTTTTATAGTCCTTTGTATTGTGTTTCATAAGAAAATCTCATCTATAGCTAATTTCATCATACCTTGTGCCTAAGGCACCATTCAAATACAATTCTCATAGCAATGGATTCTACATGTCTACTCAATATTTGGTCCAACTCCTTATGATTTTCCATTATTACCTAGGGTCATTACTATATTGGATATGAATACCCCCAGCTTGTGGAAACCTTACTAAGTCCTTACTCCGTTTTATTACCACTCATAATTTAGTTAATGTAAAGACATGTTCATCTTATTGACTTACCCTTATTATGTTTCATATAGACTTCTTGTTTTAAAGCATAACTCATTCTTCTAACCCCTAACCATAACCTTTTTTCCTCGTTCTGAATCTTTGCACCGAGAGTAGTGAGGTGCTTACAACCCAGTATGGGGGAGATGTGTAATGTAATGTAGCGATGTCACATTGTGTACCAAAAATAAAAAATAATAAATTTTTTTTTATGTTGGCTCATAAAATAAAAAAATGAAAACCAAATAAAAAGTCATTAAAAAAATAACACCTCGAGAAATTGGATGCCTCTCGGTACTTGATAGATCCACATTTAGAATGGATCTATGTTGGTATTAATTATAATCAAATTACACTTGAATTGTGATTATCACTCTATCTCGATTGTTATTAAACGTAAACCACTTGTAGAGAGATTGGCATACTATAGTCTCCTTCAGCTTAGGGACATTTACTAAAATATCACAATTCGATGTCTAAGAATCAATTTTCTATAGGAGTGTCCATTATTGCAATCTATAATAACTAATATGTAATTTATTTCTCTATAATTACTTACCGTTTATACCCCATTTGTCACAACTATTCTTTTTGACATTTCAAGTTATACATCCACACGTACCGTCCAAGTTATAATGTTCACTACCAAGCTACATTTATAGCATTTACACACATATTTGAGACTAAACACTTACAACCTCTATCCCTTTTATGCATATCTCTAGCTCCCTCAAGCTCCTTCTCCTCACTACTTCCTCTCACTATGACATAAGCTCAATAATGAGATAAATGTTTTCCGTGTTCATCTTTACATTTGCGAATTGAGTTTCAATAAATGATCATGGCTCACATTTGATCTATATATAAAGACATATTTCTCATACAAACATTGTAATTGTTATTTGAATACTCATGTCTTCTTGTTAATTTTTAACCTAACCTCAAGGTCAGCTATAAATAAGGTGGTGGAAAAATAAATTATCTTAATCACTAACACTCATTACTAGCATCCCTTAACAATTGAACACAAATGTACACTTACTCGACGATTCGACACTTGTTGGAAGATCCTAGTCGACGAGTCAACTAGGTCCTTCGCCGACTAGGGTCATCTCGAAGCCATCAATCGGTTAGTCAACCGACCGGTAGTTGTAATTGAATAACTATATGTAACTTGTATAAATAGGTTGTAGAGTAAACATCATAAGACATCTTTACATTGATATTGTACTCTGCTTTGGCCCCATTAATATAAAGCTTGTTGTTGGTGTCCCATTTAATATCATATATGGTTCTATGATGTGTGTATGCATGTGACTCTTTCTCTATATTAGTATAATGCACTACTAGTAACCGATGCAATCCCCTAGACTACAACATTGGTTCTATTGCCAGTAGTACACATCCTTAAGAAATGAGAAAGATGCACATATGCTAACAGAGAGAGAAATACGAGAGTGGTGGGACAAGAAAGTAACAAAGTATATCCAGAATTATGCACGATGAAATAAGCTGACGTTAGCATAAGCAAGGCATAAGTTCTTCACCGAGGCCCATGAGAAATTTTTAGAGTTTGTTCCTAGCGAAATAAAGAAATTCCTGATAGTTGTTCATGACCAGATTGGATGCCCAGAGTGAAAATTTGTTGATGCAAAAGATCCTCAACAACAAAAGAACAAATTTGTTTGAATGGTTCGAAAAAAATCTGTGAAGAATATTGTGAGGAACAAGCCATTGAGGATAGAGTGTTTGCTGATAAAATCCGACGCAATTTTTACACTGACCTCCATGAAATTTTTTTCTACTCTGTCCCCAACCTTCTATATAATTTTTTGATCGAGAACTGCGCTGGACACATTGTCGAACCCCGGACACCCTTGGAGGAGCACTCGACGACAAATTGGGAAAACAAGCAAAAAGAGTGGGAATGTTTCATGACCAAACAACAATGGGAATACTTTTTGAACAAATGACGACCATTGTTGAACTCGTATTCGTTAATCAATAAGAGTCGGGTCGTCAATGGGGGGGGGTCACTGAAGATGTGCTCTGAATACAGAAGTTGGAGGCTAGTAAGAAGTTGAGTCCTCTGGGATGAAAGAAATGTCCAGTCATCCATAAGCAAGCAGCAGATATCCAAAAACTAGAGAGAGAAAAAAGATACAAACAACAAGAGCAATTGCGGGAGATTTCCAATCCGTTACATCATAAGAGAGGATTGAAGAAGTCGGAAGAGATGGTCGAGCAGATGTTGCAGCTGCAACATGATCCCCAAAATTTCTATAAAATTGTAGGTCCCCTCCTTTATTCTTGAATTTTCTTAGAGTTTTGTTTCATCTTGAGTGTGATTACTTTTGACACTTAGAATTGTTTTTGGAAACAAAAGAAAGGGCAACTTTTTTCAATCAGAGCAACTCGCAATTCTCCATCGAAACCATCAGAGTGACTTGCCGTTCTCCGTCAAAATGGTCGGAGCGACTTTCCACTCTCCACCGAAACGGTTCGAGCGACTTTCCATTCTCCTCCAAAATGGTCAAATCAACTCGCAATTATCCGCCGAAACGGTCGGAGCGACTTGCCATTCTCCACCGAAACGGTCGGAGCAACTTGCCATTCTCCGCCGAAATGGTCGGAGCGAATTGCAATACTCCGCCAAAACGGTCAGAGCGACTTTCCATTCTCCACCGAAACGGTCGGAGGGAAAAATATGACGGGCCCATTTGGAGAAGTTATCAAATTCATGCCGAAACACTTTGGTGTAAAATGGAAAAGACGTCGAAACGTGAAATAGAAAATTTTCGTCGTTATTTGAAAAATGCCTCGACGCCACACAAAAGAATTGGGCCAAAATAGAATCAACGTAAAGGGGTTTTTATGACAAATGTTAAAATGCACCGAAACACATCGGCTCCAAAAGACAAGTTGCTCCGAAAAACGTCCCAACGCCTTTCGACGTAAATTTAAAACATAGCCCGAAACGTGATCGACGTAGTTTGAGAATAACCCAAAAAGGGCATAATTTGACCCCGTTGACGCATTTAATGCTAGGGTTAGTGTGGGTGTATATATACAAGTTTGAACTTGTGCTCGTCATATTGTTTGTAACGACATTTTGCCATTTGAGTTTGCAAATCTGTCATTGGCACCCAAATTAGGTTAAATTATGAGACTTAAGAGGGTATAAAACCATAAGGAAGTTAGTTTTCATTACAGAATAGGGTTTGGAACGAGAAACTGTGTCAAAATTGCAGAGTTTCAGGGCATTCCCGTAAAGTGACCACTGCACCTACACAGCTTACGCTTTCTTTGAAGTTTCCCTGACTAGGGTTCCACTGGATAAATGTGTTAAACACCATATCACTGGGATTTATTCTTGTTTTTCACTTCCTCATACTCCATCGAAGAGATAAAACCTGTTAGGTTAATACATGAGAAAATCATACTTTTCAGGCATATACTTGCCAAGGAAACCTAGGTTCATGAAGTCCCGATGTGACATAGCTAGGGCATTTCTTCAAGCTCATCCAGAAATCTCAATTCCACAGTTCACGTAAACAAGTGAAATTGCGGTTCTATTGGAAGGGAAAATCCAGATCTTGCGTTGTTTCGTATTATTGGTTTTCTTTTAAAACAATGGGCATGCTACACTATTATATACCCATTGATGGAGCTCTACGATAAAACCTTGGTTAAACTTTTTCTTTCCTAAACAATAATATGATTGGGATTATGGGACCGTGTATGATTCTGTAAGAAATTTGAAGACATTTTGGTGACTTTTCCTCACTTTTGGCTAATGGTGCATTGAAGAATATAGATTACTACACATAAAATCCATTTATACATTGGTGATTGTGCATAGGTGTTTACTTTTCAACTAAGTTGACCATGGAAGTATGAATTTCCCAACTTTTGGTTTCTTGTAAATAATATTGATAAGCGATATCGCTACATATTGCTTAAAATTTGTTGCTTTGTTCTTATACATTAACTGTTTGTTTCCTTAGGACTCATAAATGCAAAAGAGACTTTCCAAGCGAATTCCCAAGGTGGAAGAATTGGATTCTGACGTTGAAGTTGTCCCAGAAACTCCAATGGAGACATTATTTGAAGACACCAAAGCAATGAAGGAAAGGAACTAATATCAAATCAACAAGTGGAAGCTGTGCAGTCTCAGATGGACGAGATGGTCGGAGAGAAGGAATTTCTATTGGAACTGGTCAAACTAGCCCAAAATAAAAAAACATGATATGAATCCTTTTCATGAACATGCATGTAAGATCAGGAACAAATCTTCCACTCATAAGAAGTACTAATTGAAGAAATTTACAAGATGAAGCAAATGATAAATATGATGAATGATATCTCTGCAGATTCTCTGTCAATAAAACAGAAGTTGGTTAATTCTTTTAAAAAAAGTTGAAAAGGGTGATCGCCTGGAAGGGAGAGAATCCAAATGTCCCTGATCATCTACGAAACAAGACAACTGATGAAATCAAGCTGGATATATCACTCCTAGAAAGATGCAGGAGGGATTCTAGGAAGATGCATATAGAAATACCAAAGTCCATCACAAAGTGTGAGGAATTCTACAAAAGAATTTATCAGATACATGAGAAATTCCATATCGCAATGACTCCAGATATGTACGAGTTTCCCACTAAGGATCAACGCTTAATGGAATTGAAAAATGGACTAAAAGAAGATCTACAATATATCAGGAAATTATATGTGTTAAATGAAGAAGACCTCAATCAGTACATTGGACATGCGTCTATCAATGCTTATTTCCCGGAGGAAAGATACAAAGCTGCTACTGAAGGAGTGATAAGTGTGGAAATGGAATTATCCGTTCATGAGGTGTCCTTAAAATTGTTAGAGCCAGTACAAAGTAATATCATATTTCAGGAAACAGATTTATGGGATAATTACATTTCCAGTTTGGAGGGCCCACCAGAAAATTAATTGTATTTTTTGTGCAAACACAAAAGGATGAATTCTGGGTAGTCCAAAGGTTGGGGTAGTCGAAGTGACAGGTCATGTAGAGAAAAAACACATTGTAATATAAATATAAGAGGGAGGAACATTGTAAAACGGAATTTTTCTAGCATAATAGAGGCTGGACACATTTTGTAAGAGAACTTTTTTCTGCTAATGAGAAGGACTTGTTTGCTGGGAAAAGCTTGCACATAAAATTTTTGCATGGAATGTGTGGAATGACAAATTTGGAACTATTTCCTCTTTCATTCGTGACTCATACTGTGAGATTGTTCTAACTTTATTGAACTACTTCAAATGGTGATGAATGATTTCTTTATCTATGCAAATGTCTATGTGTTAACAGAGTAATAAATTGTTTTAATTATATCAAAGCTATCTTTGGTAATTTTCTGATGTGAATGTGCATACTTTATATTAATGGTTATCTGTTGAATTTGTATAAGCATTATCATATTATTACTCTTATTTAAAATCGCTCCTTGCAAGGATAGATTAGTTAGTGTAGTATAGGGTTAGATAATTGATAAGGTAGAAGTGATCAGACGGGAGGTAAGAACCTACGCATCACTTGTGAGGCTTCTACCTATCAATTCTAGGTTAAATGCATTAGTTAGATTTGTATAATAATACTTTAAACACAAAATATAAACGGTAGGCCGGGCCGCAACTGGTAGACAAATTAAACAAACATACCTACAGTAGCCGTACCGTTAACCATACAGATTCCCTATACCAAACAATGAATGATCTAATTGGGATTATTCATTGGGGAGAATCCCTACTGTCGATGCTAGGATTTTTTGGGCATTAACAGCGGCCAAAATTCCTACCTGAGTTGAGGTAAAGTTGATTGCTTGAAGAAGAAGGTGAGGTGCCAACATTTGAAGATCGGTCAAACACAATGGTTTTGACCCCCCATAAAATGTGTATAACAATTCCAGATGTTGCAACTACTGTTAGTTATGTACCTATGATCATGACAACTGGAATGACTATTAGACAAATCTTCCAGTCCGACATGGGATTATGACATGGGATTACGACCAAGATACGCTAGCATTTGGAAACGAATAGACCAATGTGGAAGAATTGTAGACAAATCGATGATCCAACGACCAGAGCGAGGTAATTGAATTACCTTCATTCCTAAGTTTGGGAGACATTCTTCCAATTTATTTTATTGAGAACACATTGAGGTACCCCCCTACCAGCAACATTGTTGATTGAACCTGTTAACTCGTCGGAGTCCCAACCGGATAAAGAAGAATCTGTAGAGGAGACACGTTTGTCTTGGCAGCAGTTGCATTCATTAGAAGTCATCAGTAGTCAGTTAATAGTAAGTTCTTTCAATAATTAGTTGGTTAGTTCAAAATCTCATAGAAGTAGCAACATGGTTGTACGTCTTCCAGTCAATAATCCTATTTTCGAAGGATATGGAGATCGTAAAAATAATTGGTTTGTGTGTGAGGCCCTATGGAAAGCTATCCTAATTGATGATGAAAATCAACGAATTGCACAGTTTGCAAGAGGACTAAAAAATTGTGCACTCACGTGGTACGTGAATATTTTGGAGGAAGGTCCAAAAAAAAACCAGATCAAATACACTTGTCTAATACACTTGTCTAGACCACTTCAAGGTTGATGATTCAAAGCACTTGGAAGGCCATCACCTGAAGCAGATCAAGCAAAGAGCAGGAGAACCTGTTCGAGAATATGATAGAATATTCAAATATCTACTAATCCAAATGCTCGCCAAAATTAACCTTGTTGTATGTTGGAGTATTATCACCATCATCATTTGTATTTGCATGCATTCTGCATGCATCCAGTCATCAGTATGGTAGTCTCCCAGCATTTAGTCCCTAGTTTTGGTCCCCCTCGAGCCTGTTTCTGGTCAGTTTTATCCCTCATAGCCACTGATGCACCCTTGTTTTCATCACTGGAGTACAAATGCACCCTCTTACACTGATTTAGGAGATCTATCAGTCAGGTCCATGATTTGGGGATTAGTTCCTTGATTTGAGGACTGGTTACTCAATTAACTAACTGTAGCTCTTAGATTGATTACTACAGAGACTAGAGTAGCTCTAATTGAACACTGAAAGCTGGTATGCACCCTCCTTGGAGTCTCCTTCCCTAGATTTGTGCTCACATGCATCAGTTAGACTCAGTTAGAGTCACATTGGCTGATCTTTAACTATTGGTGGCCACTACACCCTATTGGGAGATGGTTCCAATGCATTCCAAGCCATGCCTTGAGTAGAATTCGAATCACCTTGGATGATATCGAATTCATTCTATTGTATTGTCATCTTTTTCTAGCTTACAACGGATGAATGTATCAACAACAGTTTCTCACATCTTTTGAGTTTCATGTGTGGATTTTGATCATCTTTTGTCTATTCTTCTCTGCAATTATCTGAGTGAAATTGTGAGTTTTGTTCAAGCTAAAGTGATCTCCACCTGTGGAATTTTACATGGCATCAGAGCTTGTTACAAATTTTTGAGTTGCATCAGTAGCAACAATTGCAACAGTTTATAGAACAATTGTTTTTCAGTAGAGCACCAGAAGCCTCTAGATTTCCACGACAAATCTTGGTGCCATTGCATTGAATTCACTGGAGCAATCCAGTGGGGTCTAGCCAGGTGTGAAGGATCTGGATAAAAGTGCTCACTGTCCTAAAGTAGTGTTCTTTATATTCTGCAACAAACCTCCAACCAAATTTCATTGTTTTTGCAGGTTAATTCCATCTTCAGAAGCGCAATCAGTAGCTACTATGTGTTGATGTATATGTAACTTCGGAATGTATTTCACCTATGTATATTGTACTCCTATAGAGATGGTATTATTCCTCTATAAGGAAGTGTCGTCATTTGTGTTGACAAGTGTCGCAAGTGTCGTAACTTGTTGTGATGGGTTATTAGACCACCGAGTGTGGGGTCGACCTTGATTAGTTTAAACATGGGTTATGAGACTGAGTTAGACAAGTCGGCCCTATTAGGTTATTGGGCAGGACAGGACAAGTATAAATAGAGATCAGGAGATCTCTATTTGATCATCTCATTACTCACTCTTACATCACTCGGAAAGTGGCGCACATGTGAGGAGGAGGATCAGCTGCTAGGAGAAGACTATCTCTTGTACTTTGGTTGTATCATTGCTCTTTCTATCTCTGAGGAAGTTGTGGGGTTTTTCACCTTTATGGTTTTCCCTAGTGAAACTCTGTGTGTCTATTGTCTCATGTGATTGCTTGGTGTGATTGATATGCATTGTTATACTTGATATGTTGTACATGTTATTCTCTTAGTAAAGATCCCAGAGTATGTTGAATTAATGCTCAAAAATTAACATGGTATCAGAGCTAACCTGAGAAGAAGACATTGTGCGGTGGTGGAAACTAGGGTTTCTTGTTTATTGGGTTTCTCTCCACAGATTTTGGAAAAGCAGAAAGGTAGATTGACTCTACTCATCAAGGAGAATCTTTCTGTCCAATCAAAATTCAATTCTGAGCACTTTCAGGTTTGGCCCTAAAAATTAGGGTTTCCACAAAAATAGGAATTTCTGAAATCTGAAAACATAGTTGGAAGCTCCTTGGAAAAAGCGAAGTTTAGAGCTTTGGATCAAGATTTTTGGTTGGGTGAAGCTCCGGGAAACTCAAACCCTAATTTAGGGTCCTCCCTAGTGAATCCGGGAAGACTAAAAGGCATTTCTGAAGGGTGAAACTTTGTAGATTTCAAATTTTGAATATACCAGGATGATTAGCTCATTAAGGCGCATCTTTCTATCCTTTCAGAAAATTGAAATTCACATTTTTAATTTTTAGGGTTTCTCTGACAAACCCTAATCCGGGACCAGATCTAGTTTTCAGCAAATCAAGTGGTAAGACCTAAATATTTTCTATTTCCATTTAAAGTACTATTTAAGATGTCTCACCACACCAAGCTTGAAGATAAGCTTGAAGGGGCTGATAACTTCTGAGCATGGAAGTATAGGATTGGGTTAATCCTGGAAGAAAATGAATTAGACACTTACATAAGTGAAGAAGTCCCTGTCCCAGAGGGAGAAGAGGCTAAAGCCCTTCACAAGAAGAACTTGGTCAAGGCAGAGAGGATCATTGCTAATTCTATCAAATACCATCTCATACCACATGTGTCATCTCTAAAGACACCCAAAGAGATGTTTGATTCCCTGACCAAGCTATTTGAAGGGAAGAACATAAATTGGAAGATGACTCTGTGGAATCAATTGAAAGGGGTAAAGCTTCAAAATGGAGAGACCATTCAATCCTACTTCTCTAAGGTCTCTCAGATCAAAGAACAACTTGAAGCTATGGATGAAGTGGTGGATAATAGTGAAATTGTCATGACCACTCTGAATGGCCTACCTAGGTCATGGGATTCCTTTATTCAAGGAATTTGTGCAAGAAGGAAATTGATCTCCTTCAGTAGACTGTGGGAGTAATGTTCACAAGAAGATGCTAGGCTTGTAGCCCGAGAAGAAAAGATGGGAAGTGAAGATCAAGCTCTCACAACACATACCAAGAAAGGTAAGTTCAAGAAGGAGTCATCTCATAACAAAAGACCTTCATACCACCATCACCATAAAGATAAGAAAGATCTCAGATGCTTCACATGCAATGAGAAGGGACACTTTGCTACAGATTGTCCTAAGAACAAAAAGAATAACAACAACAACTCCAGCAAGAAGAAGAAGGTCAACAAGAAGAGATATCATGCTCATGCTGCTGAGGATGATGAACCTCCCAAGAAGAAGGCTAGAGTAGAAAGTGATGACTTATCTAGTGAAGATGAATATGTTCTAATATCTGCACTCACAGGTACTATCTCTCATGGATGTAATGATTGGCTTATTGATAGTGGGGCTTCCAAACACATGACTGGGTTTAAAGAATCTTTTGTAAACCTATCTGAACATGAGTCACCCCATAAGGTGAAACTTGGGGATGACTACCAATATCCTATCAAAGGAAGTGGTGAAGCTTCTTACACCCTATACTCTAGAAAGTCTTTGAACATGAAAGAGGTTCTATATGTACCTGGGCTCAAGAAGAATCTACTCTCCATATATGCATTGGATGCAAAAGGCATGAGGGTTGCATTTGTAGATGGCCAAGTTCTCATGTGGCCAAAGGGTAAGACCATAGATGATGCAGTAGTAATTGGAGAGCAAGAGGGAGGATTGTACAAATTGAAGGGACAACCTGAACATGCCGTGGTACATGAATCCATGGAGCCAAGTGAACTTTGGCATAGAAGGCTTGCACATGTGTACTATAGAGCACTACCAATTGCAAGTAAAGTTGTAGAAGGTATTCCAGAAATCAAGTCAAAGCATGAAGGTGTTTGCAAAGGATGTGCAAAAGGAAAGAACATTAAGAAGGAATTTCCAAGCAGTGAAAGCAAAGCAAAAGGAATCTTGGGGATTATCCACTCTGATGTATGCGGACCAATGTCATCCAATTCTCTGAGTGGGTATGTATACTATGGTTCTTTCATTGATGATTTCTCTAGGAAGACTTGGGATTTATTTCTTGAAGAACAAAGATGAAGTATTCAACAAGTTCAAGGAACTCAAAGCCTTGATAGAAAACCACACTGAAAAGAAGTTCAAGACCTTTAGATCCGACAATGGTGGAGAATTCACTTCAGCAGACTTCAAGTGCTATGCAGTGATTTAGGGATTAAGAGGGAGTTCACCACTCCTTACAAATCACAACAAAAAGGAGTAGAAGAAGTTACTTCAGAATAGGACTCCAGCAGCTCCTGCAAGGAAGCAAAGATTCAGAGGGAGTCCACCCAACAAACAAACAAAGATAAGTATTTGAATTGTCATTTCTTGTATATTCTGTTTGTTTAAATAATGTTATTCAGTGATGTATATGTTTTCGTTCCTAGAATTAGTTTGTGTGTTATGCATATTAGAATAATTGCATTGATGAACAGTATACGAATAATATGCATGTGATGGGTAAGTGGCCTATGGCACTGTACAACATTCCATTGCTACTTATCTAGAATGAAACCTCTTTGCTGACATGTTGGGAGTTGTGCAC
The DNA here is from genome assembly GCA_027924585.1 of Larix kaempferi. Lineage (NCBI taxonomy): Eukaryota > Viridiplantae > Streptophyta > Pinopsida > Pinales > Pinaceae > Larix > Larix kaempferi. The sequence goes on from BSBM01000319.1 coordinate 6,501,291, forward strand.
ACTCTTAACAATGTTCTGGTAGAGATTGGAAGGCATCTAGAAAGTTACGGGATATGGATAAATGTTGTATTGAAGCATTGGCTAAAATAATTGCATGACTGTATGACATATTTCTTTATGTGTAAGAAATTGTTCTGAAAACTATGAGATGTTTCTAATCATGCAATTTAACTTTTCTTGTAGGAAAGATCGTATACCATCACCTACAAAAGAAGGACTACAACATTTGTTCCAGTAACAAAGCTATCTATTGAATATATTGAAGTTCCTAGGATCTGGGATGAAGTAATGGAAGAATACCATGATCCGTTGATCATAAATAAAGATGTTTGGGATGTGGTCCCAAGACCTGACGGGAAGTCTGTTGTGACTTCCAAGTGGATCTACAAGATCAAGCATACTGCAGATGGCATCATAGAGAAATACAAGGCAAGGTTTGTAGCTCGTGGCTTCTCTCAGAAAGAGGGAATAGATTATGAAGAAATTTTTTCTCCTGTAGCCAAGTACACTTCCATCAGATCAGTACTTTCCCTGGCTGCAGTGATGAAATGGAAGATACACCAGATGGATGTCAAGACAGCTTTCTTGAATGGTGTAGTCGAAGAGGAAGTGTATGTGGAGCAGCCACTTGGTTTTGACACACATGACAGAGAGTCACATGTGTGCAGGTTGAAGAAAGCCTTGTATGGCTTGAAGCAAGCTCCTAGAACTTGGTATGGTAGGATAGACAACTTTCTATCCAGTTTGGGCTTTACTAAGAGTAAAGCGGATTCCAACCTTTACTACAAGGTTGAGGAAGGAAATCCTGTGATACTACTCTTGTATGTGGATGACCTGTTTGTAACAGGTGAGGATAGATTGATTGCCGACACGAAGAGGAAGCTTGCTTCCAAGTTCGAGATGAAGGACTTGGGGATGATGCACTATTTTCTAGGCATGGAGGTGTGGCAGAGTGCAAATGGGATCTTCCTTGGACAAGGGAAGTATGCAGTAGAGATCCTAAAGAGGTTTGGGATGATGGACTGCAAGGCCATGGCCACACCTATGGCATCGAACCTGAAGCTTCTGTGTGATGCTTCATCTGATCCGGTTGCTGTCACTATGTATCGTCAGATGATTGGGTCCTTGATGTACCTAACGAACATGAGACCATGTATTTGCTTTGCGGTGAACACATTGAGCCAGTTCCTGACAGATCCGAGGAGTGTTCACCTGGTTGCTGTAAAGCATATTCTGAGGTACCTGAAGGGTACAATTGATTATGGGCTCAAGTATGATGCGAATCAAAAGTTTAACCTGCAGGGTTATGTTGATTCGGACTAGGCAGGCAGTGCTGTAGATAGGAAGAACACTTCTGGGTGTTGCTTCAGTATGGGATCAGGTGTGATCTCTTGGTTTAGCAGGAAGTAGTCCTGCCTAGCACTGAGTACAGCCAAAGCAGAGTATGTTGCAGCTTGTTCGGCTAGTTGTGAGGCAGTATGGCTGAGGAAGCTACTGTCTGAGTTATTTGATCTCCCATTGGAGGCTACTGGTATATTTTGTGACAACCAGAGTTGTGTGAAGCTGTCTGAGAACCCGGTGTTCCACGACAGGTCGAAGGACATTGAGATCAAATATCACTATATCAGGGATATGGTGCAGAGAGGAGCACTGAAGCTCCTGTATGTTGCGACGGATGAGCAGATTGCAGATGTGTTGACAAAACCACTAGCCAGAGTGAAGTTTGAGTACTTCAAAGAGAGGCTTGGTGTTCTTCAGATTGATGACACTTCGAGGAAGAAGTGATGGACACATTTGCTGGAGCCATTCCAAGCATGGTGAGAGGAGGATCCTTCACATGGCTGTGGATGTAAGCGCTAGATGATGAGCTTCAGGATGATGCTCCAGTTACTGCTCTGTATATGCATCATGTTGGATGCTTGTTATGATCAGTTGGATCATGTATATGTATATGCATCATGTTGGATGCTTGTTATGATCAGTTGGATCATGTATATGTATATGCATCATGTTGGATTCTTGTTATGATCAAATGGATCATTTATTTGTGTATGTATCAGGTGGATACATTGTATGATCAAGTATATCATGTATGATGATATGTATTAGGTATGCATCAGGTGGATGCATAGTATGATCAGGATGATCATGGATGGCGATCTTCAGGATGTTGCTCCAGATGATATGTATCAGGATGATGCTATGATGATGATCAGGATGATCATGTGTTGATGTACATCAGGATGATGTATGGTGAGTATCAGGATGATACTCTGTGGCCATGTACAGGTTGTGCAGATGAGCATATAAGTAGACCTGGGAGATCCGACAGGTAGAGCCGTGTGCTCGTAACAGCCTGGGATGCTCTTTCGAGGCATTGCTTTGGAGGACATATAAGTAGACCTGGGAGATCCGACAGGTAGAGATGTGTCCTCATAACAGCCTGGGATGCTCTTTCGAGGCATTGTCATATGGCATATAAGTAGACCTGGGAGATTCGATAGGTTGGGATGTGTGCCCGTAATAAGCCCTAGGATTCTCTTTCGAGGCATTGCCATGACCACATGTAATACGTCCTGGAGATCTGGACAGGTTGTGCTAGTCACGCAAAAGGCCTCAGATGCTCTTTAGAGTTCTTGATTGACACACTTTTAAGGTTTTGTGGTGGGGGTTCACATGTAATACATCCTGGAGATCCGGACAGGTTGTGCTAGTCACGTAAAAGGCCTCAGATGCTCTTTAGAGTTCTTGCTATGATAGACACCCTTTTAAGGTTTTGTGACAGTCACATGTAAGTGGACCTGGGAGATCTTGCCGGTCGTGCTTTGGCACATAAATGGTCATGGGATACTCTTTCGAGGCATTGTGACGCACGTAATAAGTCCTGATGATTCCACAGTATGGCCAGTGATGATGAAGACCTGCAGGGGGTGGGCCTACATCCAATATGAAAAAGGACTAGCTCTGTAGAACTTCCTATGACGAGTAGACCAGAGATTGATTGAGATAGTAGCAGCAGTGACGATGACGATGACGATGATCCAGAGAAGAAGACTTGTGCTAGCAGATCTATGTCGAGAAATACCTTCGTAGTTAAGAGGGAGTGTTGATGTATATGTAACTTCAGAATGTATTTCACCTATGTATATTGTACTCCTATAGAGATGGTATTATTCCTCTATACGGAAGTGTCGTCATTTGTATTGACAAGTGTTGCAAGTGTCATAACTTGCTGTGATGGGTTATTAGATCACCGAGTGTGGGGTCGGCCCTGATTAGTTTAACCATGGGTTATTAGACTAAGTTAGACAAGTCGGCCCTATTAGGTTATTGGGCAGGACAAGACAAGTATAAATAGAGATAAAGAGATATCTATTTGATCATCTCATTACTCACTCTTACATCACTCAGAAAGTGGCGCACATGTGAGGAGGAGGATCAGCTGCTAGGAGAAGACTATCTCTTGTACTTTGGTTGTATCATTGCTCTTTCTATCTCTGAGGAAGTTGTGGGGTTTTTCACCTTTATGGTTTTCCCCAGTGAAACTCTGTGTGTCTATTGTCTCATGTGATTGCTTGGTGTGATTGATATGCATTGTTATACTTGATATGCTATACATGTTATTCTCTCAGTAAAGATCCTAGAGTATGTTGAATTAATGCTAAAAAATTAACACTATGGATCTCTCTCTGATTCCAAAACTCACTTGCTTCAACTATTTCGAATGAAAAGGAAAAATGGAGATCTTCATGAAGAGCAGAAGTCTCTCCAGAGTGTTACATGGGACAATAGTCGAACCTACTGGTGCTATTGAGAAATCCAAATATCTTGATAAACTTGATGAAGCAGTTGGAGTGCTACTCGTCAATATTTCTGATCATCTACACTTTCATATCTCTAGTTTGAATACTCCCAAGGAGGTTTGGACCAACCTTCAAACTTTGTTTGTGAAGAAGCATGATTTGAAAGGGAACCAATTGGAAAATGAGCTAATCTCTCTGATCCCCAACAATTTCGACTCTATCAACTTCACAAGATTCAAAAACTTGGTTTCACAGCTGAAGTCATATGGAATTGAGAAAGAAGACAAGCATATTATCCTTTCCATTCTGTCAAAATTGGGTCCTGATTACTCAGTTTTTGTCTCCACCTTCAAATCAGCGAAGCTATCCATTCCAAATTGGAAAATGCCCACTCTTGCAGCATTCATCCAGTCTCTCTCACAAGAGCAAGACAAACTAGTGCAAATGGGAGTGATCAAACCAAGTGTGGATTCAGCTCTTGTATCTGCAGAAGGGAAGAATGCGAATGGAAGAGGGAAGCAAAATGGAAAAGAAAATAAGTCAAATAAGCATAAGCCAAGAGATGCTCCCAATCAGTCAGAAGGGGCTTCTAATTCTAAGAGAGGCAAGCAAAGCCAAAAGGAGAATACCACATGTCCCTATTGCAACAGAGGGTTCCATCCTGAGAGTGCTTGCATGAAGAATACCATAGATATAATGACCCATCTACTTGAGAAAAATAAACTCCCAGTACCTTCAGGTGCTAGAAGGAAAGAAGTTGACCCCAGATTAGAGGATGAGGAGAGGTTCCATGCACTCATGGTTGGTACTTCAAATGATTCCTCCTTCATCTTTGATTATGGAGCATCCAGGCACATGTATGCTTGCAAGAATCTCTTCTCTGATTTCGAATCTACAACTGGACCTTCAATCTTGATGGGAAATGATTCTGAAATCTCCTTCGAGGGGATTGGAAGGATCAATCTAGAGCATGGGTACTTCAGTGATGTACTTTATGTCCCTACTCTTGCAATAAATCTTCTTTATATCTTTCAAATGACCCATACAGGAGTACCCAAGAAGGTCATCTTCACTCCTAATGAGGTCGAAATACAAGATATCTCAACTGGAAACATAATTGCAAAAGGCATTGCTAATCATAATTCAAAACTCTATGAGTTTTATCACTTCCTACCTTACTCAAAACAGAGTGCACTTATCAGACATGCAAATGAAGAGAGCAGAATTTTGCATGAGAGGTTTGGGCACCTCAACTATAAGTATTTCAAGCCATGCACAATCAGAAAATGGTTGAAGGAATACCCAACATCAAATTTGCTAAAGGCACCTGTAAAGGTTGCTTGATTGGAAAACATCCAGAGCATAAGATTGATAAATGGAAGACGAGGAGAGCCTCTTCACCTCTTGAACTAATTCATAGTGATATTTCAGGACCACTTCCTAACCTGTCTCTGAACAAAGCAAGATATATCCTAACTTTCATTGATGACTATTCTAGATTCAATTGGGTGTATGCTAGAGTCTAAAGGATTGCTCCTAGTCTTTGGGCATAAGCTGTCAACTGTGCTGCTTATTTCCATAACAGAGTCCCTCATAAAGGACTACAAGGTAAAACTACTTTTGAAGCATGGATGGGGTACAAACTTGATGTATCTCATCTTATATTCTTTGGATCCAGATCTTGGGAAAGGATTCCATCTGAGAAAAGGATAGCCTTAGATCCACAGAGAAGGGAATGCATACTGGTTGGTTATGCACTGAGTGCAAAGGCCTACAAAATTCTAGATCCATCTACTATGCAAGCATTTCTTGAAAGAAGTGTTCAATTTGAGGAATGGCCACTGCATGATGCTCATCCTGTTGATGAAGACAACTTTCCTACCACACCACGACTGCTTACTGATAAAGAGAGCGAAGATTCCTCTAAATAAAGTTTAGATTCTGACTTTGAAAGTGAAGAAGAGAGAATTCTAGATCCAAATCCCTAAGAACCTAAAGATCTAACACCTGAAAGTGAAGATGTGCGAATGCTAGATCAATATCCACAAGAACCCAAAGATCTAGCACCTGAAGATCCAAATCCTCTTCCTAGGTGGGCTGCCACAACTCTTAGATCTATCAGTGATCTTGTTGGAGATCCACTTGATCCAAGAAGAACCAGATTTGATTTTCAGAATGGAAGGTTTGCACTTTTTCACATGGATCCATTTCTTGCTGACAGATGCTTTCTCTGTGAAGAAGTTCACTTACCTCTGATCCCTTCTTGGGGTGAGTGATGCCTTATATTTTTATAGTCTATCTTGAGGAGGGGGGGTTTGTTCCCACTGGGTTTTCCCTCTTTCCATGCATTTTTGTTTATATTGTTGTATGGGGTGACCTTTGGTCTCAGTTACTAGGGCCCTATTTTTTACTTATATTTCCTCATAGTCCGTCTTGCGGGGGGTGTTGGAATATTCTCACCATTATGATTTGTATTTGCATGCATTCCATGCATTCTCCATGCATGCATGCATACTGCATGCATCCAGTCATCAGTATGGTAGTCTCCCAACACCTAGTCCCTAGTTTTGGGCCCCCTCGAGCCCGTTTCTGGTTAGTATTATCCCTCCTAGCCACTGATGTGCCCTTGTTTTCATCACTGGAGTACAAGTGCGCCCTATTCCACTAATTTAGGAGATCTATCAGTCAGTTCCATGATTTGGGGATCAGTTCCTTGATTTGAGGACTGATTACTCAGTTAATTGACTGTAGCTCTTAGATTGACTGTTATAGAGACTAGAGTAGCTCTACTTGACCACTTAAAGCTAGTATGCGCCCTCCTTAGAGTCTCCTTCCTTAGATTTGTGCTCACATGCATCAGTTAGACTCACATTGACTGATCTTTGACTATCGGTGGCCACTACACCTGATTGGGAGATGGTTCCAATGCATTCCAAGCCATGTCTCGAGGAGCATTCAAATCACCTTGGATGATATCAAATTCATTCTATTGTATTGTCATATTTTTGCTAGCTTACAACTGATGAATTTATCAACAACAGTTTCTCACATCTTTTGAGTTTCATGTGTGAATTTTGATCATCTTCTGTCTATTATTCTTTACAATTATCTGAGTGAAATTGTGAGGTTTGTTCAAGCTAAAGTGATCTCCACCTGTGGAATAATTTTGAGGTTTGTTCAAGATAAATTGATCTCCACCTCTGGAATTTCACACTGTAGACATTCAATTATTTGTGGACGGTCTAGATGAAAGAATCAGAACTCCGCTGCTGATGCACGACTACACAGCCTATGAAGATGCCATGAAGAAATCATTTCAAATTGAATCAAACTCAAATCATTCTAGTCGCACCATCGACCGAGAATTGCAAGACAAAATTGAGCAGATGGAGAATTCGATGAAGCATTTGACTCTCCGACATAATGACCTATGGTGTAGTAAATTCTCTAATGAAGGGAATACTAAGGATACTTGTCCCTATGATGATGGAAGAACCTATCAGAGTAATTATAACATTCAAGGAAGAGAAATGAGAATTCCATAAGAACGAATGAATATGTTGCCTGAAGAAAGGAATCCATAAAATATCCAAACGATGCAGATGACATATTTTTATGATATATGTGAAATATTTGAGCCCCACACTATGACAGACTTCCCATACAATGTGGATAATTTCAAGCCAAAGTGGTGTGGAATTTTTCGGACGACACAACACTCGAATGCCAAGTACATAAAGAATCTAAAAGCTAAAGCAAATCACCACACCATCTATCAGACATATACAATCGATCAACGACGACGAAATAATCAGAATATCGACCATTGCAATTATGGAAATGGACGACGAGGAGGATACAATCATTGAGGCATAAACTACAATAATCGGGCATACTGACTAGTGGACTCCAAGAATGGATACCTAATTAGGGTAGCTAAACCGGAAGTATACTTTAATTATCGACCAGAGAGCGTATAAACTTAAGAGGTGCTAAGCACTGTATGTGCTCTATAGGATGGTCTTCGTTGTTTTAGGGTGTTGGAATGTATCTTAAAGGTTTCTCAAGAAGGAAATGGAAGTGGGTTGTTTCTAAACAAAGAATGAAAGAATATAAAAAGGTTGTGAATCTATGAACTAGAAATGTTGAAACTGGTAGATCTCTATGATAAGAATTAAATGCAGGAAAGCTGTAAATCTAGTCTAAGAAGTAAATACTGAAAGCTTGGTAAAATTAATCTAGAAATTAAATACTGAAAGCTGGAAATTTAATCTAAGAATCAAATACAGGAAATCAATCAAGCTTTATCTATTCAAATCAAATATTGAAAGTGATGATCATTATTCTAATTAAATCAACAAGCTGAAACAATTAACTTCTATATGATCAAACTTAGATAAGGGAAATATGCATGGGATTGCAGATCCGAATCATTGTCTAGAATTAATATAAAATGCTAGAAAACAGGGGTAAAATATGCCTGCAAAGGACTACAAAAAGTGTGTTACGAAACTACATAATCGGTATTATCGAACCACGGGGAAAAATCGTTGAACTGAAATAAGAATCTGTTGTTCAAATCATTATCAAAGTACTTCACATATTATGATGATTAAACCAATTAGAAAAACACATGAGAAATACCTGAAGTAAAACGAGGCTCCTGACCTATGTGTTGAGGGGGCCCTCCCCAACCCGTATTTCAGGAGTAGAAAAGACTTATAAACTCAAAGCTTGAAATAACATCAATTCTTCCATTATTAAAATCATAACTTCATGTCTCTGAAAAGTCTTAGAATAGAACTGTCTCAAATAACATATGCTGAATATAATTTCTACAATAATGCCAGCAGGAACCCCTTTCTACTCAAGAGATCCATATATATATCCATTATGAATCATAACCTAACTCTATGCTTTAAATGCCGATCCTGCTAAACAGGAGTTTTCTTCTATAAATTAGGAAAAAGGGGCTCTGATCCACTCGTGGTCTTTCAGTATTTGAGCTGGATTTTCTTGTTGTCTCTTAGATCACCCGCACCTGCTCATACATACTTATTTTCATATAATTAGCTCATAGAAAACACCTTTAAGCATAAAAGAATAATCTCTAAACTACTTTATTAAATAATCAAAACAAATGCATTATTCCCCACAAACAGAGGTATTTTCCTTATCCATTATTGTGCTTGTGTGGCATAAAAAGGCTATAGAGTACGTAATTTGGGACTCATCATCTCCCCCAGACTGAAGCAGTCACCCATCCCTGGGTGACACATTTTGTTCTTGGATAGCTTCTCTGATATCCCAGGCAACGACCCTAGGGGTCACTGCCTGTCTATGATAGCCCAAGGTTTGGTCATCTCCGGTCCATGCTATTTTCTCCTCCTCTTCAACAACCTGTTCTTTGATAATCAAAGGAAGAAAGAATGGTGGACCCAGTTTCATGCCTATCCATCTAAGTCGGTGCTTTATTAATGATTCCCTATATAACTTAGCCTTGGTGGGAGTAGTCTCTATCCCGAGGGGGGAGTGAGGCTCCCTCTTCTTCAAATATTCTGCGATTCTTGCCCATCTCTCACTGATGGCTTCCTAAACTTCCTTGTGCATGCATTGAAGGGTGAGGTCGAAATGTGTTACTGCCTCATGTTGTTTTTCAAGAAGGATAGGAATTAAATGCTCATATGTGGTGATAGTCCAGTGGTCCTGGATTACCCTTTCAGGATGAGTTGCCTCACCCCTAATCCATAATGGGTTTTGCTACTCCTCTGCAAGATAGAGGTGAGCATCTTGTGCTCTCTCTAACTCGTGTTTCATCCAGGAGCAGAGTGCTCTTAGCTGGAAGTCGCCCATGTAGGGATTTGGAGAGCAGTTGGGTGAGCTCGGCACCATGAAGTTATGCAAGAAAAAATCTCATAATTGGTCTTTCTCCACTTTTGTGCAGCTCAGAGAAGTGTCAACGAACTCCTTTGGAGTGTTTAATTCTAGAGGCAGGCCTTGCTTTAGCCTTTGTAGCTGAAATTTTCCCCACTTCTCCCTTAGGTAAACCGTATAGATTCTAGATGGTGGCCTGAGTCCCAATATATCATCATAGATCTTAGCAGTGGTAGTCAATGTATGCTCCAATTGTCAGATTTTCTGGTCTTTCCAAGCCATCTCTTCCTGAACTTGGCCCAATTTCTCCTTCAGTGCTAATTTTTTTTGTTCTGCCAGCTTTAATTCTCCTGCGTGCTACATATTCAAAATATGGGTCTTTTCATGTGCAAATAGTGGGGGTCCTGGTGAAGCTGGCTGTCTTCTCTGGATCCTTGCTTCAAATTTTAATGTTTCCAACTCCTCCCTGACTTTTGCTAGTTCTATCAGTGCCTCAGCTAGCTGGTTGTTGATTCCAGGGTTTTCATTTTTATCGGTAGGATTCCATTGGAAAGCATCCTCTTCTTCTGGTGTAGTTGGGTCGTTCTGGTCTACCCCAAAATCATCATCATCAAATAAGTTTTGAATTATGGGGCTAGGTTCTTTTTCTACCTTCTTTGAATGCTCGTTTTTGTGCTACTGTGCGACCCTTTTACTTCTTCGTTTTGAACCTTGCCCACTGGTAGAAACCCCCAAGTCTTTTTTGCGGGAGGCATCTTTTGAATGCTTAATTTTAATCAGGGTATCAGCCATAACTTCATTGTAGTTATCCAGGTCAATCTTTCTCTTAGCTCTTGATGCAGAAGTTGATTTTTCTTTTGATCCGGAAGCTAGGGGTATGCCTAGGTTAGGTGTACCCCTCATTATCTGCACATCTTCGGCTGAGACTAACAAAAAATCCTCCCATGAGAGTTCTGGAACCTATACCATCAATTATTCACAAATTATCAATTTGATTAGCCCATGGTGGGCTAGTGCACCTTCTTTTCCCTGAACTACCTTTTTGCTCATTTCTCCCAGAGACTGAAGAAGATAATAGGGAATGTTGATGTTGTTATTTGGTGTAATATGGCCCCTATGTATCAGAAGCTCCAAAATTCGAAAGTGGAAGATCGGGACATAGCTAAGTCTCCCTGTGCACGTTATATATTTCAGAACGATAGAAGCTATCTTGTCCCAGGGTGCTGGCATGGTGATTCTTTTGACTCCATTCTTTTCTTCTTCATAGAATTCACCCTGTCCGAAGAAGGTTTCCTTTGCCCTTTGGTTGGCTTCCCAGTTGTCTCTGCCCCAGTACAGACTCATGGGAAGCCCAGTGTATTTCGCAATTTCCTCCTCGTCAAGTCTGATATCTAGTCCCCTTATTCGGGTGACAAACTATTCATCTTTTATGTGTTTCAAGTTCCTGGCAAATTCTAGGGCCACTTCAGTATTGGACCCTCTCAGTCCCGAGATAAAGGGCATTCAACCCGCATCACGGAGGATGGAAAACACTTGTGGGCTTTCATAAATGGGCGTGTGATCCTCCGGCTCACTCTGTTTGAACCCCTTCGTCATTTTTGAATTTTTCTAGTGTAATCAACAAACCAAAATCTTTGAGTGGTGGCTGACTTACCTCAACTGGTCGGGATTGATCATAGGCTTGAGGGCAGCTTGCTGGTTGAATGGCAATATGAACCTCCAGTTTTCTTGCTTCTGAGAAGCTTGCATTGCCAAATTGGGTCCTTTTGTAGATTATGCTGCCTTATTTAGCTATTTTTATGCACTTATCCCGATCATTGTGCATCGTACCTCCTTCCTTATACATTTCTTTCCATTATTTCATCCTGCGTTTATTTCCATCATTGTACATTACGCTGCTACTTTGATCATTTGGGGATATAGCAGCTGGATGCAGAGGTTGTCATTTTCTGACATGTCTGAGGTAGGTAATCATGACTCTGTGAGGTTACTCTGAACCGTGCCTCCGAATTAACTTAAAAGCTGTCATCAGCTTTGGAAAATAACCGTTTTGTGGGGGATTATGATTTGATTCGAAAATAAAATAAAGAGTTAAGTGATTACCTTCCATGCTAGCATACCTGAGTGTATGATGCATGCTTGATTGTATGGGAGCGACATTCTGTAGTTGAGTTTAGTTGCGTCTGTAGTTAATTTGGTCATGTCAGTAGTGACGCCTTTTTTCCTTCTTCTGCCAGTTTTCTTGAAATTGTTGCCTTTGCTTGCGTGACTATTTGTGCAAGTTTTGTTGATTTGACTTTTCATTGTGTTCAACATTGTGTTTGTACTGGTGCTGTGAACTTTGTTGAATTGATTTCTGTAGTGATAGATTTTCTGTTGTTTTGGCTTGCTTGAATTGATTGCTGGCTCGCTTGATTGGATATTTTGAAATTGTTGATATTGCTTGTTGGCTCTCTTGATTGATTTTTGCTGATATTTGTTTGTTATTCTTTTGTTGGATTTTCGTTTGCTGCTTAATTTTTGCTAGCTCACTTGAAACATGCTTTCTGGCTCGCTTGAAATTGCTTGCCGGTTCTTCATAGGGATGGATCAAGTTTATCTATTTCGTTTGGGATAACCTGAGTGGATTTTTTTTTTTCATTTCTCTTTTTGTGTTTTTTTTTTAATTTTTTCTTCTCTTTGTCTATTTTTTCTCTTTTTTTTTCATTTTTTCATTTTTTTTCTCTTTTTTCATTTTTCTTTCTCTTTTTATTTTTAATTTTATTTTGTAATTGGAATCAGTGATGTTCTATGCTCTCTATCAGCATTAGATTTTGCTGATAGAGTGTGTGTGAACTCCTCTCTGGACTGAGGTGTCTTATAAAGTTTGAGTAAGTTTCCATTCACCAACATGGGGAATTTTTCTTCATCTATTGTAGTAATTCTGATAGCTCCATTGTCATAGATGTTTTCAATGATGTAGGGTCCGAGCCATCTGGTTGTGAGTTTTCCTTTAAAAGTGTGAAACCTGGAGTCATAGAGTAGTTCCCAGTCACCTTCTTTGAATTTCTTCTGCTTGATGTTTTTGTCATGCCATTTATTCCTTTGCTGTTGGATGATTTCAGTGTGACCACGTGCTTGTTGGCGTTGTTCATCCAGCTGATTTAATTGTAGCATGCGTTGTTGGATATCTGAAAGTTCCATGTTTAACTTGGCTGCAATTCTCAATATTTTGATTTCAAATTCAATTGGCAGCATTATTTTCTTTCCATAAACTAGCTCATGTGGTGTGAAACCTGTTGTTATCTTCCATGTGGTATTATAAGCCCAGACTGCCTCACTTAATCTGTCTTCCCAATCTCTTTTGTGTAGTTGCACTGTCTTTGTCAAGATTCTTTCTAGTTCTATGTTTGTCACCTTAGCTTGACCATTAGCCTGAGGGTGGTAGGAGGAGGACTTCCTGTGTTTAACATTGTTTCTCTGAAGTAGGTCCTTGATAAGGTTGGATGTAAACTGTGTGCCTTGGTCAGAAACTAGCTCTCGTGGGACTCCAAATCTGTGGAATATTTGCTCTGTAAAAAAATTTGCCACATTTGTCTCATTTGTTGCTGCAAGTGCTGCTACTTCTGCCCACTTTGTAAGGTAGTCAGTGCATACTAGAATATAGATTTTCTGATTTGATTAGGGTTTGAATGGACCAAAAAAATCAAATCCCCATTTCTCAAATGCTTCTAAAGATATTTGTGGATGGAGAGGCATTTCTTCTCTTTGAGTAGGCTTCCCCATTCGTTGACAATCATCACAATGTGAAACGTATTCATAGGAGTCCTTGTGGAGTGTTGGACAATAATATCCAGTTTGCAATATTTTATAGGCTGTTCTTTTTGCATCATAATGTCCTCCACATGGATCGTTGTGAGTGGCATGCAATATGTCATGGACTTCATCTTCTCTGACGCATCTTCTCAATATCTGGTCTAGCCCTTTTTTGAAAAGCATCCCTTCTATCCATGTGTACGTGGCACTTTGCCTTATGATTTTGTTCTTTTCTTGGTGGGTGTAATGTTGTGGGAATTTACCAAACATTAAGTAGTTTTCTATGTCAGCAAAACATGGGCTTCTTATTGTCTTGTCCATGGGTGAGTCTAGACAGAAAATCAGCTACTACATTGTGTTTTCTTGGCTTATCCAGAATTGTTATGTCAAACTCTTGCAAGAGTAGTAGCCATCTAATGATTCGAGCACTTGTATTAGGTTTATTCATAAGATACCTGATTGTTGAATGCTCAGTGTGGACAAAAACTTGGTATCCAGTTATGTAGTGCCTGAATTTTTTTATGGCATGTATGACAGCCAAAAACTCCTGCTCTGTGATTGTATAATTTAATTCTGCTCCTGCCAAGCTTTTACTGATATAATATATGGCATATGGTCTCTTCTCTTCTTCTTGTCCAAGGATTGATCCAATGGCCTTATCTGATGCATCAGAATGGATGTGGAATGGAAGTGCCCAATTTGGTCCTTGGAGTACTGGAGTTGTGATTGTCTTCTCCTTGAAGTTATCAAATGTTGACATACAATGCTTTGTCCAGCTGAATTATGTGTCTTTTGTGAGAAGAGCAAACATTGGTGCGGCAATTTTGCTATAACTCTTGATAAATCTTCTATAGTAGCATGTTTTCCCAATAAAACTTCTCACATCTCTTTGTTTGATAGGTGATGGCAGTGTTCTGATGACTGTAACTTTTGCTTGATCAACTTCAATTCCTCTCTGTGAAATATGGTTTCCAAGCACGATGCCTTCTTCCATCAGCATTCTGCATTTATCATTGCTCAGACATAAGCTCATCTCGATGCATTTTTTCAAGACTAATTCTAGATGTTTTAATGCTTGGTTGAAATTTTGGCCATAGGGTGTGAAGTCATCCATGTAGACTTCCATTTGATCATTAATAAAATCAGAGAATATGCTTAAGATTTCCCTTTGAAATGTTGCTGGGGAATTACAGAGTCCAAAGGGTAGCACTCTGTATGCATAAGTGCCCCATGGGCATGTGAATGCTGTTTTGTCCTGATCAGCTGGGTGGATTAGGATCTGGTTGTACCCACTGATCCAAGAATGAGAAAAATTTGTTTCCAGCCAATGTGTCCAGTACTTGGTCGATGAATGTTAGAGGGAAGTGATCTCTCTTAGTTGCCTTATTGAGCTCTTTGTATTCCACACAAATCCTCCACTTCCCTCCCTTTTTAGGAACTATAACCAATGGTGAGACCCATTCACTATCTGAAATTGAGTATATGAACCCTGCATCTAACAGCTTTTGTAACTCTAGCTTAATTATGTCTTTTAATGCTAGGTTCATTCTTCTTTGTGGTTGTCTAATAGGAACATCACCTTCCTTGATATAGATGTAATGCTTTCAAATGTCTGGGTGGATACCCTTCATGTCAGTGTATGCCCATGCAAAAGCTTTGTTGTTGTCTGACAGTACCTTCATTAATTGTTGTTCTTGTCCTGGCTCCAAATTGGAGTTAATATTAACTATCTTTCCATGCATTATCTCAACTGTTTTGATCTGAATTGGATGTTGTTCAAGTGTGAGTACCTCTGCCCACATTCTATCAGAGCTGTGGGTTGATGTTTTCTCTTCTTGTTGCTGACCTGAGCCAAAAAAATATTCAAAAATATCTTGATTAGAAGATGCATTTTGAATAAACCTATCTAAATAACTGTCTTCATCGATGGCTTTTAGTGATATGGCAACTTCAATGGTAAGAACCGGTTGTATGTTTTGGTCTGTTATATCATTATAATCGTCTGTCCAGTTTTGATATTCTAGGTCTGAATACTTTCTTGTTGGAGGATATATCGTGATTTTCTTTCTAGCTTTCCCACTGGTGATTTTCATGTTGCTCGATCTGCAACATATATAGGCATCTGCAGTTGCTAGCCAAGGTCTCCCTAGTATTATTGGGTACCCGCTGAGTTTACTTTTCACTTCAATGACTATGAAGTCAGCTGGGTACTCTCAGGATTCGATATTGATAATGATGTCTTCGATCATTCCTTCAGGTTTTACAGTCGATGTGTCAGCAAGCTGTAGTACGGTAAGTGTTGGTCTGACCATCAATTGGAGTCCTAGGGATATCATTGTTTCCTTGGTCATCATGTTGATTGCAACCCCTAAATAAATTAGGCTGCTGGAAATATGTATGTTGTTGATGGTCAAGTTGACTACTGGACTGCCTGGATCAAGGTATTTGGGGTTGACAATGACAATCAACATTAAATCTGCTAATTGGCCTACTACGTTTATAGTTGGTGGGTCAAGTCTTCTTCTGCCAGGTCTTTTTAAGAAGTTCTCTTTAATAAACTTGTTACAGATTAGCACATCTCTTATGGCCTGTACAATTGGAATTTGGATGTTCAAATGCTTTAATTAGTTTAGAATTGCATTCTCCTCTTCTTCTTTTGTATTTCGTATGAGTTTTTCAGGGAATGGAGGGTTTCTATTTTGTATGTGTGGCCAAATTTCTTCTTCCTGAGGGTTTGTCTCGTATGGATGCTGAATTTCAGGTTGTGTTGTTTGTTCGTGATATCCATATCCTTGATTATTCTGTGTGTGTGTTTTGTAATGTTTTCCCAAACCTGAGATTAATTTTGTTTATTTCCAAGGTATCCACAACATAAGTTGGAAATTGCACCATTTTAGTATTATAGGCTTGTTGTTGTCCTGCCCTATTGTTGTTTGGGTTAGGAATCAGTTGGGAAGGAATTGGAAGAGGTATGGGAGGTGGTTGGTTCTGTGGGGGCGACATGATGAGTGGCTGCTGAGATGGATCCCTCTAGTATTCTGAATAAGGATATGGATTTCCATAATTCGTTGTTGGCTGAGCAAAAGGTGGGGGGTATGGAGAATAAGATTGTGGGTAATAAGGCTGTTGATATGGTTGGTTTTGCTGCCACTGGTTTGGAGTTGGCTAAGACGGCCATGGGGTAGGTGCTGAATTCCAACTTTGTTGATTACTTCCCTGATTAAAGTAGGCTTGGTTGTTGGGTTGGTAAGGCCTAAAAAAATTATTTCTTCTTTGATTAACGAAACAGAGTTGTTCTATTGCACCTTCAGCTGTGGGATCTTGGAGGGAAGCTTTGCATGAGGGCAACAGAGGGAATTTATCAGTGGAGTGATCGTCAGTGTAGAGGCCACATATTTCTATGTTGTTTAGTGTGCACTGTCCCTTTTCATGCTTCTTTCTACAGCATGGACAAAATACTGCCAATGCTTGGTTTATCTTGTAGGGATGGAAGGATATCAATTTTCATATCATCAAGAAGGTTCCCTAAATCAGACTTTGTGAGGTTCGGTCCTGATGATGTTGATCCCCCAGTGAATGAATGTGAATCCCTTGTCCCACTTTTACCTTTTCTGGATCTAGAATAGTTCTTGAAGATTTGTAGGATTTGGTCATAAGTTTTCTGGAATATATCCCCATCTCCTAGAAGGTTCAGGAATTCCATATTTTCTTCTTTGATTCCTCTAAGAAGGACAAGTTTCAGTGATTCTTGATCTAAGGTGCAGTGACTAGCTCGTTTGCAGCTGAGTTGAAAGCGTTGTGCATAGTCTTCTAGGGATTCTCTTTCTCCTTGTTGCATTCTGAAGATTTCA
Organism: Larix kaempferi; assembly: GCA_027924585.1. Taxonomy (NCBI): domain Eukaryota; kingdom Viridiplantae; phylum Streptophyta; class Pinopsida; order Pinales; family Pinaceae; genus Larix; species Larix kaempferi. Next base: position 6,518,614 of record BSBM01000319.1, read on the forward strand.
TCACTTCTATCTTTTGCCTACAGTAGTCCCTATATTTTTCTAGGAAGGTTTGTTTCATTTGGTCCTAGGTAAAAATGTTGTTTTCTTCTAGGATCATAAACCATATGAGTGATAGATCTTTCAATGTGGAAGGAAAGAGTCTTAGTTTTTGTGCATCTGTGGTGTAACCAAATGACCTGCAAACTACCTCAAATTCAAATAAGAATGTTTCAGGATCTTCTAAGGTTAAGCCATGGAAGTTTGGCAGGTTATTAGGGTTGATATTCCTCATCCTGGCATCCCCAAGAGGTACACTAATGGGAAAAGTGAACAGTTCTCCAGGTTCATCCTCTTCCTCTACCATAGTGGTGTTTGAGCCAGAGCTAGCAAAGAAGTTATCTCTGTTTGGATCGTAGCTAGAATCAGCTTCATCTTTTGAGTTAAGGAATCCAAATTGGGAAGTATCAGAACTTTTGTTACTCATAGGGCGGTTAGGTAGAAAGCGTCCAAATCTATCTCTCTATCGTCGAGGCATTCATGGTAAACATTTTATGTTTTTGGTTGTTTTTGTGTTTTTTTTTTCTTTTTTTCAAGATGTCTTCTATAGATTAAGCACCTCCTCGACAACGACGCGAAAAAATGGTGGACTCCAGGAATGGATACCTAATTAGGGTAGCTAAACCAGAAGTATACTTTAATTATCGACCAGGGAGCGTACAAACTTAAGAGGTGCTAAGCACTATATGTGCTCTATAGGATGGTCTTCGTTGTTTTAGGGTGTTGGAATGTATCTTAAAGGTTTCTCTGCAAGAAGGAAATGGAAGTGAGTTGTTTCTAAAAAAAGAATGAAAGAATATAAAAAGGTTGTGAATCTATGAACTAGAAATGTTGAAATTGGTATATCTCTATGCTAAGAATTAAATGCAAGAAAGCTATAAATCTAGTCTAAGAAGTAAATACTGAAAGCTTGGTAAACTTAATCTAGAAATTAAATATTGAAAGCTGGAAATTTAATCTAAGAATCGAATACTGGAAATCAATCAAGCTTTATCTATTCAAATCAAATACTGAAAGTGATGATCATTATTCTAATTAAATCAACAAGCTGAAACAATTAGCTTCTATATGATTGAACTCAGATAAGGGAAATGTGCATGGGATTGCAGATCCGAATCATTGTCTAAAATTAATATAAAATGTTGGAAAACAAGGGTAAAATATGCCTGCGCAGAATGCATGCACAGGACTACGGAAATCGTGTTACGAAACTACAAAATCGGTATTATCGAACTACAAGGAAAAATCGCTGAACTGAAATAAGAATCTACTGTTCAAATCATTATCAACATACTTCACATATTATGATGATTAAACCAATTAGAAAAACACATGAGAAATACCTGAAGTAAAACGAGGCTCCTGACCTACGTGTTGAGGGGGGCCTCCCCAACCCGTATTTCAGGAGTAGAAAAGAATTATAAACTCAAAGCTTGAAATAACATCAATTCTTCCATTATTAAAATTGTAACTTCATGTCTCTGAAAAGTCTTAGAACAAAACTGTCTCGAATAACATATGCTGAATATAAGTTCTACAAAAATGCCAACATGAACCCCTTGCTACTCAACCGCTCTCTCTCTCTCTCTCTCTCTCTCTCTCTCTCTATATATATATATATATATATATATATATATATATATATATATATATATATTATGAATCATAACCTAACTCTATGCTTTAAATGCCGATCCTACTAAACAGGAGTTTTCTTCTATAAATCAGGAAAAGGGGCACCGAGCCACTTGTGGTCTTTCAGTCTTTGAGCTGGATTTGCTTGTTTTCTCTTAGATCACCTGCGCCTACTCATACATACTTATTTTCATATAATTAGCTCGGAGAAAATGCCTTTAAGCATAAAAGAATAATCTCTAAACTACTTTATTAAATAATCAAAACAAATGCATTATTCCCCACAAACAGAGGTATTTTCCTTATCCATTATTGTGCTTGTGTGGCATAAAAAGGATATAGAGTACCTAATTTGGGACTCATCACTGACCACCAGGTTGGACGCGACCACGCTGTTATGTATGTTTCAGTGAAGAACATTTAAGTCCCGACTGTCCATGGAAGGACATGATCGACTTAAAATTTTGTACAAATTGTGGATTTGGGGAGCACAATATGGAAGAGTGCCCCATTATGTTAGACGCCCTTAATAAAAGAAAATCTGTAAATATTTTATCCTATGTCTCTAAAAATGAAGCATGTATCACTAAAAATATGCATGTAATTACACGAAAAGGCACAAAGACTAGGGGAGATAACTGTCATGTCACTAGATTGCACAATACACAGGAAGATTATCCTAACCCATCAAAGCAAAAATATATATTCAAAAATGCCTTAGAAATATTCTCACAAATAGCATATGATGAAAGTAAAGAAGAAAATAAAAGTAAAATGCTTCATGACTTCATTTATTAATAGAATAAGAAGTTGTGGAAATGTTAATTAACGTAATGCATCTTATCATAAATAATGTCCAAAATGACAACATTATCAAAACACTATGTAGTCTCAATTACAAAGTCAAAGCCAAAATGGATCCTCTTGTTGACTTGGAAGTCGATGGGTTTCGAATTTCACAAGTCATCATCAACTTTGGATCACAAGCAAACATCATGACCAGATCGACATGGGAAAGCATTGGTCAATCACATCTTGAAGAATCAAGGATATATCTAAAATTAGGATACCAAGGACTGATTGAACCCATTGGTGTGTGGCGAAATGTCAAAACTTCAATCATGGGTATCAACATCCATATCGACTTCGAAATCATTGATCCAAGAGAAGGAGACAAATATTTTCCAGCATTAGTCGGACAACCGTGGGGACATTAAATGAAAGATTCTATTTCACTGGAGAAAGAATGGATTAAGTTTAAAGGAGATGGGAAAAAATTAATCGTACCTATTAATCCATCCGAAGGTAAACCCTGGGTAGAACCTGATGATCACAATGAAGACATTCATCATCTGTATCAAATAATCCACAACAATGAAGATTTTTTCGAACCTAATAATCATGGAGAACTGCGATTGGGGACCCCCTTGTCTATTGGATACAACACTGACTTGGAATTATACGACTGGAAAATTGAGAACTATGAAGCACAAGCTTGGGAATGTTGGTCTGTTGAAGTCATACCTAGAAAAACAACATGACAATGTTTTACTGTATCCATCGTTCCAAAAATATTTGAAAATAAAATCAGAGAGTATCCGACTATGATCCCAATGAAGAAGAAACCGACGAGTATTCCACCACTCCACTATAAAGAACGATAATCTTCGTATGTGCATATTGAAGAAGTATCTAAAAATGTCAGTGAACAAGGACAACTCCAGAATTTGGTTGAAGCATTCACTGGAGAAGCCACAAGATGATGGGATACACATCAATCGTGTCTACAAACTTGGATAATTGCTTCCACAAACTTTATTGAATGGTTTGGAGGGAAAAAACTTACATCACAAATTATAATACCTAAATTGACAGAAGGCCAAGGCCCACTCTGACATATCAATCTATGCGAAAGTGAATGGAAACGAGATGGATACCGAGATGAAATATTATACCCTCATCGTTTTCCAAATACACTTGAAGATATACCCAACAAATGGTATAATATGGAATAATCTCGAGGAGACACATTCAACTAGCCATAACTTAAAGAAAACTTCATCAAATATTTCTCTTTCAACCTAGAAGAAGAAAATATACGAGAAGAAGTTAACCAAATTAAAAAGTTCATCCAACCGTCGGACGAGACTACTACATCGATTATGACTGGACGAATTCAGTCGACCTACAATAATATTACCACAAGAGAAATACGTCGATCGACATGACTTGAGCTTGAAAATCATAAAACGTTAGGCAAGAGTTTTCAATGGAAAAGACAACATTCTCAAGTTCAAAAGCCTATAAATACATTGATGAACATCAGTGCATAAGGGAAAGAAGAACTTGAACGACTGACTGCAAACGACTTTCCCCAATATTTTACAAAATTTAAAGAAGGGGAGAAAAATATTAATGAACAAAGAGAACTGGAATGTATGGACGCGGAAATCAAATTAAAATAAGTTGACATATCGAATGATCACGACCAACCAAAGTTAGCAAAAATCAGATATTATTGGTCTGATCAACAAATAGCCGACATTACCAACCTACTGAAAGTATACCAAGATTTTTTCTCTCAAGACTACAAATATCTAAAAGGACTTGTCCAAGAAATGGGGGAGATGAAGATTGACATCAAGCCAGATGCCAAACCAGTCAAGAAATGACTGTATAAGTTGGCACACAAATATAAGGATATAGTCAGAAAGGAGATCGAGAATATGCTCGCTGCGGGAATTATCTATCCAGCTGATCAGTTTGAATGGGTTATCCCTATAGTTGTCTAGCCAAAGAAGCACAACCCTAAAAAATTAAGAATATGTGTCAACTTCATAAGATTGAATAAAGTCACGTTAACCGATTCATTCCCCCACACCGTTTCCGACGAAATTATTAATGAAGTCGCAGGACACGAATGTTATTCTTTCACTAACGGGTTTTCCATCTATAATCAAGTGCCTATTGCAAAAAAAGACCAATACAAAATGACATTTGTCTGTGAATTTGGATCCTTTCCCTATAAAGTCATGCCATTTGGACTCAAGAATGCACCAACGGTATTTTCTAGGATAGTGGTAAAAGAATTTCAAGAGTATATAATATAAAACTATGGTAGTTTACTTTGACGACTGGACAATATATTCACTCTTAAAATATCACATCCAGTACCTTCGACTGAGATAAAACGTTGTTGCCATATTCAACTATCGCTTAACATTAGAAAGTGCATATTTTCCACTCCACTGGTATCTTACTTGGAAATATTGTATGTAAAGAAGGGATTAAAGTCGATTATGCCAAGATTAAAGTCATTCTCGATTTGAAACCTCCAGTGAATCCAAAGCAAGTTTGCATACTTCTTGGTCATACAGGTTATTACCGGAAGTTCATCAGAAATTACTCTAATATGAATTATCCATTGGAGGAATTACTCAAAGAAAACCTACCCTTTATATTAGGTATCATATACCTAGAAACCCATTTAATTCCCTTTTTTGTAGACATAACTAATTTTACTATTGTAAATATTAACAAGTGAATATTTTTATATTGAGTAATGATCTTCTCTGGCTCAGCTTCCCCGTATTCCTAGGATTTCTGGGTCTCTACTTCCGCCTCCCTTCCCTCTGGAGTGTATAGGGGGTATATGCAAGTCATAGTCTAATGGAAGTAAGAGAAAGAATCAATATGGCAAGGACAAGCAGCAATGAAAGAAACTCGTCAAGCCAAATAAAGAATCAATCCTCTCATCAAGCCAAAGATAAATGAACATTAAGCCATAATCCCTACACCATTACCCCCGTCAAATGTATTTGGGAATTAGAATGCAATAAATCAATTTCGAAGGTCTCCTCAATGGGTAGATTGGCTCCGGTCAAAAAATTTAACTTTGCATAATTAATTGAAAAGGGAAACATGCATATGTGGATTATACGATGCACTCTTCGCACTTCAAAATCAACACTTTAGATGGTCAGAAGAATGTGCAGATTCGTTTAACCGACTTAAATAAAAATCATCGAGGCACCAATCTTGAGGTTCCTGAATTGGTCGATTCAATTCCATGTTCATATCGACGCATCAGGAATTGCAGTTGGCGTAATACCTACCCAACCAACAGAAGACAAAATAGACTACTCGAACGCATATCCTAATCGCAAACTAAACAAAGATGAGAGAAACTATTCTATGACAGAATGGGCAGCTTTGGGCATGGTTTTTTCACTCCAGCAATACCGACATTACCTTCTAGCTAATCCATTTAACTTTTATATAGATCATTAAGCACTCAAATATCTAATCAATATAAATCCCCTACGCCATGGTCGACTATGCATATGGTTACTCTTGTTTCAAGAGTTTCAGTTCGAAATAATTGTCTGGCCGGGGAAAAATAATTTCAAACCCGACCAGCTATCCCAGGTTGAAATAGGAGAAGATCCCGGCGGTAGATGATGAATTTCCTGACACCTATCTCTTTCATGTTGAAGCTGTTCCAACTGAATTGGAGGATATAACGAAATTCCTTGAGCAAGGTCAAGCCCATACTAAAATTTCAGAAAAGAAACGAAAGATACTTGAGATGAAAGCTACACCTTATACATTAATAAATGGATTCTTGCATAAACTTGGAACCAACGACGTACTGAGACGATGTGTACTTGAGCATGAGTGACAAGATATTATTTATGAAGCTCATAGTGGATCCACTGGAGGACACTATCAAACCGACACAACTGCACAAAAAATTCTTAATTATGGTTTATGGTGGCCCACATTGCATAAAGATTGCAGAAATCAACTAAATAAATGCGATAAATGCCAAAGACAAGGTCGACCGTTACCAAAGAACAAAATGCTATTGATACTTGTCAATCCTAGTCTAACATTTAAAATATGGGAAATCGACTTCATTGGACCATTTCCAGTACTTGGCCGATGAACGGGAGCAAAATGTATTATCATCGGAGTCAAATATGTTACTAAATGGGCAGAAGATGAAGCTGTTGAAGCATGTTCCAGCGAAGTAGCTGCAAATTTCATATATGATAATATCGTCACAAGGTTTGGTTTCCCCCTCACTCTTATCAATGACAGAGGGACACACTTTATTAATAAGACGATATCGGTACAATAAAGGAATTTATGATTGATCACCAGAAGATTTCTTTGTATCATCCATAGTCGAATGGAGCAATTGAAACATTTAACAAAACATTAACTAAAGGTTTAACGAAGCTCTGTAGTACTGAGAAAGATGATTGGGATGATATGATATCATCTATTTTATGGGCATACAGGACAACATATAAAGGATCGACCAGACATACGCCATTTAAAATGGTCCATGGGAAAGAAGCATTCGATCCATTACACTTCAAGCAACAGGCACCACTTATTGCATATATACTCCACTTGGATATTGTTAAAGCTATAGAAAATAGACACTTCGACTTATCCAAGTTAGAGGAACATCTTCAGATCACCATCCAACATTAGGAAGTTCAAAAACAACAACAAAAAGCATGGCATGATCATAATATTCAAAACAAAAATATATCAGTTGGTGATTCATCCCTACTCTATGATAGTCGTATTAAAGGAAAACTGAATAATTTGCATACAACATGGCTTGGTCCATATGTCATCAAAGAAATCAATCATAATGGATTTGTTCGACTAAGAAAATTACAAGGAAAGATTTTTTCCAAAGTCGTCAATGGTGCCATATTGAAGCATTATAAAGCTTAGGTCGAGTACGATGTCGATCGAATGGTTGTATCATCATTCGGTCGACTATCATGCCCCAGGTCTGTAAAACTAGTAACTTTTTCTACGCTTAATTTTGTTTCTATAAAAATAGATCTAAGTCATGGATGGTTGAAAAAAACTAAGTACTGCACAATAACGGTATATTAGACCAGGAAACATAAAGACAAGTCCCAGTTGGATAAATTAGCTGCTCAACCGATGAAGGGAAGGTACCCAGCACCAACTACTAGGAATATGTTGAATAGTTCATAATATCCAGAATACCAACTAACCGTGTCACAAATCACATGAAGGATGTTAACTGAAGTATGATTCAAAAAATTCCTCTGCACACATCACACAAACCATCACATATTACCGGTTTCGTCGAAGTCATTGACCCTTCAAATACCATCATTTAATTTACCTCCATGTCAGCATACAACTCATTTTTAAGGGCATCGATATGATTGATACATGTACGATCCCTCCAACAAATTTGCATTCACTGCATACAAGATCTGTGGAAATCATCCCACCATACTTCGACATTTATCGTTTCCCCATCTGTCCCATCCCTATCAATTCACCACTTCGCTAGCCACTCACAACATTCACTATAAAAGGTTGTTCATACTCCGTATAACATCACAGTGAAATCCTCAGGAAGTCATGGCATTTTTTTTGCCGCCCCTATATATTTTCCTTTGTTATTTTATTAGAGATACTTGCATTTCGTTATTGTTCCCTATCACTTCTCATGATATATGAGAATTTCGACGTCCCCCCAATGGAATCTACCCTCCACTCCATGATATATGATCATTTCGAGAAATCACAATGTTCCAAGACTAGGAGTTTTCATTCTGTTCCTTGCCACCAATCATATTCTCAAAGCTCCTTTTCCTACAATCGATTGATTTGCAAGCTAGAGTGAACATGGAAAGTCTAATGGGCCAAGTAACTGTTTTATGGGACGCTTTTCTTCTTTGATAAAAAAACCGACTATTTTGCTGCTCACCTACATAATTGCAGAGCCGCTAGATGTTGTTCAGTACCACACTCAAGGCATAGATGTTGTTCAGTACCAGATCATGCTGTCAGCTAATTCTTCATGCATGGGCACATTTCCAACCATTGTACTGGTTAGTATCAGTCCAAATTCATCACATGTATACATTTAGTTCGCATATACAAGCAACAACAACCTTCAAATTTTTGATCTAGCTTCAAGTCACTTTTATGATCTCTCTGGGACGAAGAATCACTTTTTCAGTGGGGGATATGTTGGAGGAGCCTAGTCGACTAGGTCCGCCACTCGGACTATGGTCAGCCTGAAGCCGTCAGTCGGTTAGTCAACCGAATGGTAGTTGTAACTGAATAACTGTATGTAATTTGTATAAATAGGTTGTAGATCCAACATCATAAGATATCTCTGCATTGATATTGTACTCTACTTTGGCCCCATTAATATAAATCTTGTTTCCGCTGTCCCATTTACTCTCATATATGGTTCTATGATGTGTGTATGCATGTGACTCTTTCTCTATATTAGTATAATGTACTACTAGTAATTGATGCAATCCCCTAGACTACAACAACACTCAATTGAATACAAGTTGGCTCGACATCATGTTGACTGATAAAACTAGGCTAAAAACCTCATTAGACATCATGATACAATAAGAGGTACGTCACGAGATTTCACTTATCCTTCAAAACTTGGGTTCTAGGTTCATAATGAAATCCCTCATAAGGTCTTTGTCAAACACCCACAAGTGTCATGAAAACAGACACATGCACTCATTATAATGATATGAATCTATTTCACCACACAATCCCAATAAGTATAAGCATGATCCATCTGTGACGACATTTGTGGAAGACTAGACACTAAACCCTTATTGGGTCAAGGCTCTTACACATATGCACTCAAGAGCGAAGTACGTCACGAGATTTCACTTATCCTTCAAAACTTGGGTTCTAGGTTCATAATGAAATCCCTCATAAGGTCTTTGTCAAACACCCACAAGTGTCATGAAAACAGACACATGCACTCATTATAATGATATGAATCTATTTCACCACACAATCCCAATAAGTATAAGCATGATCCATCTGCGACGACATTTGTGGAAGATTGGACACTAAACCCTTATTGGGTCAAGGCTCTTACACATATGCACTCAAGAGCGAAGATCACCCAGGTGCATAAAATACTCTCCTAATTTAACTAGCTTTTCATACATACCATACAATTTGATACCATATTAATGTGTGATTATGAATTTATAATTTAAGTTGCTTGATTCGTAAATGAACTCATGCAACATTTTCACCATCATATATATGCCAAGTCGGACCTCAAAATTATTGCACGCTTACTTATTACTTATGCTTCACATTTAATCTTAGAAACTGATGTTGTTAAAATTTAAATAATAATCCAAATCACGATCATTATGTTATCTCGTCAATTTATTCAATGATGATATAATTAAAATAATTTACTATATCTTGAAAGAGTTTACTCAAAACAATTCAATGAATCATAGCACCCCACTAAGACAAGTTTCTTCCTATAATAATCAATTTGTGAAATTTTCACTAAATTACTTGAACTTAATAAAAGAGATTTAAAAGTTCCCCACTAATTTATGTGAAGAACCTGCAACAATTAATTAATGAAAATACACGAGATAACAGAAATAACAGAACTCAGAATCACTTTTATGTTGATCGCAGGCCACTTCGAGGGGGCAACCTCCTTTGAGCAAGCTCAATACAAATAACTTCACGGTGCCTTCATTGGTCTCAACACAAACTTATATACTAAGTCTAGGCGCCAATACCATGGGTCAATGCCATGGGTCAATACCATGTGTCAATACAAACCATGGGCCAATACAAAATATGGATCAATAATTACTACGTGACGACTTACAAAGCATATGCGTCCAACAACAATAATACAAACTATGGATCAACAAATACTACGGGACGACTTACAAAGCATATGCGTCCAACAACAATATACTAACAAAGTAAATAGAAGGGTTGACATGGGTTCCTAACATCCCTTCTCCCTTAGAAAAATCTTTGTCCTCGAAGCTTTAGATGGGGAAATTGATGCAGAATCTTAAGGAGTGGTTCCCCTGTAGCATCTTCGGGTTGCATTCCGGTCCACTGACGCCTTTTGAGTTTCAGGGAGGATTGCTTGGAACGCTGTAGACGAAGAAGGACCATATCAGCTGCGTGAAAAGTGCGCTCATAACGGTGTTGATCAGCTTGTTGTTTCAGTCAAATTCTTTCCATGTGAATATTGTCCTACAGAATGAGAAGAATCTGATCACGGTTGCGAAGAACCAAGTCAATTGCCTGAACTTGGGAGCTGTTGATCATGTATGGAAGAAGAACTGGCGGTGCTTGTCCATAAACTGCTTCATATGGTGTCCTTTTAGATGTGGTATTGTACCACTGGAGTGCTTTTAGGAAATCTATAGAAATAGTTGTCCACATCTGTGTAGGGATGGGAAAGGGTTCGAGCAGTCCCGAAAGGAGTGTCGTTTCACCCTTGTTGACCTGGAAAATATCATAGTCAACCACCATCTGTTGAATTGTCATGTTCAGTCCCTGCCAAAAGAAGTTACATTGTTCTCGGTCATACATTTTGAGGAACCAGAGTGCCTTGCTGATGAAGAAGCATGGAGTTCATAGGAGAGATAGCCCTGTTGAATAGATTGCAACCAATTTGGAACAAGCAGAGAAATAACTGTAAGAGAAACTGGGTCATCAAATGTGGGAGAAGGAGCATCTGTCACCATATTGTCCTTACCCTTCTTGTAAGTGATCACATTGGCATAACCCATGAGTTGGATAACCCATTTCAGGTGTGCTGGGGAGGAGACCCATTGTTCCAGGAAATTTTCTAGACTCTGGGGATCAGTCTTGATGCAGAAATAATTCCCTAATAGGTATGGTTGCCACTTCTGTACTGCATGCAAAATAGCCATCATTTCCTGCTGAGATGTAGATGCGGCTAAATTCATACCAGAAAGGTCTCCTGAAGGTGACAAGCCCACTGGTTCAGCAAGGACACCTACATATCCATCCAAGGAAGTAGGGGAGACCATTGATGGGTGCATCTGAATGGAATGGAGTTGAGCGTTGACACCATGTGAATTCTTCTTAAGGATCTTTTCCAGGCGATGTGAACTGATGATGCGGAGAGACCCTTCTTGTAAGCCCTTAAATTTGTGTTGTTTCCCATGGACTGAAAACTGCATCCAAAGTTCAGCAAAATCCCATAAGATGGGGCCAAGTGTGCATAACCATTGAACGCCCAAAACCACATCACATCTGCCTAGGGACAAGGAAAACATGTCAGAGCGCAGGTTATAATATTCCAGAGAGATACGCACATTGTGACACTTCCCCTTGCAAGCTAAGGTGCCCCCATTGGAAACCATGACTTCAAAGTTGGAGCAAGGATGGACAAAACAATCAGCATGTTTGGCGATCCAAGGGTCAATGAAGTTATGAGTGCTACCAGAATCAATGAATATTGTAAGAGGAAGCTTCTTGAAGTAACCCCTGACCCACATTGTTTGGGGGATGGTGACGCCGAATAAAGCATGGAGAGATATCTCTGGTTGTTCATTGTGAGATGGGGGGTCAATAGGCGGCTCCTGAATGTCAACATGATCATCCATTGTATCTGGAGTGTCTTGACCAATTATAGAGGCAGGCGGAGAATCCATATCCAAGAGATAGAGCTTTGTTGAACACATCTATGTCCCCGAGTGAATTTCTCATCACAATTATAACAAAGCCCGTTTTCTCTGCGTGCCTGCATCTCTGTTTCAGAAAAATGCTTGATAGGAGTTGGTCGAGGAGCTGGCGGGATGGGAGGTCATTGAGAACCCATATTTCAGAACGGAACAAAAGTGGATTTGGAGCGCTGTTGGGTTGCAATCTTGTCTTCTGCCAACTTAGCCAACCTTAGGACTTCCATCATTGTGTTGGGACATAACATTTTAACCTCTGACCGGATTTCATCCTTAAGACCACTGATAAAACAACTCCTATAGAATTCATCAGATAATTCTTCTGTGTGATTGGCTAGTTTCTCAAATTCTGTCTGATACTCTCTCACAGTGCCACTTTGACAAAGTTTAGTGAGTGCTCCGGTGAAGTCATCAAAAGCACTAAGACCAAATCGTTGCAAAAGGAGTTGGCAAAAATATGTCCATTTTGGCTCGTCATGAGCCTTGATGTACCAATGGTACCATTGAAGGGCTTCCTGTTCCAAATGAAAGGATGCAAGTGGAACTTTTTGGACATCAAAAGTATTATGCAGATTGAAATATTGTTTTGCATGATAGATCCATCTAGTTGGATCAGTACCATTAAAGCAAGGAAATTCAAGCTTCGGACCACAAAAATTGCTGGAAGAAGAGAACCCATTGGCTATCGAAGATTCATGCTGTTGGTTATTGTTCATGGATGAATGCTGAAGATGGAGGCTGAGAAATTTTTCATCCAGATATTGGAGTTTGGTTTGGATGGCTACAAGTGCTTCCTCCGTGGTTGTTGCTCCTACGCAGGTGACAACCATAACCAGGAGTTTTTTTTTTGGGGGGGGGTAATGGATAGCAAAACAAAAACAAAAGCTTATTTAGTAAAGGGAAATTTGAATTTGAGAAAAACTCGGAGGGGTAATTGAGGTTTGAGTAGGTTTTGGACACTTTCTGATGGATAGGGAAGCAAAAAATGGAGATTTCAGAAGCAGGGTGAAAGAATGAGAAAATTTGGCAGAGGGGGACAAAGAAGCAGAATTAAGAAAGGAACTCGGTGGTAAAATTTGAAGGCGGTTGGGTGAAATCCGAAGAAGTTATGGCAAACCCTAAAAATAGACAAATGTGGGATTTCGGGCTTTGGGAAGTGGAATTTGGGATAGGGTCCTCAGGAATGAAATATGCAGAATGGGATTACTGGGGTGTCAAGGGATCTGAAACAAATAGATATGCAACGGCGTGGAAGTGATCGGAAACAAAGGGATCTGAAGCGGCGCCGACTGGATCGAAAACGGCTGGATCTGAAATAGATCTGAAACGACTGGATCTGGAACGGCTTTCAGAATGGATCTGAAACGGTGCGGCAATGATCGACAACAGTTCAGCTGAAAATAGATATGGACCCCAGGTATGTGCGGCTTCCTATCAGTTCGGGGGTTTCACTCGGCCACCAATGCTGTCTGATGGCTTGCGTATTGGGGAAATACCCCTCACTCCACGGCTCAGGTAAAACTAATAACCGCTTTGCCACAAAAAACAGCTCTTGGTTTACCTCAAGGGTGGGGACTAGTCAATCAGGTAGGGGTCGTTGCCCTTTTTGCTGCAGGTCCTCTCAATGGGCCAGCTACTTTGGGGTTCCTGTGGTACTCCTCACAATGAGTTTTATGGCTTATGCCCAAGTACTTCCCACAGTTAAGCGAATAGGGATTATTCCCAGATCCGAAGCTGCAACAGATGCGAAAAAAAAAAATTTAGCAGAAATTTCACCCAGCGAGCCCAAGAAAGTGCTCTGATACCAGATGTGAAGAACCTGCAACAATTAATTAATGAAAATACACGAGATAGCAGAAATAACAGAACTCATAATCACTTTTATATTGATCGCAGGCCACTTCGAGGGGGCAACCTCCTTTGAGCAAGCTCAATACGAATAACTTCACGGTGCCTTCATTGGTCTCAACACAAACTTATATACTAAGTCTAGGCGCCAGTACCATGGGTCAATACCATGTGTCAATACAAACCATGGGCCAATACAAAATATGGATCAACAATTACTACGGGATGACTGACAAAGCATATGCGTCCAACAACAATAATACAAACTATGGATCAACAAATACTACAGGACGACTTACAAAGCATATGCGTCCAACAACAATATACAAACAAAGTAAATAGAAAGGCTGACATAGATTCCTAACAATTTATTTCCATGCTTTACAGGATTCATTTTAGTATTCTCACTTTTATATGAAAATTTAATGATATGAATGTGTAACAAACCACGAATTTATGGAATCGATTAATCATAGTTTGAATTTCTAGCCATCTTTCTGTTGTTAATAGGAAAAACAATTACTTTCATGCTCTCATAATCCTAAAATTAAAGTGACAAGCTTTCCCCGAGATCTATGTGAGCCATCTAGCACAATGCTTACCACCATACTTCTCTTCGCATTTTCATAACAATGAAACCAAGTATTAAGATCAAGGTCTTGTTACTAAGAATTATGAAAATATATGAAAGCCATTTGTAATAAATTTCATTCCAACGTTTTTCTACAAACACACACAACTCTAATTTACATTATCATCATTGCACTCAAAAAAAAAATCTTAAAAATAATTTAAACTAATTTAAAATATTTTAAAAACGTATTATTATTATTTTTTTAAATACAAAATTTTGTCAACAATACATTAATATATATATATATATAATTTTGAAGTTAAAATGTTTAAATAGTTATCATTTTTTCAATATAACGAACAATTAGTTTGTAAAATAAGAAACAATTAAAAAATGTCTTCATATCCTTTTGTCTTTACACTTCGGTTTCGATGAAGTCTATAACTAGCTATAATGTCTAGAACTAGAAATAGAAAATATATATGGATATCTCGTCTATAACTAGATTGCGATCAAGATTTGGGACCCAATGGGTCAGGCAAGTCTTTCCTAAAATTGAACTAAGCGAAGTAACTCTATCCAAGAAAGTGAAGAACATGGATCTTTGTCATGTCACAATAAAGAGTGTGATGAGAGGATCGAAGCTATATAGAGGGCGAGGGCTGTAAACATGACTAAAGGGCTCCCCTTAGAATAATAACGCATTTCTATTTTTGCAAAGTGGATTCTTTTCAATTTATCAAATGATTTATGGTTGCCCTTTTATTTTTATTTTTTGATGGCACCTTTTCCCACCTAACCCCCTCCGATTGTGAATAATGAGTCCTTCCCATGTTTTAGATAAATTTTACTCAAATATTTAAGGAAGGTTTTCCTTTGTTCTTATGTTAAGGAAGTTTTTCCTTTGTTCCTATGGTAGGAAGGTTTTATCTACACATAAGATAAATGTTGATTGTATAAAAGAAGCATTATATTTAAGGATTTAGATTTTGGTGAAGTGTAGAAACTATATATATATATTCATTGTCTTTTTCCTTGTCTTATTTTATATGTCAAGTAAAATAAATCTGAAGCAAGGGAAAATGTAAGTTTAGATTTTGCATCTCTTCAGATTGGGGGTTGCATTGGACATTGATCATTTACCTAATACTTGATCTTGGAATTAGACTCGGCTATTGATCGTTTAGGCTCAAGAAATTCATATATTATACTTGGCCATCGATGCAATGTATATGAGACTTGCTCTAGCCATTGATCATTTACCCGTACCACCATGAGATCAGGATCATTGATCATTTACCCCCACCTACCATTTATGAAATTTAAGGGTGATCTCATTGTGAAATGCGTTATTAGTTTCCCTGCCTACTGGAAAGTGCTATGGCTACGAAGTTGGGACTGACTTAATACGTGAGTGCTTTTCCATTCACTTCATTTGCTTGTTTTTTTATGCATGCAAAACACTTCTCATTTGAATTTTTGCTCCTTAGGTGTCCTATCCTAGTTGAAGAAGTGGGCATTTACCTAAAGAATATCATATTTCATCCATTTTTTTTTACTTTGTATCACATTTTAGATATGTCGACCTTATGTTGTTGCGCAATTTAATAAACAAAACAAAACAATAATGGGTCTGTAAGGTTTCTTGCATCTTCATCGATTGGGAAGATGGTTTTGGTGTGCAAGTCTATTTTCCCTCACGCCAGTACTAACAAAAAGGGAGCTTTGGTGTCATGCCCTCTTGGTTGTGTTTGGATTGTGGTTATTATCAATGTGAGTTACAAGCTATCTTAAAACAATGATATATCATATTCATGTGCTAAAATCTCGTTCCATTAAGTATGAATCCTTCCCTCTCAAAGAAACGACCAACATAATAGGATAGGATCCTAAAGTATTTTTTTTTTCCTTAGAAAAATTCATAATTTTATTTCAAAAAGAGGAACAAAATTACATTCTGCACATGTAATAGAATCACTAAGATCCCTACATTGTCACATATTACAGTGAATCCTAAAGTATTATTGTGATATGCAAAATGTATACTCCAAAATAGATCACACATATCACACATATTATCTCTCGATTGCTAGTAGCATAAACTCATACACTACTATTGTGATAAACAAATTGCAACCCTAGACATAAATGACACATGAATTTGGTGGATTCGACCATAAAAGCCCCAACACAACTTTTGTTTTTTGTTGTTATTTATTATTTATATATGTAATCTTTTTATTGTTTATTTACGTTTTATTGTTTATTATTATTTAATTAATTAATTTATTTTGTTTCCTATGTGTGTATTTTTCTAAATACATATTATAAAAAAATCTTTCCTTTTACACTCACAATAATTCCTCCTTTTGTTTTTGAACTGTACACATAAATATTCTATTTTTGCACCCTAACTTTATTTTGCTAAAGAAATAAAGATATTTAAAATTCCAATGTAATTTGTTTAAAAACCATTTTCATATACCTTATCCTTATTAGCAAAGTATGGTCCATAAACAATTTTTGTGAATATAAATATTAAAAAAATTGTTATGATTACTAACCCTTGTATTCATGTTTTCCCTTCTCCTATTATAGGTAAATACATTTTGATATAGGTTCTAAAGGAAGAGAGTTTATGCATAGAAGAGAAATGGGTAAGCTTATCAGTACCCCTTATTTTGAGGCTATTGTCATCCTTCTCATGGTCTTAAACAACCTTTTCAGCATCCTTTTTTTTTGCTCATTTTATGAGTTGTAGCTTAGAACCTAGTTTTACTTTGGTTAAATATTCATTTTACAGGAAACTTCTCTAGCTTGCCTTCCCAAAATGAGCTTTATTTCAAAACAATTTTCTTCTCAATATGTGGATTTGTTTTCTATGTAAATTATGTTTGTTCTATGTAAATTTTAGTTATATTTTTTTGTAAGTTTTTGTAAATTTATGTTCTATTCTATATTAAATGATTTCATTTCTAATATTTCTCCTCCTTTTTTTCATAATTTCCAGTAGGCCCTTTAGGTTTGAGTCTTAGAACTTATGGCTTTGATACCATTTGTAATGCCCACCAAGGTTCATTTAGCCTTGACTTGGTATTATAATATTTAATTTAATTAAAGCCTCAATTTTAACCATTGTAAATGTAAAAGTTCAATTTTTACACAGTAAATAAATCCTATTCATTCAACCTATCATTCAACTTATGTAACACACCCCTTCGACAAATACATTTTATAGTGCATATTAACTATAAAGTAAGATAGTGGAAGCATAAAATTTTCAAAAGACCCATTAAATCTTACAACAAATGCATTAAAATTCATAATATTAGAAGCATAAACTAATTCATGAGACATTTGTTTAATAAATTCATACAAAATAGTTTAATGCACAAATGCAAAGTTAATAGTAACCCCCTGTACAGTAAGAATTGCACAATAAAACTTTTTCTTATGGGCAACACGTAAAACTACTCAATTTGAGAGCATAGACATTTTAAAAACTTAAATTAGCATGCCTATATTTATTTGTCTACCCATTAATTAGGTAACTTCGACTTATCCTTTTCCTTTCAAAACTTACTGTACAATAAGTTTCACGTTAAATAAAAGATTAAGACAAATTAATACACCCAAAATAATAGTAAATTACAGTATTTTTATTAAGTAAGTTTACTCGACCACAATACATTTTGGTCCAGAAATAATCTTTCAAAATCTTTCCTTATAAAATTTATTTTTAGGAATTTCGACCATTTTTCATAAACTACAGTCGAAATCCGACTACGGTCAAGTTAGTGCAGTCGGTCGGTTGACCGACTAAACAAATACTTTTCTAACTTCGACCTAAACAAATACTTGTCTAACTTTGACTCAAACATATATTTGTCGGTTGCCGACTAACCCAACAATTACAAAAATAGTGAGCTTTTAAATATAATTATATAGTGTACTTCGACTAAAACAAATATTTGTCGATTGTTGACTAACCAAAAAAAACTTTGGTTTTAATGAATCATTTCACCTCATGGTTTCAATTTACCTATTAGACAAATTGGTCGAACCCAACCCTTTAGAAAATTTGGTCGAACCCGACTCAATCACCAAAACTTTATTAAATATTTCTATCAAACAATTTCTATATCTATTAGATAAATTGGTCGAACCCAACCCTTAGACAAATTGGTCGAACCCGACTTAATCACTAAAAATTTATTAAATATTTATGTCAAGCAATTTCTATTTCTTTTACCAATTAACTTCAACTTATATTTTCGAGTTTAGTTGGGAAATTTTACAAATGACTTCATTCACTGTTTAATGAACTATTTTCTTCCAAATAATAACCGTTATTGAATTGCATAATCATTTTCTTGAATTTAGGAGTTGCACAGTAAAATAGTAAAACTAGCATTATCACATAGGCCTGGTCGAATAAGCTTGCATAAATTTCTAAGCAATATCGCATCATTAAACTTGCACTTATTTCATGCCCATGAATTATAAACCAAATAAAATGTAAATTCCTACCTTGTTTCCAAACTCAGGAAATTTAACAAGGAAATCGTGCAAATTACTAACCGATTATTAATTAAATAACCTTTCAAAAATTTAAACAAAATTTATAAGTATGAAACTTATCTGCAAAAGGGATTAACACAGGCAACTGGCTTCGTGGCATCCACGCTCCACCCAACCGTAGGTAGTTCTTCTCATTAATCTCTCAGTAGAACACCACCACCGAGCTGGGACTTGTGAATTCACCATAAAATCATTCCTCCCACCCACTATCATTCCATCACAATATTATATCATGGGTAATTCCTCACAGTTTTCATAGGTTTACAAAAACTTTCAGGCATCTAGAAAATACAGGCTTAAACAAATTCCATGCCAAACCATACACTTCCCATCCTGGTTTCATTCCAATCACAGCACAGTGAAAACCATCACTGCTTAACCAGTGCACAGGAAATCCACCACAGTGAAAACCATCACTGCTTAATTAGAAAAACATTCCTTCAATGCAACCTGCTAAAGGATACCCATCCTTGGCTTGCATATTTTAATTAGAGAAACATGCCTTCAATTAGAGGATACAGGACCTCAATGCAAACTGCCAAAGGATACTCGTCCTCGGCTTTCATAGCCTTTCATCAAAGGATACACATCCTCAATGCAATCTTCCAAAGGATACTCATCCTTGGCTTGCATAATATTTTCTTCTTTAGCTTTTGCTCTCTTCACTTCTTTTTTTCAATATGCGGCACCAACTTACATATCTTGGCACCTGTCAACACAATTGGTTAACTGGGCTCATTAGTATCATGATATAACTCACACACATTTGTCATAATATATTATCATGGACTAGAAAACATATTAATAAGTAAAATCTATTTCCCTGACAATGAAACACCAGGGATGCATTCATTCCCTTCTTATGTGTGCCATGTAGGCTAGTCACTATATATGAAGCACCATTTCAAAAATAAAAGCACATACAATTAAACTAATGCATATTTTTCCCATGCTTTTAATCATGCAAGATTTGCAAACATGCAAAGAAAACTTTAAAACATCACGAACTGTAACCTCGTTTACTCATGATTAACAACATTAATCAAATAACATATGCATTTATACATTAAGTTTTCTTTCCGAAAGCAAACAATCATCATAGAGGTTCAAGAGCTGTAACCTCAACTCTGATACCATGTTGTAACACATCCCTTCGACAAATGCATTTTATAGTGCATATTAACTATAAAGTAAGATAGCGGAAGCATAATTTTTTTCAAAAGACCCATTAAATCTTACAACAAATGCATTAAAATTCATAATATTGGAAGCATAAACTAATTTATGAGACATTTGTTTAATAAATTCATACAAAACAATTTAATGCACAAATGCAAAGTTAATAGTAACCCCCTGCACAGTAAGAACTGTGCAGTAAAAAAATTTCTTATGGGAAACACGTAAAACTACTCAATTTTAGAGCATACACATATTTTAAAAACTTAAATTAACATGCCTATATTTATTTGTCTACCCATTAATTAGGTAACTTCGACTTATCATTTTCCTTTCAAAACTGATTGTATAGTAAGTTTCACGTTAAATAAAATATTAAGACATATATTAATACACCCAAAATAATAGTAAATTATGGAATTTTTATTAAATAATTTACTCGACCATAATAAATTTTGGTCCATAAATAATATTTCTAAATCTTTCCTTATAAAATTTATTCTTAGTAATTTCGACCATTTTTCATAAACTACGATCGAGATCCGACTAAAACAAACAGTAATAACTTCCATTAACCGACTAATTCCTCCACCGAATACGTCGAATTATATAACTTCAACTAGAACATATTCATATATGACTAACTTGGACTAAAGCATAAATTTGTAGTTATACCACTGTAACTCGTGGTTTTCAAATCAACAATACCACTCACTACAAAGCTCCTAAAAACATGCCTTAACTCAAGGTATTGTTTGTCATTTAATTAATAAATACAATTAAGACTTAAACATCTAATCTCTTCAACTAAACAAATCAACCCATGGTTTTTATTAACCCAAAACAACTTTGGTTTTAATGAATCAATTTAGCGTATGGTTTTCAATTTACCTATTAGACAAATTGGTCGAACCCAACCCTTTAGACAAATTGATTGAACACGACTCAATCACCAAAAATTTATTAAATATTTATATCAAACAATTTCTATTTCTATTGGATAAATTGGTCGAACCCAATCCTTTAGACAAATTTGTCGAACCCGACTCAATCACCAAAACTTTATTGAATATTTATGTCAAGCAATTTCTATTTCTTTTACCAATTAACTTCAACTTATATTTTCAATTTTAGTCGGGTAATTTTATGGACCACTTCATTCATTGTTTAATGAACTATTTCCTTCCCAATAAAAACCATTATTGAATTGCATAATCATTTTCTTGAATTTAGGAGTTGCACGGTAAAATAGTAAAACTAGCATTATCACACGGGCCTGGTCGAACAAGCTTGCATAAATTTCCAAGCAATATCACATCATTAAACTTCCACTTATTTCATGCCCATGAGTTAAACCAAATAAAATGTAAATTCCTACCTTGTTTCCAAACTCAGGAAATTTAGCAAGCAAATCATGCAAATCATTAACTGGTAATTAATTAAATTTAACCTTTCAGAAATTTAAACAAAATTTCCAAGTATTAAACTTATTTGCAAAAAGTATTAACACAGGAAACTAGCTTCGTGGAAGCCACACTCCACCCAACCGTAGGTAGTTCTGTTCATTAATCTCTCAGCAGAGCACCAACCCCAAGATAGGACATGTGAATTCACCAGAAAATCATTCCTCCCACCCACTATCATTCCATCACAGGATTATCATGGGTAATTCCCCATAGGTTCACAAAAAATTTCAGGCATCTAAGAAATACAGGCTTATGCCAATTCTATGCCAAACCATACACTTCCCATCCTGGTTTCATTCCAATCACACTACAGTGAAAACCATCACTGCTTAACCAGTGCACAGGAAATCCACCAGAACAGTTTATGTGCAATTCACCATTTCCTTGACCACAAAACAATAGTAAAACACAACTTTAAACAATCAAAGGTTCAGGGATAAATTAGGTAGGTTCAATCGCCAGAGTCTCCTTTGCTCGTGACTCGGTGGCTTCATGTGCTTGTGCACTTCTAGCTCTACCCACATTCTTTTTCCCAAAATGAAGGAATTGTATCATCTTCCCACTTGCATGCATAAGTTAAATGCATGACAAGTTTAAATCACGTGGGCTCTCCAAGAGACCCATGTTTGACACTTTATTATTTTTATTTTTATTTAAAAATAAAAACATATAAGCTCTCCACCTAATCCCACTTAAATCATAATTAATTGATAATTATTATTTAAAAACATAAGTATATTCATTTATATGGAGTTATGACTTAGCCAAAAATTTGGGTATTTTAA
The DNA here is from genome assembly GCA_027924585.1 of Larix kaempferi. Classification (NCBI taxonomy): domain Eukaryota; kingdom Viridiplantae; phylum Streptophyta; class Pinopsida; order Pinales; family Pinaceae; genus Larix; species Larix kaempferi. Next base: position 6,541,259 of record BSBM01000319.1, read on the forward strand.
GGCACTTAGGATTATAAAAGGGTCATAATAAAGGTTTCCCCACCTAAGGCCTTTTAGCCCCCTTGCTGACTCTGGTGAATACACAAGTCCTAGATATTTTCAGTGTTCTGCCTCAGCCACAGCTAGTTATAATTTTTGTTATTAATAATAACAAAATATACATTTGTTCTGCCATACAGGCATTTGCATATCAATATTTACATCATACATATGATCAGTTCAGGGGTCTCATCCAGGGGTATTACAACTTAGCATGACTAACATTTTCTTTATGTGCATACGAGTATAAGAATAATTGAGAAAGTGAATACTAATATTTTATAAGCATTTTCTTTCAAATTTACATGAAAAATACATATGATAGATGACCTCTTTGGAATGGTGAAGAAGGTTTGTATCCAACCTTGAGTTGAGTTCCTCCCTCATCCATTTCCCACATGGGTTTACACCACCTTGCCGACTAGGAGCCTCTCTGGCATCCTAACTCCAAGAAACATTTCATTTTCTTGTCCCTCTATGCTCATGACCCCAAAATAGCGACGCACCTTTGTATGAATGTGAATAAGAACATATTCTCTCTTCCTAGGGTTCTTCCAACCTTCCAGCTCTTCTCCTTCTCCATAACCTTGACGTGATGGATATGTTTAAGATTTGAATGAGTTGTTGAAATATTATATCTATGCATATGTATATATGAGGTGGTATTAAAATCTTCAAGGGAATCTTATTGAATGTCTTCATTGAAGTATTATATATGTGTGTATGTGTATACATATGTGTATGTGTGTGTGTATACATGTGTGTGTGTGTAAAACAATGATGCACCTCTGTATGACTATGAATAAGAACATATTCTCTCTTCCCAGGGCTCTTCCTATGCATATGTATATATGAGGTCGTATTAAAATATTCAAGGGAATCTTATTGAATGTCTTCATTGAAGTATTATATGTGTGTGTGTGTGTGTGTATACATATGTGTATGTGTGTGTGTGTGTGTATACATGTGTGTGTGTGTAAAACAATGATGCACCTCTGTATGACTATGAATAAGAACATATTCTCTCTTCCCAGGGCTCTTCCAACATTTCTCCTTCTTCTAACCCCTCCAACTCTTCTCATTATTAATTTGGTTGGGATTAATGTCCCATTTCCTCCTCTTCTCTTCGTACAATGTGAACTACAGTTGTGTTCAATTCACATTGTAAATAAAGAATTTATTGATGGATCAATTTTTGAATTCATTGTTGTATTCATGAAATCAAATCAACATATATTACGTATGAGATCAAATATAGATTATGAAGTTCATTGTGGATAGTTACTCTGTAGAAATGTAACAAAAGATAAATGACTTACTATTTATCATGTGCCTTTTTCCATTCATTTGGAGTAGCTCCCTTTCCCTTTTTCCCTCATCGCGTCATCATCCCAAATCACTGCGCCTGATGTGTAGTCGATTTGCTTGATGTACTTACTGGCATAATAGGACGACTCATATACTATGTACCCCTTTGCCATAGACCCCTCAATTTTTTCCCTTTGTCAAAAAAATCCCTTCATTTTTTTCATATACCTCTCTAAGAAGAGTATCCAATGACATGACACCACCGCGACTAAGTCAACCTCATTAAATAGGTGAATTAGAAGATGAACTTGCAATTCCATGAAACTCGTCAGAAATTCTTCTCAAACATACAAACAATCTTAGGTATTTCTTGACGCCATTGTGGAATGCTAGCCATGTGAATCTCCTTTGATTTGATCCACTGTACTGATGCAGGAGCATCGACCTAAAGTCCTATGTTTTCTGATTGAGAAGCCATGTTGTTTTCTCATGTAATAGGTTCTAGAAGTCTAGGCCAGTTATGGATTTAATTGTAATTGGTTTTAAGATAGAATTAGTTTGACTGTAATAATGGCAATTTGCCACTGATGTCCTCGGATCTTGCAAGAGGTTGCTCGAGGATAGGTTTGTTATCTATTTGATTTCTTTAGGAGTCCAGATCCTGCTTAATCAGATCTGATAGGTCTATGGAGTCCTATTTAATCACTGAATGTAATTAAGCAAAGGGTTGTTGATGAAATGAAGAATAGATCTTTCATTCTTTGAGTTTGATTGAGTATCTATTGTCTTATTTCAATAACCATAACTGTGTAAATTCCCTGTGTGTGAGTGAACAAAGTGTCATGACAGAGACCCCCAAAAGCCGAAGGAGGTGGTGTATTCATTCGAATACCAGGCGTGTGGAATTAATTGATGCACTGATCAATTCATGAGATCACAGTTTGATCAATCCGTGGGAGTGAGTGTTGGACGGTTAAGATCAGAAGAGGAGGAGAATCAATGGTCCAAGACATATTTCGGAAGGCCTAAGATACAAGTTGGTTAAGCTGTAGGAAATCAGAGATCAGATGGTGGAGATCGAGGCTGAAATGATCGACGACCCAAGTGGTATTTCGCTGAGGTGAAGTGCACGTAAGTTAAACCTCTGAAATCCAAACTGAATGTTCCACAAGCGATCGCAGATCAACGGACCAAAGAAGCCATGAAGAGATCACGGCTTGAAGAGAACTTCACTCGTGTACGTGAGCGAGGGTTAACGACCAAACCAGACGTGAAATATTCATTGAATTCGCCCGAAACCAATTAACACCACCATTGATCCTACTTATTTCCAATCCGATGGCCCGAAACAATCGCGGAAGGAATACTTACGATTCGACGGTTTAAAGAGATTGCGGGAAGACAATTGCGGGAGACAATCGTGGAAAGCAATTGCAGAAAGAAGTTGTGAAAGGCACCTGCAATTGCAGAAGGAAGGTGACTGCGGAAAGGCAGTTGCGGAAGGAACTTTGCAGGAGGTGAATTACGGAAGAGAGTTGCGGAAGACACATTTGTTTGACGCTTCGCATTCAGGTGAGACCTGTAATTTTTATTAAATCCAGTTTACCGCCACTTTGGAGTCCGTCCTTCAATGACTGTTGCGGAAGAAAGACTTATCTATTCTGCTAAGTTTGGTGATTATGCTAAGTGTGGAATCTAGCCAAATCTTGGGTTAGCGGATTGGATTGGTTCTATTGATCCCATCCTGCATCAATTGGTATCAGAGCATACTTCATAGAAAGGAGAAAGATGCCACAAAAACGAGGCCGACCACATGGAGTTCCAATTGGAGGTGATCGAGGAATAAAATCTGTAGATGCAGACATGCAAAGAGAATTGAGACAACTTCAAGCTAGGATGGAAGCTATGGAGAGAATAAATCTAGGGACTGTAGATGTCAGTGATGAAGAAGAATCCTCTGAAGAGGAAACAGAGGAGGATGTTGATGAAGTAAAGGTATTGAGGACGTTGGTAAAGGATAGTAGCAAGCCTAAAGTGGAAGTACCCATGTATGAAGGTAATATGAATGTTGAAGAGCTCATGGACTGAATCAATGCTTTAGAAAAGTATTTTGACTTTGAAGAAATTGAAGATGAAAAGAAGGTGAAATATGTAGCTACCCGACTGAAAGGATATGCAACCATTTGGTGGGATTGAATAGGATGAAACATCCCACTCCTTATAAAGTGTCCATGTTGCAGAAAGGACATCATCTCTTGGTGAATGAGCAGTGCAAGGTGGAGTTACAAATTGGTACTTACAAAGATGTGGTATTATGTGATATAATGCCTATGGATGTATGCAATATACTCTTAGGAAGGCCATGACAATATGACAAGAAAATTGTTCATGATGGAAGGAGGAACACTTATTATTTGGAAAAGGATGGAAAGGAGCATGTGTTGCTATCTTTGAATGATGAAGCAGTACAAGAAGATACAAGATCTAGCATTTTGCTGATGACTGGGGAAGAGCTACTACAAGAATTAAAGAATGATGAGAAGTTACATTTTTCCCTCATTGGCAAACCAAAGGTAATTTTGAATTCTACAAATTTAGATGATTTTCCTATTGAAATTAGAATTCTGCTTGATGATTTTGCTGATATTATTGTGGATGAGTTACCAAATGATTTACCTCCTGTGAGAAGTATTAGTCATCATATTTTCTTAATACCTAGTGCAAGCTTACCCAATAAGGCAGCCTATAGACTGACTCCTCAAGAGAATGAAGAAATTAAACAGCAGGTACAGGAGTTACTGGATAAAGGGTTGGTGAATGAAATTTTGAGTCCTTGTGTAGTTCCCACAGTGCTTAGCCCAAAGAAATATGGTCCATGGCGTATGTGGATTGATTCCTGAGCAATCAATAAGATCACTACTAGGTATAGATTTCCCTTACCCTGCATCGATGATTTGATGGATTGTTTTCTTAGCCAAAAGAAATATGGTCCATGGCGTATGTGTATTGATTCTCGAGCAATCAATAAGATCACTACCAGGTACAGATTTCCCTTACCTCGCATCGATGATTTGATGGATTGTTTGAGTGGGTCCAAGTATTTTTCAAAGATAGACTTAAAGAGTGGTTATCATCTAATAAGAATTAGAGAAGGGGATGAATGGAAAAATGCATTTAAGACTAATAATGAATTGTATGAGTAGTTAGTAATGCCCTTTGGGATTACTAATGCACCTAGTACTTTTATGATATTAATGAATGAGGTATTGAAGGAATACACTGGAAATTTTGTGATAGTGTAACTAGATGATATTTTGATCTTCATTTAGAGTAAGGAAGAACATTTGAGACATCTCAAATTGGTGTTGAATACCCTATAGAAGGAGAAACTGCTGATAAATTTGAAAAAGTGTAGTTTCATGAAGAATGACTTGATTTATTTGGGTTTTGTAGTCTCTGAAAAAGGGTTAAATATGGATCCATAAAATATACAAGCAATTCTCAATTGGCCAATCCCAAAGAGTACTTTTCAGGCCAGAAGTTTTCATGGTCTTGCAATTTTTTATAGAAAATTCATCAGGAATTTTAGTCAAATTTGTGCAACCATAATAGACACCTTCAGGGAAAGTAGACAACCTTTCAAGTGGACAAAAGTAGCTGATAGAAATTTCAATATGTTGAAAAGGAAGATCACTGAGAAACCTATTTGTCTTTACCAAGTTTTGATAAAGTTTTTCAAGTGGAAATAGATGCTAGTGGGACAACAATGGGAGCTATTCTAAGTCAAGAACAGAGACCAGTAGCATATTTCAGTGAGAAGTTAAATGAAGCAAAAAAAAAGTATTCCTCATACGAAAAAGAATTGTATGTTGTTGTGCAAGCTCTTAAGAAACAAAGGCATTACTTGATGCCCAAAGAGTTTATATTATATTCAGATAATCATGCTTCGCAATTCATAAATAGTCAACCTAAATTGAATCATAAACATGCTAAGTGGGTGGAATTTTTGCAGAACTTTAATTTTGTGCTCAAGCATACAAGTGGAAAATCTACTAAGGTGGTTGATGCTTTAAGCAAAGTAAATTTGATCTTGTAGGAAATTAAGGTCAGCACTTTGGGATTTGAAAATTTGATTAATATGTATAAGGAGGATGTGGATTTCAAGGATATATATGCAACCTGTGAAAATCCAGTTGCCCGCAATAGAATTCAATGGTTGGATGACATGCTACAAGAAGGATTGTTATTCAAAAACAGTAAATTGTGCATTCCTAAATGTTCTATGAGAGAAAACTTTATTAAGGAGAAGCATAGTGGAGGTTTTTCAGGTCACTTTGGACAGGACAAAACATTTTCTCAGGTGAGTACTTTTTATTTTTGGCCAGGAATGCAATAGGATGTAAAGAAGTTTGTTGAGACATCCAAGATATGTCAACATGCCAAAGGGATGAGACAAAACACTAGACTGTATCAACCCCTACCTATTCCAACTAGACCTTGGGATTCCATCAATATGGATTTTGTTCTGGGATTTCCTAGAAATCAGAGGGGGAATGATTCTATTTATGTAGTAGTGGATAGATTTTAAAAAATGGCTCATTTCATTGCTTGTAAAAAGACCAATGATGCAACAAATATTGCCAATTTGTTCTTCTCAGAAGTTGTTAAGTTACATGGTCTACCTTTGAGCATTGTATCAGATAGAGACACTAAATTTGTTGGTCATTTTTGGAGAACTTTATGGAATAAATTGAGAACCAATATTAGTTTTAGCTCTGCTTATCATCCTGAGACTGTTGGTCAGACTGAAGTGGTAAATAGAAGCTTGGGAGATATATTGAGAAGTCTTGTTTATGAGAATTCAATACAGTGGGATTTAGCTCTTGCTCAAGCTGAGTTTGCTTATAATTATTCACCTAACAGGAGTACGGGTATGAGCCCATTTCAGATTGTGTATGGGATGCATCCAAGAGGGGTGTATGAACTCATAAATTTGGGAAAGTTAGAAATGAGAAGTGTAGATGGTGGAGAATTTGCATATAGTATGTAAGAGCTACAAACAGAGAGAAGATTTGAAGAGAAGAAAAATTAATCTTCAGGTTGGAGATTTAGTGATGGCATATTGTAATACCCCCAATTCGACCCTTAGGATATATGAGCCTTTAATGTAAATAAGTGTACATGTGATGTATGTTTTCCTAGCGTGGAGCTCAAGGCCAAGGCCCCGCTAGTGAAAGCCGAATTTTATTTAAAGGGCAAGTATTTGATATTTTGATACCATGTGCTCTTAAGCCATGGAAATTGTAATAGGATGTAAATAAACATCAGGCAATATAAAATGTCCAAAACTGGCTACGGAGGCAACGAATGAGAAGGGGCCACGTGTATCCACTAGGGAGTGGTGAGGGGGCTATGGAAGTGACCCATAGGTTGCCATTTGTCATTATGTGAACCCATTGACTTCCTTTAGGTGACATTAATGCCAATTGTAAGGAAGTGGTTGAGATTTCAGCCCATGACTTTGATGGGGTATGGGCAGCCCTAAAATTCGTATGGGTGGGCATGGGCTCTGATTGCTTGGGAAAGAAGTCACTCAACCTCATGGGAGGTTGCTTCATTCTCACCCCATTCCATGGGAAAACGATCTAGCATCTTTCTCCACCCAAAAAAAAAAAACGAGCTCCCAACAGGGAGAAAACCAGAAATCGCGACTGTGGGAGAACCCACGTTTTGGGAAGCCAAAAACGTCCCAAATTGGTATTGGACAGTGAAATCCAATGGGGGATCCATTGGTAGGAACCTTGGGGCGAATTTGGGAGCAATAGCTACCCCAAAAGCCATGGGAAAACCCAGTTTTAATGGCCCGGAAAATCAGTGACGGATTTGGGTTATTTGTGACAGGTTGTGAGAAATCCGATTGTGGATGTATGAATAGAGGATGGGATTGTTGAGTCTAGTTTGAAGGGTATGTGGCTCTGGGTTTGAGCTCAGTGGACTAGCATCCTCCTCCATCTCCTATTGCATGCTTGAGAAACCCAACCGTGTGTTGGCTTAGCATGGCTGTTTGAGTGAAACCCTGACTGTGAGTGAGCCATCTAGTTCCTCCTTAATGGATACACAGCCCAGCTTGGGGGTGATCTCTCAGCTGAAAGAATACAGGCTGGACAGAGGTCTATGGTTGGGTGGAACGTTGCTCTCACGTAGCCAGTCGTTTGGACCATTATAATTCGAGATAAGTATTCTTGATGTTAATTCTATGCCCTGCAAGCATTTTAAATAATGACTGTTGTTTATATGTTGAATGCATGATGAAACGGTGTGCATATGTATTGTTTAATTCCGCTGTGTTTATATTGAATTGAATCTGCATATAGAAGTTTTAAAATGTTAGTTATTTATGTGCAAAAAAATTATTGGGCCAAGTTTACAAAAGCCCGGTATGTTGTTAATGTTTCCTTCCCTGTTGTTCTATGGAGAAGGGGACGTTACACATATCTTAGGAAGGAGAGGTGTCCTAAGGGAACCTACAATAAATTGAAACTCAAGAAAATTGGGCCTTGTAAAATTTTGAGGAAGTTTTCTGCAAATGCATATGAAATATAACTTCCTTCTAACCTTGGAATTTCTCCAATTTTTAACGTTTTAGATCTGTGTCCTTTTAAAGATTCAGGTGTTCAGACAGAAGAAATTATTTTAGGTAAGGATGGTCAAGTGGTAGATTGGCAAAAAAAATTACCTCAGAAGGAGCAGCCACGGATTGAAGCTATACTTGACAAGAGGGTTTCAAAGAAAACCAAGAACATGGATTATTTTCAGTATTTAGTCAAGTGGAAAGATCAACCATCTGAAGATGCAGTGTGGATGAAAACAATGGAGGTTTCTAAGTATGATGTGAACCCTGAAGACCTATTAAAGAATTATTTTTCTCCCCTGGAGTATGATGCAGGAGCATCGAACTAAAGTCCTATGTTTTTTGAATGAGCATCCATGTTGTTTTCTCATGTAATAGGTTCTAGAAGTCTTGGTCATTTATGGATTTAATTGTAATTGGTTTTAAGATAAAATTAGTTTGACTGTAATAATGTCAATTTTCCACTGATGTCCTCGGAACTTGCAAGAAGTTTCTTGAGGATAGGTTTGTTATCTATTTGCTTTCTTTATGAGTCCAAATACTGCTTAATTGGATCTGACAGGTCTGTGGAGTCCTATTTAATCACGGAATGTAATTAAGCAAAGGGTTGTTGATGAAATGAAGAAAAAAGCTTTCAATATTTGCGTTTTATTAGGTATCTATTGTCTTCTTTCAATAACCAGAACTGTGTAAATTCCCTGTGTGTGAGTGAAAAGAGTGTCATTGACAGCGACCCCAGAAGCCGAAGGATTTGGTGTATTCATTCAAATACCAAGCGTGTAGAATTGATAGTTGCACTGATCAATTCACGATATCACAGTTTGATCAATTAGTGGGAGTGAGTGTTGGACGATTAAGATCAGAAGAGGAGGAGAATCAACAGTCCAAGACAGATTTCGGAAGGCCTAAGATACAAGTTGGTTAAGCTGCGGGAAATAAGAGATCGGACGGTGGATATTGAGGCTAAAATGTTCGACGGCCCAAGTGGTATTTCACTGAGGTGAAGTGAGTGTAAGTTAAACCTCTGAAATCCAAGCTGAACATTCCACAAACGATTGCATATCAATAGACCGGAGAAGCCACAAATAGATCGATGGCTTGAAGAGCATTTCGCTTGTGTACGTGAGCGAGGGTTAATGGCCAAACCGGACGTGAAATCTTCATTGAATTCGCCCTAAACCAATTAACCCCACCATTGATCCGACTTATTTCTGATCCAATGGCCCGAAACAATCACGGGAGGCATACTTACGATCCGATGGTTTAAAGCGATTGCGGGAAGACAATTGCGGGTGACGATTGCGGAAATAAGTTGCGAAAGGCACCCGCAATTGCGGAAGGAAGGTGACTGCGGAAAGGCAGTTGCAGAAGGAACTTTGCGGGAGGTGAATTGCGGAAGAGAGTTGCGGAAGACACATTTGTTTGACGCTCCGCATTTAGATGAGACCCGCAACCCGTAATTTTTATAAAATACAGTTTACCGCCACTTTGGAGTCTGTCCTTTAACGACCGCTGCGGAATAAAGACTTAACTATTCTTCCAAGTTTGGTGATTCTACTCAGTTTGGAATCCAGCCAAATCCTAGGTTAGCGGATTGGATTGGTTCTATTGATCCCATCCTGCATCACGTACAAATACAAATAGTTTAGATATGGCACGTTGTAGGTCCATGAGAAAGTCATGGCTCACACACCCACACATGAGAAAAGGATAATAACACTACAAAGTGAAAACATAAAAAATTAATTGCGTTTTAACTTATGGGGTAAAAGATAAAAACAAAAATTCCGTGACATGTAGAACAGCCGGTGGCGGGTGATGAGTCAAGACACCCCTAAGCTGAATGGTCTCCGGTTTGAAACCCCGTAGATACCAAAAATCAAGCTATGTTAAGGGTTGGTGCGGTCTAGGTCGTGTGCGATCCCCTAGTGATTTTAACGGCTTAGATGCCCATTGTTCGTGGTTTCTTAGCCAAAGGAAAACCCTACAAGTAAGGGGTACCACTTGCCAACAAAAACTTCTTTTTTTTACGTATGTACCCTTAGAAGGTTCAGATGGTGAAGCAGCGTCGTAGAGTTGACCCATATAAAGAAGGCACCTTCACACACAATATAACTTCATTTTCCAAAGAAAGATACTCTTTATTCAAAACCCATGGGACATCACCTTTTTTAAAAGACCAAGAGGGGCCAATCTCTCCTCTTTTTGCTTGTCTTGGCCAATGCTTCTTTTTAGTATTTGAAGAAATAAGATCTCTCCTAAAAGCCAACATTTCACTTTGTTTTGATGATATGTGCCTCCACAAAGAAGATGAAATATTTGTAAATATATGCATGGAATCTAGTAAGTGGATAATCTTAAGATGCTCCCAGTATGGGAGCTCATAAAATACTGATTTCCTTTTCGTCCCAATGGGAATTTTCTCAACACAGGTGTCGAAGAATTTATGATCATCGAATATAGGTTCCCCATTCGAATTGAACATTTCTACAATTTCCTTCTCCTTCCCTCTATCATATGTCCTAATCCAATGAGTTGGTTGCATTGTTTTAGGAATTTGGTTTCTTTTTATGGTTTACCATTGAAAGCAAACGTTACTCTTCTATAAGGGTGGTATTATGGGAGGAATAACCTCGAGTAGTCGTAAAATGGCTTTCATAGGTAGCTGGACCACGTAGCCTTTATAGAAGGTCCACAACATTTACATCCATGATACCCTTTTGTTACAAGACATGTTGTGTTATGGTATACAAAGCAGGTTAGTGTTGAAGATCAATACAATCACACTGAATTAAAATGCCAAAAAATATTGTTACAAATATAAACAAATCAAACAACATGTTTACCAAAGCAAACTCCTGATCCTGAATAATCATGTGTGGTGTACACACATATGCCATACAACATAAAAATCCTCTCTATTGGGATGGGTGTTGATACATCGTATGCCTATATACCTTCCCATAATTCCTTTAATTTGTCGATCAATGGTTGTAGGTAAACATTCATATTCTTCTCTTGTCTTCTACCAGGGACTATAATAGCCATCTTAAGATGTTCATTATCCACAAAAAACTATGGATGGATATTGTTATTGATCACTACTACATGCAAAATAGAATAGTTGGTGTTTTGGAGGGAATATGGGTTGACACCATCCATGGATATTCTCAATCAAAGGATCTATACTTCATCCTTGAATTTATCGGGCTATGTATCCTCTATATGTTTCATAGTTATTGAATTTGTTGGGATTCGCACAACACTTTATTTACTTTGATGCAAGACATGTCGTCCCTACAACATAGCTAATTATTTGCAATGAAAGAGCCTTTGAATCCTTGGGATTATAGGCACATGCCACAATATCTTATGAGGAGGACCATGTGCTTTACCCTTATTTATTGATTTATGGCACATGTCATGCCCACATTTTGGACATATCTCTTTATATGCATATTTACCTCTAAATATAATACAATCATTTAGATATGTACTCAACTCCCAACATTTTCAACATTTTCTTTGCCTCTTCCCAGCTATCGGGAAAGACGTTATAACTTGGAAGTACCTTATATTTGAATAACCTACAATTAGTGGGAATTGATGGTCACTTACCTCAAATGTGCCGAGAAGCATGCATTTTACATGCTATACATTGCTTTCAAGTTGTATAGTAACATTGTGGCATGCCAAGGGTTATCCTTCAACCCTTAACATTTTGAACAACCACATACTACTAAGGTGTCATAAAAGATATCTAACTCATGAGAAATTACTGTTGATGACCCATGATTGTGGCTGGAAGATGACATGTTACAATTGGTAGGGTAAAGCCATTTTCCAATTTCATCTACCAATTGCTTGTGGATTTTGCTCCTGATAAGAGCTTATGACATTTTACAACTGGTGGAATATCTTGTGCATCCGAACTCAATCCTGAATTGGGATCCTACAAAATTGAATACATTGTTATTCAAATTCACATGGATAAGTAACATAAATTCAATTAAAGAAACGAAATATAAATAAAATATGACCTTACTGGAGATGGATAGGGAGAACTCGATGAACTTTGAACAATATGGAATGCATTGGAATTTGAAGAATTTTCCATTTGATATTATATCATTTTCTCACTGAATTTGAGCCAAATCAATAATCAATACGTGTCTACAGTCCTAAAATATATTTTGAGAACCATATCACAATCTAACTTCCAATATAGTTTCACAACCATTTTTAAGAATAAGGTGAGTTTAAGTAACATATGTATACTATGAAGTATTGTAATTGATGTGGATGAATCCTAAAAGAACATTTGAGATGAATATATCATTTTAATTTCAAACATACAATCGTAGGTCTTTTTAACTACTCCGGTGTGCCTTAAAAATACAACCGCACTGGTGCATCCTACGTAACCAAATGCACCGGTGCATATAAAACATGTACACACTGTTGTGAAACATCCACAAAAGAAAATATCCGCTATATTTTATAGCGGATATTTAATTATGCATTTTTCAAAATAATTGACACTAGTGCACTTACTATACATAAGTGCACCGATGTGATCATATTTATCATACACATTGACAAATGGTAATTATTAATTTTGATTTTTTACTGTATGCCATTCTGGTGTGTTACAAAAAATATAATGCATCGGGGCACGCATATCTTTCTTGCACACTAATTTTCCACAAAAAAAATCTAAAATAAATCTGAACAATGCGATATCTATTAAGTCGCACCAGTGCACTTGGATGTACAGGCACATCGATGACCGCAAAAACAAAAATAAAAAACCCACAATTTTTTCCCACAAACTAAAAAAGGAGTGGGGATTTATTTTTCAAAAAACTAATTTCATAAGGTGTTTTAAAGAAAAAAAATATAAACACTATTTCATCGTTTTTCTAAAATTTCGAGAGAAGAGTCTTGCAAGAGACAATTATTAGCGGAGAAGTTTGGAGCAACCAGATTATTCTGAAGATCAAAATTTGTAAGGTATGGTGGATGACACAAACCCCTGCATAGTAGAAATTCCAATTATGTAAATTATTACTATTGATCTCAGTGCATGATTTATTCATTTCCTATTAAGTTTTAAAATAAATTTAGAAAGAAAAAAAAATATTTCATAGTTCCCTTCAATGCTTGAACCCTTGCTTTTTTGTTGCTTCTTGTCGTTTTATGTGGTTGCAAAATTTCACATTAGGGTTTAACTCTCTTTATTATTTCACAAATAGGATTTTACTTTTTAGGTATTTTAGATTTAAGGGGTTTGTGGTTTTATATATAGGTGTTGGGTTCAATGGGACCACTAGCTTATTGCATCGAATCCAAAACCTTGTCGGCTTTGTCAGTTTTTTTAATTTTTATTCAAAAAACGTTTTTGTAGTTTTCTTTGTGGTCGTTTTCGTATAACACACCAGTGCGTTTGGAATAAAAGTACACCAGTAATCATCGATGCTTTAAATTATATATATATCGCACCGAAAAAGGTGTATGTCATATTATTAATTTATTTTTCGTTAACGGTGCATTCTGATTTGATGCACCGATGCGTTCACGATGTAGACACACCAGGGTGTTTTAATTTTTGAAGCGCACCGATATGGCATACTACTTTTTTATTTGGAAGTTATGTAATTTATTTGTATTTTATATTTAATAGCTTCTCTATTTAATGGTTAATGTTGTTTATTGATAGAAAATGTGTGATAAGAGTTCAATGAACAATAATTCTAATCGGCACGATGGGAGCACATCCAAAAATGCGAAGAAGGAAAGTTCTTTGTAATTCTATATTAAATCAATATGTTTGAATTATATGTAATTTTAACTAATATCTATTCATTAATGTGTGTCATGAAGAGCCAAAAAATGAGGAAGATCGGTAAGATTCTTTGCACTCTAAGTGCAAAACAACATTAAACCTTGATGGAAAAGTTGCAGATAGATGAATCACATGAATAAAAAAGTAATCAATATGAATTTTTTCTTGAATTTTTAGTAATACTATACTTAAGAATATTCACTAACATGTTTCAAACAAATTATTTAACATAAGTTTAACGTTCTACATGGCTGACATCAACAAAATTGAATGCCATCATAAGAAAAAACAAATTATGGAAGATGTAAATGATGATGAATTGGTCCTTAGCTCATCTGGAATGGTGCTAGAAGTTAATGAAAGAGGAAAAAACTTTTATAAAACTATGAGGGATATAGTGGAAAGAACATATAGATGTACTTTCCACTTACAATACAAAAATCAATTCAATGATTCGAAGAATTAGGTTATATCTAAACTATGAGAGGTGTTTCTAGAGCAATGGTCAATGAGATCTGTCAAAATTGCAATAGAAAAAATGTACAACAACAAGAAAGAATAATTCAAAAGTAATACTCTAAAACATGTTTTTATAGAATATGTATCTATTACTACAAATCATTCCTTTAATAATATTAATTCTGCTATATTTAATTTTCATATCAGTATAGAAATAATTTAATGTCATTTTAATTTTTCAGGAAGATTATGAAAATCCCAAAGGATGAATGAGGTGATATCTGAAATATGCTAGTAGGAATGTTTAAAAAAATGTACAAGGAGATGGCCAAGGAAATTGATATAATTGCATCGCATGAGGAGACATCTCAACAACAACGTGCTTCAAATATATGAAATCATTGAACTTTTTCTATTATGTACATATAATTAAATTAATATACATTAAATATTACTTTTCAATTGTTTTGTTGAAGAAAAGAAAACAAAATGGAACCCATTCAGTACATAAGACATGACGAAAAGGAAAAAAAGGATTGATAGCAAAGTTTGTGAGTAGTTGTGATTTCCTTATAAATGCTTAAGATTTAGTTTAGTTGTGATATTTATATTTTAACTTTTTTTACACCAACCATCCTTGGATGTCTTCAAACATGTGTTAACATATAAAGAAGAACCATCCGAAGAATTGATTGACAATGAGTTAAGTATGGGTTGTGAGTATATGTTGGCGTATCAAAAATTAATTGTGGAATTTGTAAGTATCTATGTTTTTTACTTCTCTCATTTTATAATTAATGGAACAAAAATAATAATTTATATTAAATCTATGATTTGTTATGGGGTAAAAATATTGCAAGAAACAAAGTATGGACTAGAGTCAACATAAGAGTTGTTGAGAGAAGGAATGAGATGTGGTTTTTAAAGAATGTGTATCATTCATGGCTCAATTCTTTCTATGGTACGTCGCTTTTCAATTTACATTCATGTATATTATTTATTTTAATTTTATTTATTCCCATCAATGTAGATACACTCATTACACTTTATTTTTATGTTTGTCTATAGAAGTTGAAGAGGATGAAACCAATCAAGGCAATAAAAAAAACATACAACCAAATAACCCAAGTCATGCAAGTGGCTCGAGCACTGACAATAGTTCTAGTGAATAATAATGATGACCAATATGTTTGGATGTTAATGCAATCTGTTCTATATTTTGAAATAATTGTTTGTGAAAATTAGACATTTTGTATAATATTGTACTAGACATAGTGTCCCAATTGAAAGACAAAGGGTTAACCATTAAGTGTAACAACTACATACATGTTGACATTTTGATTATTGTGGACCTTTATGTTGTCCCCTTTAGTAAGACAAAGGGACTTTTATTCATATATATTAAATTAAAGTTTATTATTCTATTGCATTCTCCAATGTCATTGTGAAATGTTACATGTGAAATGGTATATCACCAATTAAATATATGGATAATTAAATATTAAATAGATGTAACAAATTAATCCAAACAAAATAATTCAAATTCAAATTATATGAATATTTTTATAAAAAAATATTTTAACTTCTGATTAATAATGGAATTAAACAAAATAAAAATAAAATATAGATATTCTAGTGTGATGTCACTAGTCATTAGTCACTGTTCACCAAACATAAAATGACTACCGGTGCTTTTGATAATTTTAATCACATCGGTGCATTTGAGACAATGTAGCACTAGTGCTCTTTAAACAACAACGCCTCGGTGCAAAATAATACTCGTTGCATGCCCCAAGTGATTTTTTTCATTATTACGCCCCAGTGCACAACTATATCGTAACCGCACCATTAAATTTTAAAACTACAGTGAAGGTCAACGTCCCCATCAACTTCACCAGTTTGTTTTCCTTCACTTATCGCACTAGTGCTTTGTAATAGTTACTAAGAACCAGTGCTTTATAATAGTTCATAAGCACTGGTGCTACATTTAGCATAAAGCACTAATGCATATATTGTTATAAAGCACTGGTTGCATTTAAAATTTTGGTGTGCACCAATTCTATATGTATTATCAAGCATCGATGCATATCTTGATTTCAATTTTTGGTGCACTCCGGTGCATATATTTATTTTAAAAGCATCGATACATTTTGTGTTGGTTAGCACCGATGCACTTGCACTGATGAAAAACCTCCGCTATGTAATCCGACCACCAAGTTTTTTTAAATTTTAATAAATTTATGTAAAAACCTATGCTAAAACATCTATTACCATTGACAAAGGTTGTAGCAGAGTGTTTTTTGGAGAAATTTAACCAAATCTTGTAACACTAAAAACCTCCACTATAACCTCTACTACAGGGCCTTTTCCTTGTAGTGCATTGCTTGTGTCTAAATGGACTCCAATGTTAGACAACATGCTAAAATGGTGAGCTTTAATCAACATTTGTGGATAAGTTCATGTACGTTGGTTATATAATTTTCCATGGTGATCATCAACTAAGAATTTCTCATGAATGTAAGTCATTTTTACAGTTAAACCTCGATACTAGAGTTTACTAGTATATCTACCAAGATTATACCAATCGAATTAGAGGAAATATGAGGTCTAAAATAGGCCTTATAAAAAAATGTGCAATGGATGAATTGGATTTATCAAACCAATAGAATTTCAATAACTTTGGTCAACCATTATGGTTGAGTTGGACATATAGAAGTCAAAGATGCTTATGTGTCATAATTTTATTTGACAATAGCTAACTTCATATAAACCTCACATTGATTAAGATTTTGAAAAATTCATCTCGAAATATGATAAATATGTTTGAAATAATAAAGATAGAATATTTTATATTATCACTACTTCTAAGTTCCTTAAAATATAAATCTCGCATTAATTAAAATGATAATTGAGTAATTTTTTCCAGCGAAATAATGAAGTAATTTTGAAATAATAAATATAGAGTATTTTAAATTATCATTAGTTTTAAGTTCTTTAAAATAAAAATCTCTCATTAATTAAGATGATAAATCTCGCATTAATTAAAATGATAATTGAGTAATTTTTTTTCAGCGAAATAATGAAGTAATTTTGAAATAATAA
This sequence comes from Larix kaempferi, assembly GCA_027924585.1. Classification (NCBI taxonomy): domain Eukaryota; kingdom Viridiplantae; phylum Streptophyta; class Pinopsida; order Pinales; family Pinaceae; genus Larix; species Larix kaempferi. The sequence goes on from BSBM01000319.1 coordinate 6,558,643, forward strand.
ATATAGAGTATTTTAAATTATCATTAGTTTTAAGTTCTTTAAAATATAAATCTCTCATTAATTAAGATGATACTGGAGTAATTTTGAAATAACAATAACATTTATATAATTAATCTCTTCAAATAAAATAAATTAATTAAAAAAAGTATCATAAATAAAAAATAGGAGAGAGATAAAATCATCTTTTGCTATTTTTGAGATAACTTTCTCCTCCACACTCAGAATTTGATGCTTTTGGCACCGTTGGAAAAGTCTCGGCGAGATATACAACTTTCATGTTTTGAGTTTTGTGAGATTCCACATCATTGTTTTTGGGTGAGCATTTTAGTATCAAGATACTAAAATATCCACCCCAAAAACTCGGTGCAAAATTTGGAAAACTTAAAACACAAAAGTTGTAGCTCTCATCAACAACTTTCCAATGGTATCAAAAACATCAAATTATGACTTTGGAGGAGAAAGTTATTGTAAAAATAGTGAAAGATTATTGTATCTCTCTCCTTTCTTTTTATGATACTCTTTTTAATTTATTTATTTTTATTTATAAGATAAAATAGCAAAATATTATTTTATCTCTATCCTTTTTTTATGATACTTTTTTTAATTAATTTATTTTTATTTATAAGAGTTTAATTATATAAATGTTTTTATTATTTCAAAATTACTCCACTATAATCTTAATTAATGTAAGATTTGTATTTTAAAGGACTTGGAAGTAGTGATAATATAAAATAAAATAAAATTAGTGATTGTTTATTTTTAGTATTTTTGTAATTATATTTTTTCATTGTAATTTTAGTTTTTTTTTTAAGTTTTAAATTTGATTAAATATATAAAAAGTAGTGATAAATTTATTAAAAAAATTATAATATAAATTAAAAAAATTTACCACTATATCATTTATTGTGTATGCACAAGAATCTAAACATTTCATTATTATTTTCAACCATCAACTCTTAACTTTACAATAACTCAACATACTTGTCAATTGCCATTAATGAAATATTATAGGCTGACCTTCACTAGATAACACCTTTAAAATAATGTGGCATGGCATATTTGTAGTGTGGCGTGGTTTTTTTATTATTTTCCTTAGGAGACCCATTTTAGACCCCAAATTTCCTCTAATGCATCATAATATATGGGTTAGACCTCAAGCCCTATTTGCTTCAAGTGCTCCTTACTCCAAGGATCTTTGCCTTGAGTATTTCAAACAAAGAGTGCATTCAAATGCCATTAATTTTGGTTCTAGAAACAAGAAAATAAGTTTGACCCTACCTTTTGAGATATTTTCATTTGTAGTGAAAGGAAAAAGTAGCTCTACATGTTATTGAGAAAATGTCATAATCCCTGAATCTTGAGGAAGGAAAAGTTTGGAAATATGACCTCCACCACACTATTTATTACCTAAGACCAGCCATCTAGTCTTCTACTTATATTCATGAGATATATTTGTGGATGGAGAGGTTAGAAAATAAAGAAAGGTGGAGATAAGTACAGGAGATCATGAAAACTTAGCAGGAACAACAAGAGAGTCAATTATAGATCAAGAAAGAATCACGTGTTTAGGGGAAGGGAAATCAAGAAGTGGCCATAATTGATGTAGAACAATCATCAAGGAAAGGAGTAGTGGCTAATTCAATTGTCACCATGGTCATGGATCTTGATAAGAATCAATTTGTTGCAGAATTTAGATGTGATAGTAGAAACTACTTAGAAACAATAAACTTCTAGTAAAAGGCCAATATTGGAAAGTTTAGGTGAGCTCCTTGAACAAGTGAATGTTGGCGAGCATAAGAAGGGTAGGTTAGAGCAACTGAAGGGTAGACAGACAAAATCAATCCACCGGAAGCATTCAAAAGGGAAATCTTTTGAAGCCCCCTTAGTGACTATGTATCATGCTTCCACATCAAACCCATAAAGAGTGGTGATGGATGAAGCTCCATGCAAAAAGGGACCTTCTTAAACTAATGTGGAAGAGAAGAAAAAAGGTTTCAAGAGCTAGATATATGTTCTGAGATGGCCCAAACAAAGAAGCAAGCCAACAAATTAAGGAGGGAATTGTATCCGCAAGTATGGAATAAGGGATCAACCAATCCCAAAATGTTGACCTCAGTTGATTATGAGAAAGGAACTTTTGATTTAGTTGTTTTGCAACCTAAAGTAGACAAAAGTGAGGCCGAAATAAAGGAAAAAAATATGAATCCACTAGGATGTAATTTGATTTGAATAAAATGCATGTGATCAATAATGTTGAGTGGAACAAACAAACATGTGGCATGGTCTGTAGGGATCTTTTACACGCTACTGCAAATGTTGGGAAGCTTCAAGGGATAATTGGTTAATTTGGAAAAGCAGCGAAAACATAAAAAAAATTGTTAATTGGTTAATCGGAGTTGCCAACTCCTTATGACTTTCTAAGTATGATTCCCACACCACACTAACTTATGTTTATTTATACTATAAGTAATTGATTGAGGTTCATGCCTTCATCTTCAACCTAGTGTTATTAATGTTAGATACGATTAATGTTCATGTACTTAGTGTTATTAATGTTAGATACGATTAATGTTCATGTACTTAACATTTAATGGTGCATGTTGATACATTAAATGTACATGTTTAAGTTGTTTTTATATTGAGGTTCTACAAGTTCATGTTAAAGTAGTTTTATGATTTTGAGCCTTATGGTTACAACCCTTAAAAACTATGACCTCTCATGTAGTTACAATTATTGAACATTGTACATGGGGGCATATGAATGAGTTGATTTCCCATTACAATGAAATAATTACATCAATAAGTGTTATAATAGCATTTATTAATAAGTGTTATAATAGCATTTATTAGTGTATTATATCTACATTTATAGAATGGAGGTTGATATCTAACTGCAAGTTATGCAGTGTGCTAGTTATAGAACATTTTCTACTTTATATTTCTAATTTATATATATAACAATATCCTATAGAGAAAACTTTATTACCACATTCAAAAAGCTATTTGAATGGGTCAACAAAGATAGTGATTTGCATCATTAATTATTGTTGCCCTCTTATTATTTTCAAGTGTTGTGAATTCTATGTCATCCTGACTGAGTTCCAATATAAAGCTAAATCATGTGAAGTACGGTTTCAGTTCATTCAATCTATTGTTAACTAAGTCCCAATTTGAATCTCTATCCAAATGAGCAAGAATTCAATGTTTGGTGGTCATATTTTCTTTAGTATTTCAAGTTCCTTTGATAGACCTACTGAGCTTGCAGTTTACCTATTTTTACGATTTCAATATTCTAATGGCTTTTTTGGAACTGGCTAGATGGTTTAATTTTTAAATTATGTTGTTTGATTGATTCACACATTAATGGCATATTTTGTTTTTGCATTTTCTGTGATTGATTTGGGGTCTTTACCATTAAAATTTTGGTAAATTGACAAGGGTATACCAAGGGTAGTGTAGAACTAAGTGGTTATGTATAAAATATGGATCTTCTTTGCCAACTTAAAAGAAAGTGCTTTGATGCCATTTCTCTTTTCAATGGTTTTGCTAGCAAAGGGTAATTGGAAGTCAATGATGTTTGATATCAAGGTTCATTCCAAGGGAGTAAAAATCAAAAGACTCAATGATATATTCCTATTAGGAAAAACAAGTGTGGGACGTATAATTATGAAATGGATTTATTGGGATTTAAAAATAGATAAAACCTATTGACAATAGAAAACAATAATCACACTTGGTGTTTTACTAGTGCTACACATTTCCACATATATGACTGTTATAAGGCACTGGGGATTGAGATAAGAGTTTGAGGATGCATATATTGAGTGAATCTGGAACCTCAAACTAATCGCAAGCTTGACCATCTAATCAAAGATGCAACTGAGATCAAGAGGGAGATGTGCAAGAACATTATTATTTTGAAAAATCTGTGAGCACGTACTCAAGGTTCAACTGAAAAAAATGCTCAAATTATTATCTAAATGCAACTTTTTGTGAACCTTTCGACTGATTCCATATATCTTTCCTTTGTAATAAGGAGGATAATGATACATATATTGTGTTTCTTTAAAACGAAATGGATTAATCTGCTTAAATGCATGTTAAAATGTTCATTCGAAATTCCTTTCATTGTTTTTTAATATACTAAACAAGGTAAATAGATGCAAAGCAATTAGTCCTTAAATTTAGTTTAACTGATCTATGAATAAACATAGAAAATTTTATAATTTTTTGAATAACTTAATTACGCCAAGAGACGCATTTCTATAATCTAGGTGGGGGAAAGTGTTCGTTTATCCCAAACATAATAATAAAGCATGCTTCCTTTGGTATATAAAGAAAAGTATAGATGTGAAATATAAGTAGTTTTATTCATTTTCTTATGTTTATAAAATATTTTAAAATTTTGTTTATCTTGTTTTTGTTTTCTATTTAACATAATAAAAATAAAATAAAATAAAATAAAATAAAAAAAAACATTGGCACTTACATTCATATTTACAACTTTCACGCAACCTATTTAATAATTCATGATCATATGAACTTTGTTGAATTCATAGCGAAACACAAAAGTAAGAGAAAAAAATATATTAGTTCAAATATAGATAACCAAATAATTGTCATAAGATTATAATGAAATGGTAAGAAAAATTCAATTTAAATAAAAATAATTTAATTGATTTTTTTTCATCGAGAGGTGCATTTTTACAGCTCGAGTGGGGAGACGTCTGTCTCAAACATTAAGTGAAAAAAATTATATTTCTTATGTTAGCCATAAAAAATTAAATAAATAAAAATAAAAATTCATTTGTCTCGTTGATTAAATCAATCTTATATCAATAAAACAAATACATATTTCTTTTACTTTGTAATTGGAGCCTATGCGAACTACTACTTGAAACATGTAATCTCTAAGAAGCAAAACTAAAGATTATGATATTGTTTCCTTTTTGTTTGCGTTGTTGTCTGCTATAGTGAAGTAGTGAAAAAAACAAGGGTGTTCAATTGCCAAATTTTTTAAAGACTCCCTATCTTGATACAAACTAATACTTTTAATTAATTTCAAAAACTAGAAAAAAATGGAATTTGTAAAAGCACCAAGAAAAAAAAATGTATGAGTATATAATTCTAAGAAGGGAATTACATCATTATATTTGATAGAGTGAAGACTTTCATTTTAATGTTCAACATTGCAAATGCAAAGGCTCTTCATTAGAAAGGAACATTACATTTTTATGTGGTTATATTCAACAATTTCAAGCAATAGATGTTTTTTGGGTTATATTCAACAATTTCAAGCAATAGATGTTTTTTGGGTTATATTCAACAATTTCAAGCAATAGATGTTTTTTGGGTTATATTCAACACTTGAGAAAGGAGAGTTTTAATTGATGTAAATTGAACTACATTCTATTGTATTTTAATTATAGTGGGTTAAATAGTCGGGTTATAGTTATATACTTATGAAACTATGCCCTTAAAATATTACTATTAATATAACTTTACATAATCTAATACTATTGTGTAGGAATGGGACCTATTTGTGTGGCCATCACAAACATATCCCATACCTATACTATAACCTAGGCATGCTCCCTAAAACTAATACAATATGTGTCGAAGGAGTATTACATAATTAATATGAGATAATAAGGAAAATAGTTATAAGACATTGTTAACTCGTAATTAATTCTCCAACATAGTAGTTGAAGTCTTAAATGTTATGATACAATGGAACATATATGTTATTGTGGATTACATATCTTAAGTACGCCGCAAGGCATTTTCTCTACGGTGAATCCTATGTTTTTTTTATGCATGTCGAATCATAAGCTGTGGATCGTTGTTAGACGACCATTGAGATCTCGTCCACCATCCATGGTTCGTCCTATTACATGGCAATCATGGATGACATATGGAATCATATGTTTGGATGTGTCATGTAGACACCTCTCAATCGTTTAGATTTGTTATATGACCGCCGGTCTATCTAGATCCTTCCACGCACAGTTAGGGAGTGACTGATTTATAAAGGGTGTAGAATATCCTTTGCCCCATCCTATCAAAAACATGCCACACATCCTTGTCCAATAATCAGTCAAAACCTCTTCATGGTGACATTGTGCTTTGAATCTTCTTGTTCTTTAATCTCTTACTTAAAGATGATGAGCTCCTCCATCCATGCTTTTTGTAAATAGGATGGCAGCTTCTTATAACTATTTTTTCCCACATCAAAGAAAATATAAATGTTTTTGGGAGGAAACATTGTTGAAAGTCAAAGTAAGAGTTCATATTCTCAACAAATGACTATTTGTTAAACGTGAAAAAAACAACATTAGGGGAGAGAGGCCAATACCTGTGCGGGGTCCCTTGTGCAACGTTGAAGGACACTTGGCAGTGACCTGGAGTTGTACGACATGGATTGAAAATGTGGCGCCGCATGTTAGGTAGGTGGAAGCATTGAAGACTCGTGTTTCCACGCAATTTTCGAGGTTTGACGGAGCATTTTCCCGCAGCTACTCCACCACCCCGTGTATTCTTGTTTGGGGCCATTGTGTGGCCATTCCGCCACCCCGATATTGGTCCGTCGGGCTTCCATTACATCAACAGTCTGGTGTTTATGCTAATATCTGGTGGGAGGTAACACGGAGACCCACTTCACAGTTGATTGTGCACCCTACTTAGAGTTTTGGGAGGTCATACCTCTCTGTCGGTTGCATGGGATAAGAGTTGTGGCGTGGCCACTCCTTTGGATTTTCTCGGAAGCGTATTTCGACAGTGCATTCGGCTTCTGGTTGATGATCCTAACTGGATCAATGCCTGTAAACTTTGGTGCCAGCTACGGGTTCAAGGTGGTTGACGACGGTTTCGTTTTTTACTCGGTGAGCGGATTGCAGTGGTGGTTCGACAGGCCTTGGCTTCGACCATCCTACAACTAGAACTACTTGACGACTCGTTTGGTAGGGTTGTCCTTACTAGTTTCTTGACAGCGTTTATCAACACATTACACCTCCTTAGGGATGATTTCGTTATACCTTTACAACAGTTGTTTTGTGGTTGCATGTGTGTCTCTGGAAACGGGTTTGTTTGGGTATCTATGCCTGTCCTCAGTGGGTTTGTCTGGTTGTATTGTCATTGTAATTGCAAGCCTTGCTTTGTTTCAGGGACTAACTTTCTTCGTTTTTTGACAGTGACGTTGTATTTGTGATAATGACATACCATTCTTTGGCTACTGTTGCAATACCTTAACTTATTTTCGTTTTTAGGGTTTCTCTGGTTGTGAGGAGGTTTTTAGGGTATGTTTGCACAAAATTTTGGTGGAAAATGGTTGTAGGTTAATGGATTTCTCAGCCTTCATTCTCTCCAACTGCCGTGGTGTATTATGGGTGAGTTTTGAATGTATTTCGGACCCTGTCTGGTTACTGCAAACCATTTTTTGGGTAATTATGCGATGATTCAACTTGTTGAAATCTTTTGGGTGTCTCTAGTTCTAAGGAGAGTGTGTATGCTTGACATCGTTGGTCTAAACATTTGGAGAAACAAGGATTATTGCAGACCGTGGATGAATATGGGTGTCTCTTGAACCTATTTCAAAACCTGTGTGGTTATTGCATACTGTTATGGGTATGGTTGATATGCATGTTTATAATTTGGGCCTTTGGCTAACTTGGTGATGCTTCCACCAGTTTTTTTTTTAAGGAAACATTACAACAATGAATTAATTGATTAGTTATATAGCAAAACTATACAATAGTTAAAATATTTTTTGTTTAAGGTTGGTGGTGGAGGGTTTCGAAGAGGATTCTTTGTTTTTACTGTACATTATATTTGGATTTTGGATTCAGTTCGTGAATGTTTAGTAGGCATATGCAGACAATACATTGTAAATGTGTTGGTTGACAATTTTGAAATTTGGCATGGTATGTCTTATTGTGTGGATGAATGATGGGTTCTTTCAGTGTTGGCATAAATATTGTTATAAATTGTGGCTATGATTATTGCAGCATGGATTAATGGCAACAATATTGTTATACATTTTGGTTATGATGAATGCATTTTATATTCATATTGCTGCAAAATTTGTAGTAGTAGGTGCTTGAACTTTATATTCATCTTCATATTCATATTGTAGTAGATATCGAGCCCCACAATTTGCAATAGGTTTCAAAACTTTAAACTTGGTTTTAGATTATGTCAAGCCCTCGTCGTTCTTGATTGAAGCTGCAAAAAAAGAAAATGTCGCGGATACATTGGCATCGTGTTTGATGAAAATTCTGAAATTTGGCATGGCCTGTCATTTAGTGTGAATGTTTGTGCATTGCTTTCGGTGTCGGAAGTTGAATTATGATTAATTCTGGTGATGGTTATTGTAGCCTACTTTATTATTATAGCCTAGATGCCTTTGGTCATTATGATCAAACAATCATAGAATGGATATAAACGTTCACAAATAAAACCTGCTCATGTATAATAATAAAAACTGCAGTTTATATTAATAGTACCGAAATACAATGCCTCTATTTGTAGTGGGTGCCAAGGCATGGGATTTATAGTCTATGTGAAAAATGTCACCTAGGTTTTAGTTTATGTCAATCCATCATCATGCTTGATTGAAGCTGCATAAAAAGAAAATGTTTTGAATACATTGTTATTGTGTCTGATTACATTTATGAAATTTGGCATGGCCTGTCATTCAATGTGATTGTTTGTGCATTGCTTTCAGTGTTGGCAGTTAAATTATGGTTTGTTTCGGTGATAGTTATTGCATCCTATATTATTATTATAGCCTAGATTCCCTTGGCCATTATGATCAAACATTCATATAATGGAAATAAACAATCATAAATAAAACCCGCTCATGTATAATAAAACAACTGTAGTTTATATTAATAGTACTGAAATACAATGCCTCTATTTGTAGTATATGTCAAGGCCTAGGATTTGTAGTCTGTATGAAAACTGTCACCTAGGTTTTAGGTTATGTCAAGCTCTCACCATGCTTGATTGAAGCTGCCAAAACAAAATAACATTTGGGCAGGCTATACACCAGATATCCTATTCTTCACGAGGTTGGGTACCTTCCCCGTCATTTCTTGTCGGGTTTCCAGTTTGAGCCAACTAGTGTGACATTATTGAGCATGTTTGATTAGGATGGGTGGGGTTGGTGGAAACAGATTGAGGCCAATTTACTCCTTGCAACCAAAGAGGAATTGAATAGCCATATGCCTGACTTGTGCTTGAGACCCTTGGAATAATTGCAGGTGTTGGATAAGATAACATAGAATGGGTCCCTGCACTAGTAGGAATAGAGGGGGGGGTGTAAACCTGCCTGATTATAGTGGGGTATCTGAATGTTAATAAGATCTTGGTAGAATCGTGCACTGTTTGCAAATGTTTCTAACGATCCTACCATCATGTTCCTTTCCTTGGTTGTTCTTATAGTATCATCCATCACATTCCTTTCCTCGATTTCTCTTGCATAATTTTGGTTCATTTGTTGCGCCTTCCTTACATCCTTTGCTTTCCTTTCCAGTTGTTTATGGTGCTCTTTTTCTTTTCGATTAGCCTCTCTTGCAATCCTTTCCTGTGCCTGATGTTCGATGTTCAGCTGCAATCATCCTTGCTTCCTTCTTTTCCTTTGCAAGATCTTTCTGCCTTTGTTTTAATTCCTGCAAAGCATGTTTCTTTTGTTTAGATTCAACCAAAAGGCTTATGTACTCTTCTGAAGTGAGTAGTTGTGAACTCCGGCCCAATCGAATAATGTCTGTCTTTCCTTGGCTTCCTTGCATTGACACTCTCTCCACTTGAAACTTTAGGAATTGGCCAAGCCTTGGTGTGCTCCCTGGCAGTGGTTCTTCTGCTATGAGAGGGTTATTTTGTTGCAGTATATTCTTCAGTTGCATCATCGTTGTCTATGTTAGGTTCTTCTATCAACCCACCATCAACATAAAAATGGACACTCTCATCTTGTATGACTATCGGCTTCGAAGGCATGTTCATCCTTTCATCGTTGGTGGAACCGCCAATGTGTTTGTTCAAGTTCATCATGGCCTCTGCCATCCATGATGGTCGGGATACTTGGTTTGGCAATGTCAATGTGTCATTGTTACTACCTAGAATACGACAACCATCGACCACATTAGTATGTGCCACATAATCCACATGTGTGCCAGCTGGACCAACTAGCCCCATGTTATCTTCCGCTTCTTTGTCATCAAATTGTCTAGCGTTGACCTGTTCATCATCAACAACAACACCAACTCCTTGGCAGTTTCCTTGAGAAAGGGCTATGATATTGTCCACAACATTTGCCTCTTGCTGCGCATCCCGAATTCTCTTCAACGTCCACAAGATCTTCGTCAACCACATATTCTTGGCCATCCACAGCAAATGCTCGGCTACAACTAGTGTCATCTGCAGATCTCGAAGTCATTTGTTAAATGTGAAAAAAAATTTATGTAGATCTCGAGAGGGTACATGTTACACTAATGAGAAACGATGCATATTACACTAACATTGGGCAACCATGAGTTGTAAGAATGATAGCTAATATGCAATTGAAACTGGGTAAGATAGCAAATTGAGAGTGACTGGAATGCTCTCATTTTTGTTCGTCTTCTCATAATTTTTATTCTTCCACATACAAAGACATTGACTGGAATACTCAAGGAAGACATGCATATAAGTATAAGAAAGTTACAAATAACCAGTATCCTTGCAAATATAACCCAAGAGGATTATCTACTTTTTAATTACAGAAATGACAATAGTAATTATTTTATATATAGGTGAAATTGTTTTTAAACTAGTCTCTCACTTAACCCAGAATAAGGGATATATTGCCATGTCCCCACAAACTACCTCTAACTGTAGAGGTTATCCAAGGCCACGTGGCAATTTCTCTTTCATGCGAAAATCCCAACTCCACTTTATGGAGAGGTTGCAGACGGCGCATACATACCAAACATAAGGGGGGCCAAGGGGTGCCAATCCAAGTTATATTCTAATGAATTGAAATTAACACTCTTTTGTGTTCTTGATAAGGTATACAATTTACATGTGACTTTTACATTGTAACCAAGTTTGCTTTCATTTTCTAACTTATTCCACAAATCATATTGTAGTTATTTCCAAAGGGTGAGCTTGTGTTAAAATAACAATTAATCATTGAAAATACATCTTTATTAAACTTTGTTATTTCCAAAGGGCGAGCATGTGTTGAAATAACAATTGATAGTTGAAAATACATCTTTATTAAACCACAAGATTTATGTGGTCGACAACAACGTGAGATATCCAAAGGGATGCTAATATTATATTAGAAAAAATAAGGACATATATGGTGAATAATCTCAAAATTGTATTGGGTGAGCTTAAATAATATTATATAGCATAGGTTTATTTAAACTTGGATTTATCAAACACTGAGAATGATCATTCCAATTTCACAATACCTAAAGATATTTGATACCTCTCAATACTTGATATATCTAGGTTTAAAATTATATAAATATATATATATATATATATATATATAAAGTTGGCATCATTTGTATTTTTATTTTTATTTTTTCTTTTTTTATGGGAACGACATGTTACATAACGTCATACAACATTAGCCATTACAACACCCCCCTCACACTAGGTTGTAAAGCACTTGACTACTCTCAATGCAATTAAGCAAGTTTAAAAGGTACATGATATATTTTGTTTTTAGACCACCTTATATAAATATGCTTGAAAAAATCAGTTATATCAGTAATGTTTTTTTTTTTGTGCTAGGGGAATCAACAACTGGAGACTGGGCTGGTACTCGCGTGACACGGGGTCCATGGATCCAATCCCGCTACCACTATACCCCTAGGTGCTCCACACACCCTGCAAGCATGGGACACGGGTAAAGTCGGGTGTGATTTGAACTCGTGACCTCCAGATCTGCGGAAATTCTTTATACTTGCGAGCCAAAGTATTCAGCACATTGATCTTTCAAACAAAGCTTGCCAATAATTCCCATTAAGATAAATGCAACAGCTATCAAGCAGATGATCAATATGATGATAAATATTCTTCAAATTACAGACTCTTAGTGGATCGGCTTCGGACAGCGAAGCTCGTCACCACAACACTCATACTTTTGCCTAAGCACAATGTCCTGAGTCCTTTTAGCTTTCACTACTTCCTGAAGGCATGTAGTTAATTGCAGGCTCTTGGGAACATCAGGATATGCTTACTAGCACCCTTACTTGACTCTTTTTACAGGTTCAAGTCTTCGGCTTTCTGTTGCAGTGTTATACCACAGTGGGCAACCTGCAGAGCATATTTGCCTTGGCTCTCACACAACCTACTGACTGTCGAGCGGACTACTTGCTCAGACGACACCTAGACTCAGTTGCAGAGCGGACTACTTGCTCAGACGACACCTAGACTCAGTTGCAGAGCGGACTACTTGCTCATGCGACTCAAACCAAATGAACCGAATGAATAACAATGAGCCCGGAGGCTTTCTTTTATAGCTCCCATCCCGGTAGACCGGTTACCAATGACTTACACTAACCAGTCGAAAGTAGAGATTCCCAGGGCATAGTGGGGACCACCACTATGTTATCTCGTCCCTTAGAGGCTCGGCCATATGGGGACCTGGGGTATCTTATCCGACAGACGGACAAATGACTGACATAAAGCTATGCTATTGGCCGACAAACATGGGCCATCAAAATTACATCAGAAAAGAGTACAATCATCTCGGTACAAACCTAAACCGAGAGAATCTAACAAATTTCGGCTAGTGTGGCCGACAAAACAATGTGGAGAGGCCCACCAACGGCTTCCACTAAATATATGTAGTAGATTCTTTTCACGGACCGACGAACTTCATTCCCAGAAACTGTCACGGGCAATTATGGCGTATCATAACCGGAACCGCACACACATACTGTTGTGCCATCAGGGCCTGGCACACCGCCACACACGCAGTCAAGACAACCTTCATCATAGAGGTTTTCTTCAAGTTCACGCCTGGCTATTTCTTCCTCAATGTAGTTAGGCTGTGACTCTGTGAACCTCCAATATTCATTCTCAGGAAATTCTTCAAACATGTCTGGATATAAGAGATCTCCAAAACATCTTTCAACATCTGAACCTCTGAGAAACTCATTAGGTCCAAATACAAATTCAGAAGCAAATTGGGACTCAACTCTGTAATTTAATGGGAGAGTTCGTCTGTGGACTTTAGTATCCAGTCTTCTGCCATTGCAATCTCTCTTGATGAATTTCTGAGTTACATTAACAACATAATCCAATGGAGTATACCTGCCTCCATGGTGTCTTAACTTGAATTTAAACCACTGATTATGATGATCAGCGGCCTGCATGTCTGCCTCTAAGTGCAGAATAAAATTAGCCTTCCTGTCTACCCATTCAACTCTAGGGCAAAAATTTTCCAAAAAAATCTGAGTCCATCCGGACCATTTTCTATACTTCATATTGCCGGGATCTGCACAGATGATAACAGAAGTTTGTTCTCTGCAGAATTGCAGAATCAAATTATAAGTTGTCCATGTCAAGTCTCCTTGACCTAGATCAATATACCAGATATCTCCTTCTGGTTCGCTATTGCAATCAATCCAAACTTCTTTGCAGTTCTTCAATTTTTCTTGGGCTTTCTGGAGTCCTTTGAATGCTGCTTTTTCCCATCTCTCCAGAATCTTAAGCTTACATGGACTTTCCTGAATTTCTTTTACAAGTGTGAGGCTAAGAAACTTTTCAGCTTCTTCATGATCAGCATAGTCCAGCAACTGCTGGCGTTCTTCTTCTGAAATGTCTTTATCCCATGGGGCTAGGAATAAAGAACCTGGGGGAGCTCGGAGAGCTTCTTCTTCTTCTTGGAATGGAGCTTTTCCTTTATCAGGAACTATTCTGTCTCTCATGTAACTTTGTTTCTGGTCAGAACCACCAGAACCAGAACCACTGGCACCTGAAGAAAGCATATTTAGACTGGGCAATTTTTCCTGCACAGTCTCCCGTGTCAACATATCAGCAAGACAATTTAAATATCCAGGCTTATAAACAATATCATAATCAAAATTGCTAAGCCAAAGAAACCATTTCAGAATCCTGCTGCTGTTTTCTGCCATTAAATTCTCATTCTTAAATATGCCGGGCATAATCTTCAAATCTGTTCTAATAATGAATCTAACGGGTTTAAGATACAGAATGAAGTGATTGACAGTCTTTTTAACAGCCAAAATTTCTTTATGACTGCTCGGATAATTCAACTCAGCTCCTTTAAAAGAACTGGATGCATAACCACAAATATTTGCTTTACCATCAAATTCTTCAAGTAGTACACCACCCCAAGTTGTACTAGATGCATCGGTTTCTATAATTAATTTACCAGTCCCTTGAGGAAGATTAAGGGCTGGCAGTTGCTTAACCTTGGCTTTAATCTGCTGAACGGCCAAAGTCATCGGTTCAGACCATGGAATAGGCTTCTTCTTAAGCCTTTGCTGCAGGCAATGAATATCAGTAGCTTGTCCTTTATAAAAAGGTCTGATATAATTTAAGCAACCTAAAAACCTTTGTAACTGGGTCTTTTCTAAAATTTTATCAAGGAAATGCTCGAAGGATTGCAATACATGATTTTGCAATATAACCTGACCAGCTTTGACATGAAGACCCAAGAATTCAATTTCAGTCTTACCTATTTCCATTTTACTTGCAGATAAGACTAACCCATGCTTATAGACCAAATCATAAAACTGCTGAAGATGTTTCAGATGTTCTTGAAGATTTTTTGAACAAATTAAAATATCATCAATAAAAACTGCTAACCAAGGAATGTCTCTAAAAATATCTTCCATCCTCTTTTGGAATTCAGATGGAGCATTATTAATCCCGAATGGCAGCACCTTCCACTAATATTGTCCATGTGGAACAACAAAAGCAGTTTTGTATCTGTCCTTTGCCTCTATACCAATCTGATAAAACCCAGACTTGAGATCAAACTTACTGAAGATAGAACATCCAGTTATTTTCTATAAAAGGCTTGCTTTATCAAGTAAAGGATACCTGACTTTCTGCAGAACAGCATTCAATGGTTTAAAATTTACCACAAGCCTTGGCTTACCTCTTTTCTGCTCACTATGCTTGTTAACAACAAAAGCTCTACAAGCCCAAGGGCTTTTTGAAGGTTCAATCAATCCTTTACTCAGGAGCTCTTGAATCTCTTTAGAACAGAATTCCCTTTCACTAGGGCTCATCAATCTAGCAGAGGCTTTCATCGGTTTGATCTTTTGAAGAGGATCAAATGGCAAAGAAACAAAATATTTTTCCCTGGTCCAAAATGCATTAGGACTTTTAGAACAACAATCCTTTTTTATTCTTTCAGTAATTCCTTCAAGATATTTCTCACTATTGAGTTGAGCAAAAGATATGCACCTTTCCATTTTATCTAATGAGACTCTTGATTGGGGTTGACTCTGAGATTGTTGCATAATAGGTTTACACTTTGGTTTAAAAGTATGACTCAAGGGCATGACCACAGACTGATTATTCACTGTACATTGGAACAACATTTTTTGAGTATCTATAGAAAAAGGACTAATAGAAACCAAAAATTCAGAACCTAGAACACAATCTTCTTTGACAGCATCTAATCTAAATAAGGAAATAGAGCTATTTACAGAAGACAAAGATATCGAAAAATCCTTTACTTTCCCAGTCAGAAAAACAGGAGTTCCTTGAATCGCAGAACCAAATTCTTTAGTATCTTCCCAATAAAATTGTGGAAGAGCATTCCCTTTAGCTAAATTGAACTGACATCTAGAATCTATCAGGCATTGTATTGGGTAGGGTTTAAATTCAGAAGGACAGAATGTTAATGTGATGAAAAGCTTAGGGCCAGAGACAGCACCTAAAAGGCTCAGGCTTTGAGACTTGGGAGAGGGAGAATGTTCAGGGGTTCTTACAGGGGATTCTTCTTTTGGACTTTCAATTTCCTTATGACCACAAACCCTTTCAATTTCATTGGACAGTTCATCTTCTGATGACTGATCTTTCTCCATTAAAAGAATAGTCAAAGCATTCTTTATCTCATCTGCCTCTTTAACCAGTTTCCTTATTTCATCCTGTTTACTTTTCAACTTATTCTTCAGCATCCTTCCTCTGTCTGATCTGTGTGCTTGCCTGTCAGCATGACCACTAGGGTATTCTTTATAAAGATCTGCAGGATTAAAAGTTAAGTGTAACTTTTCCTTACCCTTTTCCTTGCTTATATTTTGCAGCTGAGCTTGCAAAGCTTTCTTTTCATTTCTATGCTCAGTTCTTTCTTGATGTCTATAAATGGGAATAGAAGATAACTGCAAATCAATTGAAGCAATTCTTTTTTCAATCTGTACAGGAGAGATTGTTCTGGAAAACATATACAAGTTAAAATCAAATTCAGGGAGATCTAATTGATCTGGCATTCCACACCCCCCAAAATGTGGTTCCGTGTCAGAATCTGTACAAGACTCGGGATCACATTTAGCAAAATTAGGAATATCATCTGTAGACGAATCAGAATCATCAGATTCAGATTCAGAATGAGGTAAATAAATAATTTCTCCAGAGGGAGAAGGAGTATCAGTAGAAACTTTATACAAATCCCACCATTGTGGATCTAACTCTGTACATAAAGCTGCTAATCTGGGTTTAGATTTTCTATCAGGACACTTGGAAGCCCAATGTCCTTTCTTGCCACAAATAAAACATGTATCACCAGATCCTTTTTCTTTTCTTCTTCTCACAAATCTCTTATGAAATTTTTTAAACTTTTTCGATTTTGAATGCTTAGATTTGTGCTTATAATGTTTATCTAGGTGATATCTTCCTTCAGAAGTGAAATACTTCTTTTTCTTTTTACAATGACAGCCTTCTTTACCTAAATGGCCTCTGTTGTGGGCTCCACAGCCCCAATCAAGCAGTTTAGCAACCTCTTTGCAGAATGAATCAGAAAACATTTGCTGGTGTCGCTTAAAATCTTTATCTACTCTCTTAGACAGACAATATTCTTGCCATGTCTCTAAAATGTGATTATGTAACTGAGCAAGAGATAAAGACCTAAGAGGAATATTTTTATCTTTTAATGCTTTCTCTACTGCATCTGGAACATGTCCTGGAAAGCTTCTGAGGTAATGCTTTAGATAGGCTTCATTGCCGGACTTACCTGAAGATATTAATAATTTCTGCATGTAGCAGAAATATTTTTCTGTTTTGCTTAGATCACATAGCCTAGCAGACATATACATGGATGCTAAATGATCATAGTCTTTTTGATCTTCAGGGCCATAAAATTCTCTACTTAAAGCAGAGATGATTTGCTCATCAGAATCATTTGCTGCTAACAGCTCATTTCTTGCTTCTTGAGGTAACCACCTCCACCATTCATATGCCAAACCTGAAAGACCAGCAACTAATTGTGCTCCTAGCATTTGTGCTGTAACATTGTGGTCTTGTTGCTTCTTATAAATAAGCCAATGAGTTAGCAACTGTAAGGCATTTTTTATTTCTTCTCTTGTCTGACACTGGATATTCAAGACTGGTTGTTCAGGCATCTGAGAAATCAAATTGTTCAGATTATTGACACCAAAGCTATAGATTTTAGGGGCTATAGAAATACCCTGAGCATCTGGCATGTGGGTGTCAAAACCTTCATGGTGTGGATGAGCTCCTATCCTTAATCTGCTTGAAGATTCTGCTGACATCATGTTTAAATCTCCAATATGTTTAGGATCTAGGATAGGCTTAAAATTTTTAAATGCATCAATCCATTCAATGATATCTTGTTTTTCAGCATCACTAGCTCCAAAATCCCACTCAGGTCTGTTATCAACATCTTGAGAATTTAACATACCTAGGGAAACGGATTTGGAGTGACCCTTTTTGGCTAATCTCAAAACTTGATCAGGAACTACATATTCTTTCTTTTTTAGTTCCTGCGTTCTAGATGTTAATTCTGCTAGAACATCTATTCTTCTTTGCAGCTTATCAGAAGCTACGGAGATAGCCTTTTCTATTTCTGTTGTATCATGCAACAGATGGTCAAGTAGAGCTAGTTTTGTGATGACTGTATCTAACTGTTTTCCCTGTGCAACACAGTTAGCTTTCAGAAGCTGGATATCATTTGCCATATCATCAAGATTATTTGCAGTACATTTTAACTGCAAATTTGCCCAATTTGTTAACTTTATCTCATCTGATGCAGATTGATTAGATGGTGTGGCCTTTGTGGATATGAACTCTCTTTTTGTCTGTCCATCAGAAGAATACTGCCTGAAGGCGGTTTCGGGGAGATTTCTACCGGGGTTAAATGATCGTTGGCCATGGGCATTGGTAGATTCGCTCTAGCTCTTGGTAGACTGGAAAAAATTCCAAGACTAGGATACTCATGCAACTTCTGGTGTTTCTCTTTTTGCAAAAGTTTTTGTTTTATCTTTTTGCAAGCAGAACATTCTGCATGCTGACCTCTATGTTCAAAATCAGATAAACCGGAAAAAGATTCAGTATTTACAGGTTGATTCGGAACTGGTTCTTCTAATGACTTCTTACTTAACTGGTTAGAAAGGGCTTGATGTCGTGCAGCATTATAAGATGATGTTGACGCAGATCTAATCAAAGGAGGACCAAATCTGGGGATTGGTTCAGGATGAGGTGATCAGAAAGATGAAGAGGCTTCATCAAAAATCAAAGGCTTTGGGTTCATTACGGCTTTTACCCTTTCTTGATGCCTTAGTTCTGTATATTTAAGTTCCCATGACTGGGGATACTTAATGCCAGTCCAATTAAACGTTATGGGAATAGCATTTTTGGATTTTGCAGTTGGTGTTTCCACCACGCTGCAGTCTGCAGAACTCTGGGCGACATGAGATCTTAACTGGGGTAAAGTATCATTTCCAAACCTTACACAGACACCACCTTTTAACTGAATGATTTTAGAACCAGACAACATATCGAAACCTTTGGGTAAGATATACGCTTTGAGAATATCATATATGTGTGGGTCGTCAAGACTAACAGAAAAACGAGGATACACAGTACCGAAAGCAGGACCATCGTGCAGTGGGGCAGTAAACCCTCCAATAACAGCATCAGAAAATTTATTGTGACGGGTATCAACAACACAACATAAAGAAGAGACTTGTAATCTAGGATGAACAAGTGGACCTAAGCCTAATTTAACAGCGCCGAAATGTGCATATTTAAAATGTCTTTCTTTTGCCCAATCAATCTGAGATTTATCAAGAAGAGAAATATGAATAGGCTCTTGTTCATCAGTGAAAGAAATATCTATGCTTGAAACTTTTATCTGAGTAGCTGTATGAAAATTCCACCACTTTAGTCTGTATACATCACGGGGTAAAATCTGAGGCAATTCCCAGTTGGCTGTTGGGTTCTGGTCATCTATGGTGATATATGACGAATCATCTGAAGTAGAAGGCTGGAAAGAGCTAGACCTTCTTTCTGCAAGTGAGACTTCTGTGTCATTGGCTAATTGACACTCTAAATTTGCTAGGGGAACTGTATCCATTGTGGGATCCATTTGAAATGAGGTGAGTCCTAGCTTCTACGCTGTGGGAAACTATGTAGTCTTACTCCCCTTCCCTCGGGCCTTACTGCTACTCTGACTTCCACACTACGCTTACACCCCAACAGTCCCTACAATTTTCTCAGCAGTCGTTTCCACTGCCTACAAGATACAATTGTTCACAGAGTTGTCGAAATAAAGCAGCCAATATTAAATCATTACTGTCACACATGCATCATATAAAAGAGCAGAGTATAGATAATACCAGAAAACTTGAGAATAAACCTCACTGGCTCTGATACCAACAAGCAGGATCTGCGGAAATTCTTTATACTTGCGAGCCAAAGTATTCAGCACATTGATCTTTCAAACAAAGCTTGCCAATAATTCCCACTAAGATAAATGCAACAGCTATCAAGCAGATGATCAATATGATGATAAACATTCTTCAAATTACAGACTCTTAGTGGATCGGCTTCGGACAGCGAAGCTCGTCACCACAACACTCAGACTTTTGCCTAAGCACAATGTCCTGAGTCCTTTTAGCTTTCACTACTTCCCGAAGGCATGTAGTTAATTGCAGGCTCCTGGGAACATCAGGATATGCCACACTCGTGTAGACATATAAAGTGAACTACCAATGAACCACACTCGTGTAGACATATCACTAATATTAACTAATGCCATATACGACCATTTATATTTTATATAATAAAAAATGTTTTATATTATTTTCATATTTAATTTAGGAATTTGCAAAAATGAGCTTCTCTTAATTTTAATTCTAAGTCAAATCAAATTTACTCAAATTCATTAATATAGATTATGCCTACAATAAATAAAAATAAAAATAGAATTAGTCAAATTTTTCATATTTATAAAACTAATTCATCTTATGAAATTCATAGTTCTGAAACAAAAATATTTAGGAAGTATTTTTGTTTCCACATCACAAAAGATTTTAATGTTTATTAATCATTAATTTGTGTTATCCAAATGAAATCATACCGAAGAAAAGGTACTACCTCATATATATGGATTTCCAAATATTCATAAAGTAAGCAACCCTTAGGATTCATTGTGAATACCATCGGATCACTTAATACTCTTTCACTAATTTTTCTTGCGTGGAAGCCGAAGCATCTGGTTGGGTATACAAAGTCTTTTATAAAGGACTTAACTTATCTGGTTAACACGTTCAAAAATCTAAAGGGTTCATGAATATGTTGTTGTTTTGGTTAGTGTTGATTTTATTTTCCTCTTACTAAAATTTCAGTGGATGAAGCTATTAGTGTTACGATAGATATCACCAATGAAGAAATTGTTAACTTAGTGAGTGTGCGTCTAAAATTTACTTGCTTTAGCTTTAAAGGGAATATTTATGAACGAGAGGAAGGAATAGCAAAGGGATACCCTCTTTCCCCCAATGGTTTCCAACATACATATGGAATTTTATTTTTTTTAAATCCCTTGAATCCTCCCCACTACATCCTTTGTGTAAGTTCTAATTCATTGATGACAATAACGTAAATTGGCTGCATGGAAGCGATAGACTTCAAAGGTTTTTACATCGCCTAAACAACAAATCAAACCATACCAAATTCATAATGAAAATAGAGGTAAACAACTTCATTCCTTTTCCAGGTGTTCTCATATAATGAGAAACTTTGATGGTTCCTTGACCCATCTTGTGTACATAAAAGAGACTCACACTAACATAAATTTTCACCCAAACTCACACCACTACTTAGCATAGAAGAATGGTGTAATTAACACTTTGGTTATCTTTGTTATCAAGGTCTTTGATAATAGTCATTTCGAGTAGGAAATAGACAATATAGGTGTTCTCATATAGTGAGAAACTTTGATGGTTCCTTGACACATCTTGTGTACATAAAAGAGACTCACACTAACATAAATTTTCACCCAAACTCACACCACTACTTAGCACAGAAGAATGGTGTAATTAACACTTTGGTTGCCTTTGTCATCAAGGTCTTTGATAATAGTCATTTGGAGTAGGAAATAGACAATATAGAAAGTGTCATTAGAAAAGCTCAGACATGGCATCATTCAAAACAAAATAACGATGATAGAATTAGCAGAACTACCTTGTTATACATTAATGAAACACTGGATAAAATAATGAAGATATTAAAAAATAAAAATATTAAGGTCATTTTTGCCCCTCCTAATATCATTAAAAATAGACTCAACCAAGGATAATTTTAGGGGCAAAATTTAGCCCATGGGCTATTTTTCCATGCTTTTTTCCAAAAAAAGATTCGTCAATTTGCATTTTTTGAAGCCCCATTTTGCCCAATTTTGATGGGGTAAACTTTTTTCACTCTAAAAATCGCCAAAATATTATATAAACTATATAAAAACTTTAAAAATTGAAATAATTTTAGAAAAATATCGCCAAATATTTTATAGTTGACATTTTGAGAATTGGTAAGATTCACCAAGGTTTATACACTTTTAAATAAGTATGGATCCTTAAAATTATCCTTAGACTCAACAAGGCAAAATAACCAAGAGTTTCTAAACAATGAAAATGAGTCTATGTTACTCCATGATCTTGTAATAGATTATACATTGGAGAAATAGGGAATTCTGTGTAGACTAGATTAAAAGAACATTGTGTAGATGGTATTCACAACCACACACAATTATTTTCCTCAACTTAGAACTCTTCCAAACATGGGTAACAAATTCATATTTGAAATACCACCAATATAGATCCATCCTAAACACGGATCTATCAAGCACTGAGAGGCATCCAATTTCTTGAGGTGTTATTTTCTTAATGACTTTTTATTTGGTTTTAAAATTTTATTTTATAAGTGGATATGGATTTTTTTTAAATTACTTTTTTATTTGTTTTTAATTTTTTATTTTATGAGCCAACATAAAAAAAAATTAATTACTTTTGGTTTTTGGTACATAACATGATGACATTACGCTACATTACACATCTCCCCCATAATAAGTTGTAAGCACCTCGCTACTCTCGGTGCAAATATCCTTCAAAAATAATAATTTACACAAAAAGAAAAATTAAAAAAGTTCTTGAGTTAAAAACTAACAATTGCCCCAGAAGGTGCAAAGAAACGCCGAAAGGAAAAATAAATGAAAATTAAAGTAGATGTGATGAAGCGAAAATGCAATTTTCAAGTAGGCTCAGAGGTTGAGTGTTTGCAATTTTTCTCAATATTTAATTGCTTTCCACTTCATCCCCAATGTGTAAAGTAGATGCATGCGATGAAGGAATACTGCATAAAACAAGGTATAGAAAGAGGGATAAGGATTTAGGCTTATAATATCCTAGAAGAATTGCATGTGTAGCAAGGAAGAGAGGATTTGCGAAACTTAGTTAGTGTTGGAATTTGCTTACACATTTGCATAGAAGTATAGGATGATATTGTGGGTTGGTGGAGAAGCTTGTTACTTTAGACAAAAATATTTAAAGCTATCTTGATTTCTTGGGTTGGATGTGAGTAATGAGACAGCTAGAGAAAGGTAGGAGTAAGATATTGGAGCAACAGGAAATGAAATCCTTACAAAGAGTGACAAAGGAGCTCACTAGAGACATTCCTTGTTTTTTTGTGATTGATCATTTGGAGAATGCGAGAGATTGGTTGGACAATAGAGATCTTTTGGAGCTTCTTTCATGTTTTGGTAGAACAACACATGTGATCATTTCTACTTGACTTTCAAGTCTGATGAATTTATATCTAGTGAGGTTGTCATAGCATACATAAAATCCAAAGTTATGAACTTGTTTGGTACCCCTATAAACAAGTGAGGAAAAAATTCATCTTGAGTTTGAAGCATTATTATTGGCCATAAACACCACATACCACTACAAACCACACATTTTAAATGTGCAAAAGCAATCATTTAAACATCATTAATGCATCAAAATGCACTATTTTGCTAAGAATAAGAAAAAGAATGGTCATAAGTGATTACTTATGACAAATGGTCGTCTTATGGATGAAGCATCTTAAAAATTGTGAATTTGAGCATTTTCAAATGGAATTTTGATTTTGCATGGATGTGGAACCATGTACGGCATTCACACTTACAGTAAAGCAATATTTAATCTATAAAAAACTATAATATATGATCAATAGTAAATAGTAAATGATAAGGATCACAATACCATGAAGGAATAAATGGACCCGAGAAAGTATGTAGGAAAATTCAAAGGAGGGTGTTGCACAAATTTTATTTTTCTTAATAAATACTATCATGCTTTGAAAAATCTAATATCCTTCTCATCCACACACTCCAAACTAAATAAGCCTATAACCAACTCTATCTTTAAATGAGATTAAAAAATAACATTCAGAAGTTAAATTTGTTTCATCAATCAAGTTTCTAAATATTTTAAACTATAAAAATATATAATTTTCTTTCTCAATTATGATATTTTTCAAAAGCTAAATCCAATAATTTTTCGAAGCCCCTCCTCAAGTTCCCATTGAACTTAATATCTAAACATTATCTTTAAATAAGAACAAAAAATAACTTTTCAATTTTTTATGTATATATAACCTCTTCTTATAATTGAGATAAATTTTCACATTTTAAAATATGACACATATCATTAAATAGATAAATAACTCACATGCAATGGATGAATCTCGTTTGAATTTGGTTACAACATATTTACATTCCACAAAATTACATCGACTATGTTATTGACTTCTCATCTATAAACCACATTTCGTATTTGGCTAAATTGAATATTGAATGAATGCTTTCTTTTTTCTTCAAATTATTTACTTCGTCTTGGGATGTTGAATGCAAGGCATGTCTTGTAACCCATTTCATTGCATTTTCAATTAAAAGAACCTACAGTGAAGTACTTATTTTGTCCTGTAATGTTGAATGCAAGAAATATTGTGTAACCAATTTTTTCTATATTAATCTTCAATGCAAAGAATTTGTTTGCATTCCATGGATCAATTTGGCATATACCTTCCAGTATTGTCTGAGGGTGGTGATTATTGGAATATTGTTGGGTCATAGTAACCATTGTCTAAGAATCCCACAATGGCAGGTTATCCTTCATGTTGTCTTTAATGATCAAGCTCGCATCTTCATATTTGCAATTTGAAAATGAAAACTGATATTTCTATAAATTCCCAAGCAACTACAGAGATTACATTTTAAATATGCATATTTTCAAATGGTATGAACCTAGTCTTGTCTGGATGACTTTCTTGCACAAAAAAAAAAGTTGTTATTTTCTGGTTGTCTTGTTCAAATTATGTCCATGTAACCACCTATATTCATATTTTTTTTGATGTGTTCATTTCTACACACTTGAGTCTAGACAAAGCATCGCACCAAAGACTAGAAAGTGTCACTTTTGATGAGCAACCCTACATTCATAGCACAACGCCCTACCCTATGGTTGTTCACAACATCAATTCTAGTGATGCTAGGTCCTCCCTATCATAGTAGGTCAGTGGATCGGCTTCGGTCGGGGAAAGGTACGATTCTTCATCCTCTTATCAACAACATTGGAAAGAAATTCTACGAGGACAAATAGAATGAGAAATAATAATAATAATACTCTTAAAGCAATTGATTTCTTTGCAAGACATGAAATAAATTCGCTTATGGGTTCTAATTTGGTGAAAGATAATGATTCATACAATGTCAACGTGGTGTATGGCATCGGTTCAAACTAAAGACATGGCAAGAAATGCGACTCGAACATAAGACTTGCCAAATATTCTCAAAAACCTTGGGATTTGAAAGCAAAACCTAGCAAATATTTTCAAACCCCTTTGGAATCAAACGCTAGACCTGGCAAAATTTCTTCAAAACCCTCCAGATTTGAATGCAAGCTCTAGCAAATATTCTCAAAACCATTGGGATTATGCGGAGAACTGAAAAATTAGTTCAAAACTTGTGAGAGATTCACCGCAGATCTACACATTGCATTCCAATGATACAAATCCATCTGACAAAAGGGGAGAGCATGCATTTGGTGATTTTAAATTAGGAAAGCGGCCCGAACAGAAACTAAGATGGAAACATAGTTAAAAATGTAAATTCATTATAATACTAAAATGACCAGCATGGGAGAAGGACAAAGACTGTTACAACTTAGGGTAACATGGTAGAAAGAGCTAACATAACAAATCAATGCTTGAAAAGATGGAACAAACATAGAAAAGATGTTGGTGTCAATCATTTGCTCCAATCACTCAATTTTGATGATTTCATCCAACTGCTTTTTTCAGCATGGGAGCTTTCACCATCTTATGAGAGCAATTACTCCTAATGGTGTAATAGTACGTCGAAGTATTAAAAATTGGGTAATTGCTAATTTATTCATGCAAAAATAATCAACTTAGGTGATCGGATTAGGTCATATAATGTATAAATAATGAGCATTATAGACCTAAACCCCAATAAACACAGATCGATATGAATCACTCAACTGAAACCATATTCCATGTTTTGTAACGTAACAAAATTTATGGAACACAGATGTCTACCCTCCAACCAAAAGGATGCATCTTAATAATAATAAAGAATAACAATCCTAGAATCACACAAAATGCAATATCGCTAAAATAAATGCATTTTAACAATACTAAAGAAGAACACAAAATTCCATGCAAAATATATATAGGATATTAGATTTTTCAAAGCATGATATTTGTGCAACACCCTCCTTTAAATTTGCCTACATACTTTCTTGGGTCCATTTGTTCCTTCATGGTATTGTGATCCTTATCATTTACTATTTACTATTGATCAGATATTATAGTTTTTTATAGATTAAATATTGCTTTACTGTAAGTGTGAATGCCATACATGGTTCCACATCCATGCAAAATCAAATTTCCATTTGAAAATGCTCAAGTTCACAATTTTTAAGATGCTTCATCCATAAGACGACCATTTGTTATCTTTGCATACATCTTCATATCCTGTTTCCTTCATGGCAATTGGAGTTGTATTTTGAAATTTCTGAAGTGATGATTTGTTTGAGAAGTTTGCAACAAAACTATCTTTTCTTGATAGGGGGTTTGATGATGTCATGTTTTCTTCTGTGTAATCTATGTACTTCCCCTACTCAGAAAGCTCTTTGCTCCTTAGAGCAAGCCCATTCCTCTTACTCATGTCTACAGTAACAGGCTTACTGGATTTGCCATTTGGGTCAGTCTCCTCAGCAATTGAAGATGATCTTATGTCACATCCTTCAAATTTTGGCCCAAGAAGTTGTTCAGTAGCCATGCTATCTTTAGACTTACAAGGGAGCCACTCTTGAGTTTTGCTACTAACATTAATTTGTGATGGAGAACTTGAGCTACATTTTGGAGACAGAGTTTGTAGTCCAAAAATATGGCTAGAGATATAGTTATCTCCATAGCTAGTCCCACAATCCATTCCTGGATCACATATTGTCTTAAATCTGGCACTGATGGAGGCAATTTCTACGAAAGAAAGCCTTTCTGATTTATTTATGTGTCTAAAAGATGCACTTCTCCCCACTAAAATTTTGCACGGTGATTCACAAGTTTCAGAAAGAGCATTCCTTGAAGAATTCATTGTGCAACCCTTCTGGCTCAATCGATTCTTCAAATCTTGAACTGCTTGGCCATGTTTTAGTTTCAATGCTTCTCGTTCATGTTGTTGCTAAAGGGCCAACTTTTCCAGCTCATGGGTTATCCTTCTGTCATTTTCTAACAAAGGATCTATTAGAATGCATGTTCCAGTCATAGTATCTGTTACAATCTCAAGATGAGAATGATTTCCTTCTTGACTGATTGCCAAGAGATTTTAATTGAAATCAATTCTTTCTGAATGTCCTGGAAACTTAAATCTATCAATTTTATCTAGTTTACTATTACCCTCCCCCTGACATTTAGATTCTCTTAAAATGTCAATTTCATCTGATTGATCCTCAGTACTGATTGTACAAGACTGAGGGTAAGGCGCCTTGTCAACTCTTCCATGCATTAAGCCTTGAAATCTGGCAGAAGCATTCCCCAGTGCAGGCTTAGTAGCATATTTTTCTCGAATGCTCATTGAAGACTATAACCAATACTTCCTACCAGATGGTAAACGTCGAAGTACAAATGCATCCGAAGTGTTACTATGGACACTTGGTAGATCAAAAGGGTTATCTACAACAACATAATAGTTGTGATCATTAGAAGTATCCTCAAAAGAAGCTCGAGGCTTCCATTCTGGTACAAGAGCCTCTATTTCTGCATCTATCATTTCAGTAATTGTTGTCACGTCTTGATTTGGTAGGTTCAACTCTGCAACCATTTCACTTGCAACAGTCATTGTTGTGTCAGCTTCTATATCAAATGGAAAATGAATATTACGAGCACAGCCTGCAAAATGAAAACTGGGAGAAGGGATGTTAAATCTCTTCAAGAGCTCTCATCATAATCAAATATTTAGGGTACTCCCAAAAAATATCCAGTTTGAGATATGGATTTAATGAGCAATGTCAAACATAATAAATTAAGGCACCTTCTGAATCTCCAATGCGAAGTCTTAAGAATATTGTGTTGTTGTCTTTACTGGTACACTTTGTCATGTCCCAAATTTGGTATTGGGTCACAATGGCCTAATCACATTGGCTTTATTCATTAGAGTTTGTCAAATTGATGCTAAAGGTCAAATAATTGCCAAGGAGGAAAATTACTAGTTTCCTAGGTTTGGGGTGGAAGCTTTGGGATTTGGAATAATGGGGATAATAAATGATGTTTGAACATTAGAATGGCATAAATATTTAATAAAGGATCTAAATAAATATATACAAGTGAAAATCAAAGTGGCATTTCATCATGAAGACACATGGAAGAAGTGGGACCCACATATGGCTAGATTTCCCCACTACATTTGGCATCATTCTCTCACCAATTCGAATTCAAGGTGAATGGTAACATACTTGGGGGAGTCCAAAAGGTATTATTCATTGCATGACTCATCCAAGGTCGAAATATAGAGGAAGAGTAACTCCCATGGAAGAGGAAGAGGCAATCTGGAGCTAGTGAGACACTTGGGCTAGATTCCCCAGCTCTATGACAACAATAATGAAGATGCTATGACACCTATGACACAAATAAGACTTGAAGGCTGACATATGACATATATGACATGTCAGGGCTAAAAATAGACTCCAAGAGGGCGCTCAAGGGTGTTAGGGCAGCTAAGATGCTTCCACATGTGATTTGGTGGAAGTGGGAGACTAGGAATTGTTGTACAAGTGGCGTTCTTTGGAATCTCTTCCCAACATGAGTTGGCATGAGTCTCTTGGAAGGAATTCTACCCATGGAGGACATTAGAAGTTTATAAATGTCAATAGCAAAGAATGAAACCAGCTTTTGATCATTTGTAGAATTTGCAATTGCAATTGTGAAGAGGGAGAGCTAGTGGATGACTAGTTTCTTGCCTTAGCCAATTTCGAGGGTGAAAGATTCCCATCCAAGTTGGCAATTGGAAAGGCCATTCAGACCTTTCATTTGGAGCTTTAATGGAGTCTTTATTTTCAGGTGTAAGCTACAGGGCAGCTCATGGTTTCTTCTATTGCAGCTCGCTCCTTCAACCATTTCCCGTTTTGATGGCATATTCTTGATCCTTGAGGGAGGGCGTTTTTGGTGAGCTATTGTACTCTTTGGGGGAGCTTATAATGCCCCATTTATTTTGTAATATGAATTAAATACTCTGTTATTCATCTCCAAAAAGTTTCAGGTCGAAATTCCAAGTAGAAATGTATAAATCTCATTTTTAATGGAAGAACAATGCCATTTCCCCACTACCTTGTTGTGAACCAATTTATTGATGATGATTTCGAATGAATGGATCATTCTATGATATATTTGTGATAAATATACTTCCATGGATGTCTTATACAAGTTTCATGTACTGTACTTGAGCATTTGAAGCATTTTTACTCAGTTTAATTGCATTGGGAGAAGAAATAGTGCCATTTCCCCAAGGGTCGAATTGGGGATTTTTGCAGTTGAATGGGAGAGGGTGAGAACAATTGTAATAAACCATTAATGGTTCATATGAGACCTTAATAACATACTTAACACATTACATACCTCTGTTCATAAATTTGAGTGGGTTTGGAGGCATTTGGGAAGCCATTTTCAGTACTTACCTTAGGGGGATTTGAACCCCAAATTACTAGTAAAATTGCATACTTGGTCCAGAATCTTAAGAGAGTTTGCAGAGGTCTTTTGGTGGCCATATGTTATCCCTGAACATCATATTCAATTCCTAATATCATTCATAAACCTTCCTTGAATATTTGAAGGCATTTGGAGTCAATTTGAGGCCTAGAGACCAATACTAGTCAAAGGGAAATCACTAGTAAAGTTACCTACATTGA
The DNA here is from genome assembly GCA_027924585.1 of Larix kaempferi. Taxonomy (NCBI): domain Eukaryota; kingdom Viridiplantae; phylum Streptophyta; class Pinopsida; order Pinales; family Pinaceae; genus Larix; species Larix kaempferi. The sequence goes on from BSBM01000319.1 coordinate 6,588,594, forward strand.
CTAGAATTGAAAGAGTATTTGTAGAAGTGTTTTAAAGGTAAAAAGGAATCCCTGAAACACATATTTATTTTTTAATATCATTCATATACCTTCTCAAAATATTTGGGATCATTTGGGTCAAATTTGGGACCTAGAGATCGAAACTAGTCAAAGGTCGAACCAAGGAAAAAAGTGGAAAATTGCAATTTTAATAAAATTCCTAATAAGGGACATTACAGTGGTATCAGAGCATGGTCTTGGCACCTGATGTGGTAGAACATTAATGAATACCAGGAGTCAAATAAATAAGCTACCACCCTTAGAAACTGAAACTGGATGTACTTTGGTGAAAGGGAAGAAGTAGGAGAAGAAGTGCATTCATTGGTCACCATGAGTAAGGATGAGAAAGGAACCTTAAAGGAGAATGAGGAGTTTAGGAAATTACTTGAACCATCCTTTGAAGACAAGTGGAAACAATACTTTCAAGAGTTCAGATTGTTGCTTAGTGAAATTGAAAGCAACTCGGAAAAAGTAATGAGCAATGGTTGTCTTTTCAAGGAAAAGGATGAAACAATTTATGCCACAAAAGAGGAACCTAATGTAATTGTGGAACATGAGGTACATGTTGATATGCAGGTTCTTGAAGATACTACACTAAAACAAGAAGAAGGACAAGAACTTGTCCTTGTTCAAAGGGATTATGAGTTGCCTCATGGAAAGAGTTGCAAAGCCTTGGAAGAGGTACGTGATCTCACAATAGTTGGACCAACCAATTATGGAGAAGATGAATTAAATATTTCAATGGGTAAGAGTTGTAAAGAATTAAAGTTGGTTCATAATTCCTCACCCCACACTTCTTTTCTAGCCACATCACTTTGGGATGAAAATTGGGTGAAAGGTTTTTTCCTAGTGGTGCCACATGAGGGGTATGAAACTCCTACCTCTCCTTTTGATGATGACATGAATAGAGCACCTCATTATTTAGAATTGCAGCAGCATATTGCTTTACCTTATGATGATACATATCCTCATGGATGTATGGATGAGACTTCTTTGAGTCCTTTGAATTCTCCTTGTTTTTCCTGCTCATTATTTGGTTCAGATTTTAGTGGAGATTCTTCATTCACTTCTTGGATGAAAGAATGCATGGCTGAATATTTTGATGCATATCACATTCTCTTGGAGCAGCACTATTGGACATGGGATCCTCACCTATGTCATTGGAGCAGATTTGATGGGTCACTTGAAGATTGTATGCACTTGGAAAATGGTGGTCTACATGCTTGGAGGTATAAGCACTTTCATGACTCTTTAATGAAGCATCTCCTTTATGTACATTTTCATTATGTTGTTATGTACTTTGATGATATATATTTTGTACTCATGATGTTTGGAAGAATGCATACAAGAAAATGGGATCCAGGAATCCTCTTAACTGATGGTATGGGTTGGAGAGCACTTTTAATTGTTGGGGTGCAATACAAGCAATGGGACCCTGGAATAATTTTTATCTCATTGGTTTCATATTTTTTGGGGAAGCAAGCAGTATGGGAGATGGATTCCCCACTTAATAAAGTGATTTTAATCAGAGTAGTGCAGCAGCAAGCATGGTGGTTCCTCTCTAAAATCTTCATGGAAACTCAAAGACTCAAGGTTGGGCAATTCAATGGCAACTTCAAAGAATTATACAGAAAGCAGGTTCTTCAACACCCACATTTAAAATTGCTTGAGGACAAGCAATATTGGGAAGGGAGGATTTGTCATGTCCCAAATTTGGTATTGGGTCACAATGGCCTAATCACATTGGCTTTATTCATTAGAGTTTGTCAAATTGATGCTAAAGGTCAAATAATTGCCAAGGAGGAAAATTACTAGTTTCCTAGGTTTGGGGTGGAAGCTTTGGGATTTGGAATAATGGGGATAATAAATGATGTTTGAACATTAGAATGGCATAAATATTTAATAAAGGATCTAAATAAATATATACAAGTGAAAATCAAAGTGGCATTTCATCATGAAGACAGATGGAAGAAGTGGGACCCACATATGGCTAGATTTCCCCACTACATTTGGCATCATTCTCTCACCAATTCGAATTCAAGGTGAATGGTAACATACTTGGGGGAGTCCAAAAGGTATTATTCATTGCATGACTCATCCAAGGTCTAAATATAAAGGAATAGTAACTCCCATGGAAGAGGAAGAGGCAATTTGGAGCTAGTGAGACACTTGGGCTAGATTCCCTAGCTCTATGACAACAATAATGAAGATGCTATGACACCTATGACACAAATCAGACCTGAAGGATGACATATGACATATATGACATGTCAGGGCTAAAACTAGACTCCAAGAGGGCGCTCAAGGGTGTTAGGGTAGCTAAGATGCTTCCACATGTGATTTGGTGGAAGTGGGAGACTAGGAATTGTTGTACAAGTGGCGTTCTTTGGAATCTCTTCCCAACATGAGTTGGCATGAGTCTCTTGGAAGGAATTCGACCCATGGAGGACATTAGAAGTTTATAAATGTCAATAGCAAAGAATGAAACCATCTTTTGATCATTTGTAGAATTTGCAATTGCAATTGTGAAGAGGGAGAGCTAGTGGATGACTAGTTTCTTGCCTTAGCCAATTTCGAGGGTGAAAGATTCCCATCCAAGTTGGAAATTGGAAAGGCCATTCAGACCTTTCATTTGGATATTTAATGGAGTCTTTATTTGCAGGTGTAATCTACAGGGCAGCTCATGGTTTCTTCTATTGCAGCTCGCTCCTTCAACCATTTCCCGTTTTGATGGCATATTCTTGATTCTTGAGGGAGGGCATTTTTGGTGAGCTATTGTACTCTTTGGGGGAGATTCTAATGCCCCATTTATTTTTTAATATGAATTAAATACTCTATTCTTCATCTCCAAAAATTTTCAGGTCGAAATTCCAAGTAGAAATGTATAAATCTCATTTTTAATGGAAGAACAATGCCATTTCCCCACTACCTTGTTGTGAACCAATGTATTGATGATGATTTCGAATGAATGGATCATTCTATGATATATTTGTGATAAATATACTTCCATGGATGTCTTATACAAGTTTCATGTACTGTACTTGAGCATTTGAAGCATTTTTACTCAGTTTAATTGCATTGGGAGAAGAAATAGTGCCATTTCCCCAAGGGTCGAATTGGGGATTTTTGCAGTTGAATGGGAGAGGGTGAGAACAGTTGTAATAAACCATTAATGGTGCATATGAGACCTTAATAACATACTTAACACATTACATACCTCTGTTCATAAATTTGAGTGGGTTTGGAGGCATTTGGGAAGCCATTTTCAGTACTTACCTTAGGGGGATTTGAACCCCAAATTACTAGTAAAATTGCATACTTGGTCCAGAATCTTAAGAGAGTTTGAAGAGGTCTTTTGGTGGCCATATGTTATCCCTGAACATCATATTCAATTCCTAATATCATTCATAAACCTTCCTTGAATATTTGAAGGCATTTGGAGTCAATTTGAGGCCTAGAGACCAATACTAGTCAAAGGGAAATCACTAGTAAAGTTACCTACATTGACCAGAATTGAAAGAGTATTTGTAGAAGTGTTTTAAAGGTAAAAAGGAATCCCTGAAACACATATTTATTTTCTAATATCATTCATATACCTTCTCAGAAGATTTGGGATCATTTGGGTCAAATTTGGGACCTAGAGATCGAAACTAGTCAAAGGTCGAACCAAGGAAAAAAGTGGAAAATTGCAATTTTAATAAAATTCCTAATAAGGGACATTACACACTTCACTCTAAAATCATAGATTCCTCACACCCTCTTCTTCAACACTTGAAGTTCTACTTTCAGTCTCGATGTAGTTCTATAAACCATGATTATTTGGCACTTCTACTGATTCTTGATGCATAATGGATACTATCGTAGCATTTGAGTGGAAAGGAAACTTCAAATATTCCACTCCTTTCAAGTTCCTTCTATCTGACAACCTGTGATGTAGTGCAGGACTCACTTTGGGATAGCTTCGACCCCCATTTGCCTCATCTGGAATATTTTCACACTCCTTGAGGTTGTGCCCCAGAGAATGGAACGGACCTATATGTATGATATACTCCATAATTTTATTGTTTCCTTCATCTTGAAGAAATGGATCCATCAACAACTCCCTTTCAGACACTCTTCTTGATGTTGTTTCCAAGCATTTTTCCACCATAATTTATCGAACACTGGGATCCTTGACCTTATCCAAGGAAGTCGTTTTTCTACCCTATGTATCAGCAATGAACAAGCAGAATTTGAATTTATTGATATTGCAACCAGAGTACCCCGAAAAGTTCAAATGTAAATGTAAACAATAGTAAGAAAAAGTGATTCCCTAAATATCCCATAAATGTAACAAGCACTTGCTTATACATTGAGTACAAGTCAAAACAGTTTGCTGACAAAATGGAAGCAGCGATAAGAATAAATCTTTTAGTGGTGACTCTTTTGTAAATTTGTACTACACTTGCACATTCGCTATATGGATACTCAAAAGTTATCATTTCCAGCAAGCTCATTCCAAAGGAGTAAATGTCCACCAACTCATTGTATTCTTGTTCATAAAATTCTCGGGCCATGAATTCAGGCGTTCCTACATAAATATCACTATGGATAAGAATTTTCCTAATAGCTCGTGTCCACACACTAGAAAACATAAGAGTTGAGAGCTTACCAAAAACACTACGAGATACAGTGGCATGATGGAGAATTGCTGCCAGTCCAAGGTCTCCAATTTTCACCTCTCCTCGGCTTCCATTCACAAAAATGTTGTCACACTTCAAGTCACGGTGAATGATGGGTGGATCGTGGCTATGCAAGTATACGAGACCTTCTAAAATGTGCCAAGACCAATTTTTGATTACTTTGATGCTTACGTGATGCTTACATGCTTATGCCTTCTACGGTACCTACAATTATCAAAGTATTTCATTAATACCATAAATAGAAGAAGTGTACCATGAGTTCCCTAGGTAAATTAGGCCTTAAACTGCTATAACTACTTACTGCCTTAGGAATCCGGGTCCTATGTTATGTGTGTAGATAGTGACCAATCATTAGGTTAATAAATAAATAATTTAGTTAAATGCACCTAAGATAATACCTCAAAACAATAAATCACTTACTGCCTAAGTGTCCCGGATGTGAATATCTCTGTAATAATGTTGATATTATTGTTCTTGGTATAAATCCAAGAGTTGTAGTACTTGATAATATTTTTGTGCTTAAGAGTCTTCAGTAGATAGACCTCAGAATATAGACGTTCCAAAACATCAGACTGCTGCAGAATATCTCCAATTTTCACCTGGTTCCATGCAACCTCCATACCTTCTAATTCGCCAAAAGCCCAGTAGCTGAAAGGTACGTTAAGGATCCACAAACCTCATAAATTAAACCAAAAGAACTAAAAATGAAAGGAACGTGATCTAATTTCCCTTGTGTGAAGCGAAACATCCATAAAATAAAGGATACATGGTCTTGAAAGCTCCCTTTCCAAGAACCTTCTTGAACTGCAAAAAATTCAATAAGCATTAATAGTGAGCTACAGGACAATTTCAATGCTTAGTATTATGATGGGCCACCTATGTTCCCTACAGAAGGCTACAATCCCATTTTGGCATGGACAGTGCTCACCTCTGAATCTCCTTGCACCTAGTGCATTCTACAGTCTCATTGGGGATGGCTAATCCATCAATTCTTCATGTATGTGTGTGCCCGTGTATGTAATAGTGCATAGAATCTAAATAGTACACTGAGTGCATTGGAAGTGGACTCTAACACAAACCCATCTAAACCAGAGTTTGAGAAATAGCTTTGCTATTAGTTATTTGAATAATGCAAGTGTACAGTTAGTGAAGAACAAATATTACTGTATTGCCTTTGTGGGTGCTCTTTGTATTGTCCCCTTTTACTAAAAGCTTGCAAATTCCTTTCATAACCTTAACTTTTCCAGGAAATGCTTAGTTGTCCCTGTGCCAATCATTCCCGGCAATCAGCATGGATCATGCAACCTTGAGGTGCAAATTAGACACTGATTTAGATGGGTTTGTGCTAGTAAATGCCTTCTGCAGGGTTTGATTTTTTACTCAGTCCCTGGGATTAATTTTATTTTATTTGGTAATACACAAAAGAGGTTCCAAATCACAGGCAATCAACACAAAAGCATTGAAAATTTGTAAGATAATCCTTGATAACTAAGAGAGCAGAAAACACATAAAATCGGGGATGGAGACCTGTCAGCAAGACTGTCTATGCTCCTCGGTTAATTCCAAGATGGATCTTTTCACGGGAATATCTCACGAGGGATAGGTAAGCTATGTGGCTGCCAAGTATGGAAACATTGGAGAACTACCCGAAAACCACCAGCTCCCTCCTAACAGCAAACCCTTGCAAAATGATAGCTTTAACAATATGTGGATGAATGGATTTAATATGCATTGCACAGGTTTCAAAATGCCACTGCTTTGACTGAGATCACACACAATCCCCAAACTTTTAAAATCAATCGACCACAGCTCAACCGGATTTAACCCACAATCCATCGATTTTTTACTTGAGTTAATTTAAAAACACATACACAAGTTTTTATCTAAAACTCAATCGACTACCAAATAAGTTCTAACTATTGATTTGGCCATAGTTTGTTTCATTTACAAAACTTGAACAGTCATAAATAGATTGATAGCATACAGTTGCATGAATTAAACCCTCATAATATGAGGCGTTATAAACATAGGGAGAAAGAGCCAAATATTATCTCCAATAATCCTATACACGACATGCATCTCTGTACAAATCCACAGAGTTAACACTACCAACACTTAAAAACCATTAAAACATAAACACACAAATAAATCTAGATCCAAAACTGAAACTCAGCTTGGTTTCATAAATTCCATTAATTAACGATCAATATTGCATTCTACTAGTTTACAACAGTAGAAAAATTACATTTTCAATCACTACAAGCTTATGAAACACCAACCCCATGTTAACTTGAGCCTTCTCAGGACTTCTGGTCGATGACTCTCATGTTTTTCCCATGGCCATTGTATAACCGGCCATTCGAAGAAAAATCTTTAATGTATGCAATAATTGGAAGAAAAATCTTTAATTTATGCAACAGTTGGAAGTGGCCTTGACCCCTTACTTAAGGATAACAAAGAAAGCAAAGTAACCCTAAATGAAACAAAATATGTTCTTTGCAATTGCACTGAGTAGACTAGGGTAATTTTGAGAATGAATATTGGTACCACACTGCAAAACAGAACCTACATACCAACCAACGAACCAAAGAGATCCACTTAACAATAGAAATTTAGAATAGAGCAAAGTAGTGTAAATTTTTAAGTTGGTAATGATCATTCCAAACTTTGAATTGGACATCCACAATACACTACATTCACACAAACCTGCAGGAAAAGGGATCCACATACGACTAAATAGAATAGAGTAGAGTAATTTTAAATATAGCAGCATAAAGCCAACATTTTGCAAGGGATCATTCCAATAAGGGATTGAATACCCAAACTGTACAACCGCACCCACACAGCAAGACACAAACCAAACAGATTCACTTACACGCTGTGATAGAGTAGAGTGGAATTAGTAGCAAATTGTCAACATTATGAGAGGGGGCATACCAAGGTGGGATAGGAATCATAGGATATCCACAGGGCACAAAACAAAATCCACACTAACCCACAAGTCAAAAGGATAAACATGAAAATTCCTGTAGGGAAGAAGAGATGGGAAAGTGGTCTAGTGGCAAGCAACAAGGTGACACTGGTGAGGCCATGCACAAGTCCTCGGTAAATTTGATGACATAGATATAGGGCAGGTTAGCCAAAGAGATTCCATAAGAAGTATTTCATCAACTATATATATATATATATATAAGTATTTCCAAATTTGTAATCCCATATTTGAATAGAGAGAAGCAAGGTGCACTCTACTAGGAGTTGCAGTGGCACTCCCACTATTGTTAGCTTAGATCTAGGAGCTGGCACTTCCACTTTGTATTACAATGATGGTACTCTGTTTAATCCCACTGACCAAATGTTGTGGTCCTTTGTTAGATCGAGGAGCTGGCACTTCCACTTTGTATTACAATGATGGTACTCTGTTTAATCCCACTGACCTAATGTTGTGGTCGTTTGTTGGACATACATAAAATTATTTTATTTTATGCTCCCTTGTCTAGGTGTCACATATGTTTGTAAGCGTAATAAATTAAAACCAAAAAATAAGGCCCACTTTCCATGTAAAAAAAGAAAGCGTTAGCTAATCATTCATTTAATTGCCCCATTTACAGGGCATATTTTCAGGCATGACTTTGGCCCAAATTCTGCAGCTGAAATAAATAGCAATAATCACAAAACTGCAACTTCATCAACTAAAAACTGGAATCTAAGCATTTTTTATTGTCTCTCCCAGATTCTCAGAATTGCAATGATCATATTAAATGATTTTTTGTTTCTTGGATTCCGGCCAAGGTGGTCAGAAATGGGGCAATTTAGTTAATCGTTAGACAGCTCCAAAAATCAATGGTTTGCACTACATCCATCTTAACCCGTGATATTTTAAGTTGTTAAAAGTTTGCACCTGAATTATTTAATCAGAAGTTAAAATGGATCTATGTTAATCCAATTATTCTGTTGGTGAATTATGTTTTTAGTTTTCATTTAAATTATGTTTTTAGTTTTGATTTGGAAATGACCAAGAGTAAATCCAGGCAACCACATTCTCACTGTGATTTAAGAGGTGTGCACCGGCAGCGTATTAATTTTCGATTGTCACGGTCTGCTAACCTGTTAGGATTCAACTCATAGTGAAAATGCTACCGATGGCATGAGATACCATTCTGCACATAGCTACACATACACCATCCAATCATACAAAGCCATAAACACAGTATATCTTAGAAACTTCGTTCAAGCACTGCTATGCTGGGCAGTATCACTCCTTAGTAAGATACAGAGCAATGATGCAGCAGAAGCATAAGCTTAATTTTTGTAACTCTCGAAAGCAGTGATCCTTGGAATTCTTTAAGCACCCATTACTAGTCTTTTCAATGGTCCCATGAGGCAAAAGTTTTACAGAAATTCAAAAAGAAGGAGGAGAACATTTAACATTTCACTTGGTTATAGATGATGACCTATTTAGAGGAAGTACTTGGTTGAGTAATGGCATTCTCGACTGTAGAAGAATCAGAATTCATCCATATGGCATCTTCTTCCCCCGACATCTTCTTCCTTGAGCTAAGCTTACGATCAAATATACTTTTTTATGAATTGGGCACAATGTTATAGAGTGGTATTCAAGCAAAAAAAAAAAAAAGCGAAGCCCTTGAGCGATCTACTACCCTGTACGGACTGAAGAACCTGTTTGTAAGTCGGAAGGTCACATGAATAGGCCGTTTTGATTTTTCTTCCAATTAACTATTCAGCCCTGCCTGTATTTTTTAGTTTATCGGCAATAAAGTGAGTAGGGCTACGCACAGTGCAGCAGACGCTAACCCCGGAGGCGGTGAGAATCTTGTGTTGAGATATTGTAACTTCAAAGAATATTATATTTGTACTTTATTATTCTGGAGATGTTTCATTCCTCCTTGAAGATCTTATTGTATATCCGGAGATGTTTATTCCTCCGTCGGAATGTGGTAACTTGGGTTATTAGACTTCACTAGTGGGGGTCGGCCCTGTATGTGTTATGTGGGTCAAAGGGTTATTAGACCACCCTAGAGGGGTCGGCCCAGTCAGTTGTAGTGGGGTATTTAACCCATTGGTTAAATACGAGCCTACGTGTTCTTGTGTAAAAGACAAGTCGGAGTAGTGTATAAATAGAGGAGGTGTATTCCTCATTTGATACACACTCACTCACTTGAGAGAGGTGCACTTGTGGAGGAGAGGTTTGATATTGTGGAGGAGAAGATCATGTCTTTGGTTTGCATCTTTGTATTTTCTGGTCATCTATATTGAGGAAGCTTTGTTGGGTTTTCTACCCCATGAGGGTTTCCCAGGATAAATTTGTGTCTCTTGTGTTTATGCTGTGCTTGTTATTTCTTCAGTGATCTTGTATATGCTATTATTGTGAAATGGAATGTAATGCTGCTATTTTCTGTCTTAGCATATTAAATCTTAACATGGTATCAGAGCTAACTTGAAGGAAGGCAAGGTATGGCACTTACGACACTTGCTTTACTTACGACAATTTGAAGGTTAGGGTTTTATATAGCAAAAACCAGTCATCGTGGCACTTTCACCATAAATCCATTTTGGTGAAGGTTCAGGATCTGAAACCTTTACAGGCCGTAGATAACATCTCCAGGTATCTTGTGTCCAAAGGGAACCCTCCGATTCGTTGTAATTTGTAAGTTATGAACAGTACAAGTTAGGGTTTCTGCCTCTTCTAGATCTCAGTCAAAATAAGGTGACCTTGGAAAAAAGGTCATAACTTGGGCTAGGAAGATCCAAATGAAATTTCGTAAAAAGTGACAGGTAGTACACAGACTGTACTATCTCAGGAAATGGTTTTAGAGGCCGAAGGTGAACCAGTGACACGTGGAACGCCATACAAGTTCCCTCTCCTGTTTAATCCCATAAATAGGTCACGTTGCGACACTTGAAATAAATCTCTCTCAGAGAGTCCAATTGAGGTCAGACCTATCAGGATGGAAAGATAACAGGGCGAGCTATCTCAGGAAAAGTTTTCAGAGGCCGAAGTTCAAACAGTGACACGTGGCACTCCGTACAAGTTCGCTCTCCTGTATTATCCCAAAACATGTCACGTTGCGACATTTGGCATAACTCTCTCTCAGAGAATCCAATTGAGGTCAGACCAGTTGGGATGGAAATATGACAGGTCAGTCTACCATAGAAAAACATTTTAGACCCTGTGGAGCAAAAATTTCGGAGTTACAGCAGAAACAATCAGGTACATATTTCTGTCAAAACAGAATTATTTTTTGAGCACCATTCATTCATGGCTTCCGAAATTTAGGGTTTCGGAGAAAGTTAGAATTTTTGGAATCGGAATCCATGGTTGAATGATACTCAGGAAAATTGAAATTTAGAGACCAAGATCGAATTTTTTGGTTGGGTAGAAGATCGGGCTTGATCAAACCCCAGTTCGGGATTTTGATCGGAAAGATGGAAAATTAGGGCTTCAGCAAAAGTTGGAATTTTTGAAGTCTGTAACCACGGCTGGAAGCTCCTCAGAAAAATAAGAGTTTAGAGCCTTGGATCGAACCTTTTTATTGGACAGAAGGGTGGGCTTCATCAAACCCTAGTTCGGGTTCCTGTCCAGAAGATCCAGAAGTTTCGAAGGCAATTTTGAGGGGTCAAATTTTGGAGATTTCAAAATTGAAGTATGCTAGCAAGACACATCCTTCCATCCATTCAGAAGTGTGAAAATCAAAGATTGAATTTTTAGGGTTTCTCTAGAAAACCCTAATCAAGCTCCAGATCAAGTTTCAAGAGGAGTTGAGGCTAAGGCCTTATATAAGAAGACTACAAGAAGTCTCGACATGTATGACTTAAGGAGGTTCGGGTATGTCTTGAAATCTGATTCTTGATTAAGTTCATGATGTGTTTGTCTTCATATTATTTATTAGTACAATCTTGATTAATGTTAGAATTGTCTTATCACCCTAGTAATAGTATGAATGTATGTGAATGATCGAAGACATTCATTGATTAGGGCTATATGATTGTACTAATGCATTATGGTGTTGTGTGAGGTTGATGTTGTCTGCTAACAAGATACAGGTACATCACAAAAGACAAATCAAGTTCCATGACCATGACAACATGAAGACAAAGACTCATCCATAATCTTTGTTCTACTTACGAGGTATGTATGACTTTGTTATATTATGCTTAACCTATGAGACATGCAGGTTCTAGCTCAGGATCTCTAAATCATTGAAGAGATTGTTTAGGTATGTTGTACATAACTAAGAAGGTATACTAATCCAGGTATGTTTTCTTATGTCAAGTTAGAATCTTACCTTGTGTTAGGATCCCTTATATAAGTATACTTGGTATGATTGGTTATGCTTATTCATAAAGTTAGTAATCAAGGGTTTATACATATTATGTCTCTTGTCTTGATGATTTAATTAACCAGAAGAGTACTATGATCAAACAAGAATATGCATGAGTAAAACAAGACTTCCTTGAAACCCTGAATACTAATGATCATGACTATACATATTCAAGATTATTTAGAATTAGAATGTTTTGAGAATATACTAATGAATGTATGTTTGTGTATGAGATCATGAGGATGACACTAGTGCACACTTGAGCATGCACAGTGGTACAGAATGAATAGAAGTTCAAAAGACATATAGAAGATCAAGCGGGATGCAACCACACAAACATAAAAGATAAGTATTTGAGTTGTTATTTGAAATAGTAAATGATATTGCTTGTATGCATATTTGTATTCCTAGAATATATCATGCTGAGTGTAAACATTCATAGAGCATTGAACAGTATATTACTAATATGCATATGATTGGTAAGTTGGACAAACATTCCATTGTTGCTTGTCTAGAATGAAACATCTTTGCTGACATGCTGAGAGCTGTGCACACTCTCGATAGTATGTTCTGGTAGAGATGGAAGGCATCTAGATAGCCACTGTATGCATATAGGATATGGGAAAGTGTTGTGCCAAAGTATTGGTCAAAATAGTTGCATAACTATGTAAATGATATCTGTATGCATAATAGGTCATCATGTCAATATGATTTGATGATTATGAAGTATTACTAATCATGTACTTAATTTTGAATTGTAGGAAAGATCATGATGAATGATGAACACTGAACAAGCGATGGATGTTCAACAAAATATTTACAAATCAAACACACTATAGAAGGCTTGTGGCTAGAAGATTATCTTAGAAATAGGAAGAGAATAATGATGAGATGTTTGCTCCAAGTGGATAGATAAGACCATTCTCTTAATGGTGTAATTAAAGAAGAAGTGTGAATCAGGTTCTGTATGGGTTCCCAGGATCGATAATCAATTGATGAGCTTAATGATCACCATGGGTGATGAGGATCTCAACCTTTGCTACAAGGTTGAATATTGTTTCTATACACAGATGACATGGATGCAAGAAGGAACTCACCACAGAGTTCAAATGATATTAAGGCTCATATCAGTAGACCCATCTAACGAGAGATGGCACAGATAGATATGCAGAAGATCATTCAATGCAGAGTGTGAATGATGTTCAATCACAAAGGGAGAACTGACAGTTTCTTGATAAGCTTGGGCTTTACCAAAAGTAAAGTTGTTCCTAACCTTTACCTTAAGGTTATGGATCATACTATTATTGTATGTAGATGATATCTTTCTAATAGGGAATGCGAAACAGAAATGAAAATGAAAGATCTCAGATTGATGCATTACTTCCTAGTTCTAGAAGTATGGCAAGGCTCGTAAGGAATCTTTCTCAACTAGGGAAAGTATGCTGAGAAATCTTGAGAAGAATTGATGTGTTGGAATGGCCACTCTCATGGATTCCAACTTGAAGCTGTTAGCAGATGACTCATCAGAGTTAGTGGATATAACTCTGTACAGGAAAAAAATTATTGGGTCATTGATGTATCTAACGAATACTAGGTCAGATATATGCTTTGCTGTGAACACCTTGAGTCAGTATCTAGTGGAAACTAGATGTGTTCACCTGATAAGTTGCAAATCATGTGATGCAGTACCTAAAGGATACAATAGACTTTGATCTATGTTATCTTGGATATCATGACTTCAGATGGATACACTGATGTTGATTGGGCAGGAAGTGTATCAGACAGGAAGAGCACATCGAGAGGATGTTATTGTCTAGGATTAGCCATGATCTCGTGGTTTAGCAGGAAACAATCTAATGTGGCTCTTAGCACAAGCAGAATATATGGCTGCTTGCTCTACTAAGTTATGAAGTAGTATGGCTTCAGGAATGTTTGACTTAGAGATAGACTCAACTATGATCCTATGTGACAAACATAGTTGTACCAAAATGGCAGAGAATCCAGTGTTCCATGATAATTCAAAGCACATAGAGATTTGACATTTCTATATACAAGATATGGTGCAGAAAGGAATTAATGTTCGAATTTGTAACAAGTTACCAATGTACTAACCAAACCTCTACCGATCCGATGTACTAACCAAACCTCTACCTCAAGTAAAGTTTTCCGAGACAAACTTAATATAGTTTAGAAGGACCCTCCTTGAAAGGGAGACTGATGTGATCACTTATGATGAGATTTCCTGCATCAACAGTGAGGTCGATGATGTGGATACCTATATTGGTGATGCCGACAGAGAGGTTGGTGGATGGTCCTTAGACAGGTGTCTCCGAGAAAGAAGAGGGATTATATCATCCTTGAACACATGTTCTAAAGAGAGCCGTAGACGTATGTCTTCGAGAATGAAGTCCTTGGTGGACATGATAGGATTGCATCATCCTCAAGAGAGCCATAGACGTATGTCTTCGAGAATGAAGTCCTTAGTGGACATGATAGGATTGCATCATCCTCAAGAGAGCCGTAGACGTATGTCTTCGAGAATGAAGTCCTTGGTGGACAGAATAGGATTGCATCATCTTGAAGAGAGCCGTAGACATGATGTCTCTGAAAATGAAGTCCTTGGTGGACAGAATAGGATTGCATCATCCTGAAGAGAGTCGTAGACATGATGTCTCTGAAAATGAAGTCCTTGGTGGATAGAATAGGATTGCATCATCCTGAAGAGAGCCATAGACAGATGTCTCCGAGAAAGAAAAAGGATTAGATCATCCCTGGACTTCAGTCCTAAAGAGAGCCGTAGACAGATGTCTCCGAGAAAGAAAAAGGATTGGATCATCCCTGGACTTCAGTCCTAAAGTGAGTCGTAGACAGGTGTCTCCGAGAATGGAAGATAGGACTGCATCGTCCCTGGACCTCGGTTCAAAATGTACGTGATCGGGATTGCCTCGTCCCTAGACATGAGATTTGTCTTAAATTGATAAGGACTGATCATCCTGGAACTGGATCAGGATTGCCTCATCCCTAGACATGAGATTTGTCTTAAATTGATAAGGACTGATCATCCTGGAACTGGATCAGGATTGCCTTGTCCCTAGACATGAGATTTGTCTTAAATTGATAAGGACTGATCATCCTGGAACTGGATCGGGATTGCCTCATCCCTAGACATGAGATTTGTCTTAAATTGATAAGGACAGATCATCCTGGAACTGGATCGGGATTGCCTCGTCCCTAGACATGAGATTTGTCTTAAATTGATAAGGATTGATCATCCTGGAACTGGATCGGGATTGCCTCGTCCCTAGACATGAGATTTGTCTTAAATTGATAAGGACTGATCATCCTGGAACTGGATCGGGATTGCCTCGTCCCTAGACATGAGATTTGTCTTAAATTGATAAGGACTGATCATCCTGGAACTGGATCGGGATTGCCTCGTCCCTAGACATGAAATTTGTCTTAAATTGATAAGGACTGATCATCCTGGAACTGGATCGGGATTGCCTCGTCCCTAGACATGAGATTTGTCTTAAATTGATCAGGACTAATCATCCTGGAACTGGATCGGGATTGCCTCGTCCCTAGACATGAGATTTGTCTTAAATTGATAAGGACTGATCATCCTGGAACTGGATCGGGATTGCATCGTCCCTAGACATGAGATTTGTCTTAAATTGATAAGGACTGATCATCCTGGAACTAGATCGGGATTGCATCGTCCCTAGACATGAGACTTGTCTTAAATTGATAAGGACTGATCATCCTGGAACTGGATCGGGATTGCATCGTCCCTAGACATGAGACTTGTCTTAAAGTGATAAGGATTGATCATCCTGGAACTTGATCTGGATTGTATCATCCATGGACCTATGTCCTAAAGAGAGCGGGATTAATCATCCTGTAATATGATCGTGTGTGTTGCAGGATATGCTGCTATGTATTAGTAAGAATACATGCTTTTGATAATAGATGTATTAGTGAGAATACATGCTTTTGATGATAGATGTATTAGTGAGAATACATGCTTTTGATGATAGATGTATTAGTGAGAATACACGCTTTTGATGATAGATGTATTAGTGAAAATACATGCTTTTGATGATAGATGTATTAGTGAGAATACATGCTTTTGATGATAGATGTATTAATGAGAATACATGCTTTTGATGATAGATGTATTAGTGAGAATACATGTTTTGATGATAGATGTATCAGTATGGATACTAATGGAAATGATCGAGATGTTGTAGATCGAGATGATCCAGATGTTGATGCTGTAGATCGTGATGATCTAGATGCTGTAGATCAAGATGATCCAGATGTTGTAGATCGAGATGATCCAGATGCTGTAGATCGGGATGATCCCGATGCTGTAGATTGAGATGATCCAGATGTTGTAGATCGAGATGATCCAGATGTTGTATATCAAGATGATCCAGATGCTGTAGATCCAGATGATCCAGATGCTGATGCTGTAGATCGTGATGATCTAGATGCTGTAGATCGAGATGATCCAGATGCTGTAGATCGTGATGATTCAGATGCTGTAGATTGAGATGAACCAGATGTTGTAGATCGAGATGATCCCGATGTTGATTTTCGTATGATGATGATGCTGATGACCGTGAGGATCCAGATGTTGATGTTGTTGCAGCTGTTCGAAGTGCTACAGAAGATAAAGACTCAGTACTGAAGATGTTGATGTTCCAGTATTGAAGATGTTCCAGTAACTGCTCGAGTTACTGATGATGTTGAGAAAGCTTCCAATGATTTATAGATGTATCATGTATGATGTTGATGATTCCTTGATCGTGCAGATGCTGTTATAATATCCTTCTCGTTAAGGGGGAGTGTTGAGATATTGTAACTTCAAAGAATATTATATTTGTACTTTATTATTCTGGAGATGTTTCATTCCTCCTTGAAGATCTTATTGTATATCCGAAGATGTTTATTCCTCCGTCGGAATGTGGTAACTTGGGTTATTAGACTTCCCTAGTGGGGGTCGGACCTGTATGTGTTATGTGGGTCAAAGGGTTATTAGACCACCCTAGAGGGGTCGGCCCAGTCAGTTGTAGTGGGGTATTTAACCCATTGGTTAAATACGAGCCTACGTGTTCTTGTGTAAAAGACAAGTCGGAGTAGTGTATAAATAGAGGAGGTGTATTCCTCATTTGATACACACTCACTCACTTGAGAGAGGCGCACTTGTGGAGGAGAGGTCTGATATTGTGGAGGAGGAGATCATGTCTTTGGTTTGCATCTTTGTATTTGCTGGTCATCTATATTGAGGAAGCTTTGCTGGGTTTTCTACCCCATGAGGGTTTCCCAAGATAAATTTGTGTCTCTTGTGTTTATGTTGTGCTTGTTATTTCTTCAGTGATCCTGTATATGCTATTATTGTGAAATGGAATGTAATGCTGCTATTTTCTGTCTTAGCATATTAAATCTTAACATCTTGAATCATGCCATAGCAGAAGCTTCTGGCCACGGGCACGGCCAAACGATTCCTCTAGATGTTGCTGCGACGTTTTTGGCAGCCCCTGCTAGCCATCTGCACCAGGCTTGCTAGTATGCTACTTCAAAGTTTAGGTGTTGGTGCTGAATCCACCGACAATAGAAATGATGAGATTAGAAGACTCATAGAAAGCCTTCTAAAGGTGAAGACAAATAATTTGATTCTCGTAGGGGAGAAAGAGCCCGAAGCTGTAATAAAACTTATGCAGAAAATAGAAAAAAGTAAAACCCCAGTGCAGCTTCAGATCCTTCCTATTGAAAGAGAGATATCCACTTTCTGTTGAGCCCTGAATACTGTTGAGTCGTAGGGGAGAAAGAGCCCGAAGCTGTAATAAAACTTGTGTAGAGAATAGAAAAAAGGTGAAACCCTAGCGCAGCTTCAGATCCTTCCCATTGAAATAGAAACAGAGATATCCACTTTTTGTTGAGCCCTGAATACTGTTGAGGCTTAGGGTCGAGGCAGAGGCCGAGGTGACGAAGGAACGACCTCGATCACCTCTATCGGTGGCTCCTCCTCGTATTCTTCGTCTTCTGCTCCTTCCAGAATGCAAGCAGTGGTGGCTTCGGGGGTCTCCTTCCAGAATGCAAGCGGTGGTGGCTTCAGGGGTTTTGTTTTCCTCCAAACTGATGATGGATGTCTAGTAAGGCATCGATCGACGCACTGGCAGAGCGATTCAATATGGCGCAAGGAATTCCTTCTAGAATGCAAGCGGTGGTGGCTTCAGGGGTTTTGTTTTCCTCCAACTGATGCTGGATGTCTAGTAAGGTGTCGGTCGGTGCACTGGCAGAACGATTCGACCGAGCGATTCAACAGGGCACGAGGAACGATGACTTATGGACGATGACTGACGAGACGTATGAACGATGACTCGGGAAAACACTTAGCGTCGGACAAACATGGGACAGGATGACGTGACGAAACTGACGGAAATAAAACTGCCCCGTGACGAAATTGGTGATAATACGTGGTGAATTTTAATTGGGTTGATAAGCGAGGAATCCTGGAACACTACCAAGGATTGTCTTTCGTTGAAGTAACGCCTAGGGCGTAACGAGACGTATGAACGATGACTCGGGAAAGCACTTAGCATTGGACAAAGGTGGGACAGGATGACGTGACAAAATTGACGGAAATAAAACTGCCCCGTGACGAAATTGACAATAATACGTGGCGAATTTTAATTGGGTTGATAAGCGAGGAATCCTGGAACACTGCCAAGGATTGTCTTTCGTTGAAGTAACGCCTAGGGCGTAACGAGACGTATGAATGATGACTCGGGAAATCACTTAGCGTTGGACAAAGGTGGGACAGGATGACGTGACGAAACTAACGGAAATAAAATTGCCCCGTGACGAAATTGACGATAATACGTGGCGAATTTTAATTGGGTTGATAAGCGAGGAATCCTGGAACACTGCCAAGGATTGTCTTTCATTGAAGTAACGCCTACGGTGTAAAAATAAAAACAATTTGAATAAAAATGAAGAATTTGAATTAAGCAACAATTGAAAACCAATTATCCACCTCATAAAAAACAAAGTGAACCATGGGTTGCCTTAACTATCTTATTCGTATCACGTAGTTGCTTGATGTGTTTTGTTTATTTTACTATTCTTCAAGACAACCTTCCCCACATGCATGGTATTCTTACATGTATATAACATTATTAGGCTATCATACATCAAGAGTTTGTTCCTGCGCAACCATGTGGTTCGAAATGTGTAGATAAAATTTATAGAACGTATAGTTCCTTCTCTTCTTGTAATTCTACTTCCATAAGGGATGAATAATGAAAAGCATACATACTTACTTTCCTAAAAAAAATATGTGCTTTATACATGTTATTGACATTGTTGTAACATTTAGCTCACTTTGTTGTTTTTATACCATGTGTAATTAGGGGTCTTATTGTTGATCCACATTTTTGCATGTAAAGAGGCCATTTAGTTATAGTGGACATCTCTTCTATAACTTAAAATTTGAAATGAGAGATCTCCATAACTATTATATTGTTGTAAATACACCTATACTAAACTTATTTATTGATATGTAAAGAGTCCATTTAGTTATAGTGGACATCTCTTCTATTACTTAAAATTTGAAATGAGAGATCTCCATAACTATTATGTTGGTGTAAATACACCTATGCTAAACTTACTTATTGATAGGTTGGACAATACTTTGTGGGCTTACTATGGCTTTCATGTGCCCAACTCAATATTAGCTATACGGATGGAAACTCGAGACTAACTACGTGGCTTTATTAATATGATGTGAGGCTTTATCAATACATACATTGCCCATTGGTTATTAGTGTTTGGATCCCATGCATGTGGACATGATTTTTTGCACTTTCTTCACAAAAAAGTGCAACTCATTCAATCATGAAACTATAAAGTACTAGATAATTTATTTATTTTTAAATTATATTTGTGTGTACATATACCTCTATCGTTTACTATTTAATCATATCCTTTTACCATATGTATGAAATGTGTTGAGTATTTCAATACTCAAATCCCAAATCCTAATGATTGATGATTAATTAAATGAAAACTAGATATATTTATGTCGAAGGTTCCTTTGCGTAAAACAATCTATATTCTACCATATGTAGACAACTCTTGAAGTATGTTGAATATTTCAATACTCAAATTTCAATGGCTGATGATTAATTAAATAAAAATTAGATATATTTACGCGGAAGGCATTTTTTTGCGAAAAACAATTCATGTTCTTGTATCAGAATTCCTTGTTTATACAACCAATAAGGTCAGTCATCCTGGACGTAGCACTGTTGCACTGTAGTTATTCGCACTGTTTCACTGCACTTCTTCGTGACGTGTACACAAAGGTTTCATTTACAGGATGTCGTGTTGTACTTACTGGCCTGTTCTTTATTCGCCGCGTCCGTGCTTTCCTGTTCCATTATGTCGGTTTCCCCAAGCCCTCCTTCGCCACCGACGTAGTGCATAGATGAGAGGAGTACGATAATGTTGCAGTGGACAATTGTTGTTTCTTGTATTATTGCTTGTTAAATGCTTAAAAATGGAGGAGAAGTATGGAATTTTGAAGCATTTGATAACCTTCTGGTGCGTTGTTCCTGGATTTGATACGCAGCAAGAGAACCCGACAGTGTTTTTAAACGTGAAAGCAGGACAACTCGCACAGCTCGGTAGACAGATTCTCCAATTCGGCATATTGAAAGGGCAATTCTCCAACTGGGCATACTGAGTCAATGTGTTGTCTTTGCCACAAGTGCAAGGCAAAGTTCAGGCAGAGCTAGACTCGGTTGTCGAGCGCAACAGAAGCACAAGGGAAGACGATATCGGGAAGTTCCCGTATATACAAGCCGTGGTGAAATAGTCCCTCAAAATGCATCCGCCGGGGACTGTTCTATCGTGGGCTCGCCTCTGCACGGAGGATTGGCACAAAGCAAACGGTATGTGCGTTCCACAGAGTCCAGATGCTTTTTAAGATTCATAGGTTAAGTTTTTTTAACCTCCGGAGGCCATTCAGTTATCTCGGGCAGGAAGTCCCTCCTGAGGCCGTTCAGTGATATCCGGTAGGAAGCAAGTTAAAGATTCGGGAAATCGGAAGATCTGAACTATTCTGTTTAAGAACAACCAAACCAAAACAAATGGCCCTTTTTATCCACGAGTTACCAATCGGTGGTGTAACTGTCTGAAACTTTGGATGTAGAGGTCCGGTCAATAACATTTTTTTGTTTATTTTGTGTATAGATACACATCATATAATTATCTTTGTCATATCTTTTGTTTGTCTATGCCTGACTCATTTAGCTTGCCTGACAAGGAAATAGAGAGGGAGTTGTTTTATATCTTAATATCATCTGTTTGAGGGAAATTAACCGATGGAAATACCATCTTTGACAGCTCTTTCACTTAAAAAAGACAATTAGTGTAACTTGAATGCAGATGAAAGCAAAGAAGGTTTCCATGGTAGCCATCATGGATTGCATTCGACAAGCAGACTTGACATAACATGAGAAGAGTATAACATACTTCATGGCAACCTCTAGCGAACTCGGTGGAAAATTAGGGTTTACGTGATAGCGATCTATGTGGCAAACCCATCCAAAGATTATCTGTACCCGATCTGCATAATCCTCAACTGCTCATGACATTTGGCTTCGCCCTTTATGATCTAGTGGAGCTACGTGTAGAGTGAACCTTTGACAACTGTAGCTGAAATCTCTTTAGTGATATGGTGGAAAGATGTGCAAAAAAACTTGGAAGGCCGGTGAGCAATGGCAGGCGGCATGATCGAGAAATAAATGCCTATCTACCATGTTGTAGTCTTGCTGATGGACACCAATCTTGCTGATGGACTGTTGGGAGGATCAACATTGCCACGCCGATACCATGCATCAATTTAATTTCAATGAGGGGATCAATTTTCTGTTATAAGTTGTTTTGGTCATGAATAATGGTCAAATTCTAACCCTAGTTCCTATTTAAAGTATTTTTCTAATCAACCTAGCTCCACAAATCAATCGTACCACCTGTCTCTTCCTCGGGAGCTTCATCTTTTTCATGGACCATCTTTTAGAGTGGATGAAGAGCTCGGGCTCGGCACGAAGAACCGAGTGAAGTTCCTTCACTGCTTCATCTATTCGTTTCATCATCGGCTCCAAAGCTTGGCATCTCCTCATTTCCATGACGCTCTCTGCCAGCTCTTCGAGCACCTTCACTGCTTCAGTGCTGATTTTAATGCATTGCCTCCTCAATACAGCTCGGACATGAGGCGGGGTCTGCAGTGCAAAAAAATTGTTTGCATTGCCCAGTACCAGAGAACTAATAAGTACATAAATTGGAGTCCATTTCTGTCTATTTTTAAATTGAAATCCAAAAAAAACTCAAAAACATTTGTTTTACCACCCACAAAGCTTTATTAAACTCCTTCACTGAGATTTTGATCCTTTCTTAATCAAACCAAAAGCTTAAAATTTTAATGGAACAGATTTTGCTCCTCGGAGACTTGACAAATTGCTACTTGTGGAAAGGACCCACTCTTTCGTCCAGCATTCACTGTCCCTTGCAACATCAGTTCAGGATTGTACCTCTGACCAGACAATAATTCACCTTGATGCGATACAAGAGGTCCGGGCTTCATACCAGGCCAAGGAATGGCAGCTGACACCACTTCGAGAAGAGAAATACTCATAAGCCCGACAAACCCCTTGGTTTCTAGCAGCCGGAGTGTTTGGAGAGTCATAATTCCAAAAATAAACATATGAATCTTCACTTGCAGATATGGCAAACTTCCCATTTGCAGTGAATGAGGCAGCTATTTGACTGTTGGTGTTCCGAAAAAACTGAAATATAATATAATTTTAGTTTCAAATATTTTGTTTTGCAGTTCATTAATAATCACTTCAGAGCAAGAAAAACATGATTGCCAACTTATCACATGATATAAAAAAACATGTAGACGAGCATTTCCTCAGATTCTAAGTTAATTTAGAAGAGAATCAATGTAAAATCGCCATCTCCAATCAAAGACAACATCACAATTAATATATTATGGTGTAATCCTTTCTGATTCTTAATTTTATAATGCTGCCCAAGAAAAGATTTTTGAAGAAAGATCTATCAGAATTTTTTTTTATTCCCTTGTGTGCTCTTTATCTATAATTACTCATAACAAACTATGTAGACTCCCAAGGCAAGCTTGGCACAGGTAAATTCCTTCATTCCAAAACCTATGATGGTTGAGCAGAACACATACAAGACCACTCTATGGAAAGACCACTTAGTTTCAATACAACTAATCCTTTCTTCAATTGCAACAAGACAGGTGTTACAGTGCTGTTCAGTACAAAGAATTTGTAAGAAAAAAAGGGTCTCTGTGATTATGTTGAAAAGCTCCATCAGGGTCGTGCTTCTGGATTTTTTTCCTCAAATTCAGGTTGGAGAAACCACCTTGTTATAAGCTGCTTTCTTAGTCTCAGCATATGGTAGGTTCAATGCCTTCTCATCATGTTTTTATGTTAATAAACATCCCTTAATAGACCTTTTGACCTCTGGCAGTCCCTGCACAGTTGTAAAGCTGCAGCTGCAACAAGTTTCTCTCTTCTAGCACAGCCCTACTTATATTTTCAGCCAATACTTAAAAAACACAGTTGTAAAGCTGCAGCTGCAACAAGTTTCTCTCTTCTAGCACAGCCCTACTTATATTTTCAGCCAATACTTAAAAAACGTGTTGCAGATGTCCCCATGCCAACTAATGTGCACTTATAAAGCATCTAGCATTGCCAATCTAATGAATCATGTTGCAAACATTCAGAAGAATAGCTTATAACATTTGTTGTCATTCACAAGCCACAGAGGATACTAACTTCTAGGTCATGTCTACTTAGGGAGATTTACAACTCTTTCCTTGGTAGAACACTCTGCATGTTTAGTCTGCAGGCTACTTCAACAGATTACTATCAGCTCTTTCGGTTAATTATTTTTAAGGTAACGAAATATAGTTTCATCTTTGAGAAGGTTTCTCCTCTTTCATAAAGGATGTATTCAATGACTACCCAGAGCTCCTGAGCACCTTCTCTTAGCCAAAACCAAGGGTTAAGACAAGCTGACACAAGATGATATCCTCCAAGAGTTATGGATACTGATAATTCACTTGTAGGCTGAATTCAATGGAAGATGCAACAGTAGTCTTAAAAAAGTAACTTTGAGATGGACCCAGCTCTGTCAGTATGAAATCATGGGAAAGAATTCAATATAGTTACAATGGTTCTCAATTTTCATTACTTCGTTACCCTGCAGATTTGAAGATTTAAGGAAGGCTGATAGCTCTGCATGAAATCACAAATTCAGTCATTACTTCGTTGCCCTGCAGATTTGAAGATTTAAGGAAGGCTGATAGCTCTGCATGAAATCACAAATTCAGTTTAATTGGACTTGACTTTGGCTTAAGAAAAAAGGTATACCTTGGCAACAAGTGGCATTTTCCTCCTCGGACAAGTTAAAAGACCAGCCATTTTCATCTTTGTATCTTCAAGCAGAGGGTTGCATGGGACAGTCGTTAATTGATGTAATATTCTTGTGTTGCTTCAGTTGTGTGTTTGTTAAAAATGTTGCATTCATTATTTTTTAGTAGTCTTGCTGTTAAATTTATTTATTATTGCTTGTTCATGGTTCTCTACCTAATTCAATTGTTTTGCAACTGTCTTGAACAATGGTCACCCTCCTTGGGTTGCTAGTCAAGTGACAATTTTCTATTAAAACCCCCCACCCAACCATGAGTCCTTTCTTGAGTCTATGAGTTCAAAACGGAATTTATCTGCTAGGGAGGTAAATATGTATGTCCGACATTGCAAATTGCAAATTGCAAATACACAGGGTCTGGCATTCCTGTTGGAGTATTGGACGAGAGCCCTTTTTCATATTTCTGTTTTCAATCTGACTTGAGAATAGAGTTACAAAATGTTTGTTTCCTTTTTGCTTTCATGTTGTAAGTACATAGAATCTTGGATATCCTGTTACAAAATGAAAGTTTCAATGATAATTCTGATTATGCCTATGTTTTTTTGGCTTTCTGTCATTAGAAGATGGGAGCATCAAAGACAATGAGAATTTTTCATCATAACTTAACGCATAAATTTCCAGTGCAGCATGCTAAATTTTTGAAAGATCTCTGGCAAAACCCAAATCAACTTTCTCAAGAAATGGTACGATGCATGGAAGATATTTTCATCCATCTTGCAGACCCTGTAATGGTTTCTTCCAAGTTCTCACCTTCTGCAAGAAATTATTCTCCAAGATATCCTTTATAGTGCATATTACTACTTCTCTATCGTCATTTTCTGACTCGTCATATTTCTTCTCACTTGCAAGAATCTCAGTGGTGGATTTCCGGGTTATGGAGGAAGTATTAGGGACATAAATAATTTTTTATCCTTACAGTACCCGTGGGAAGCTGCGATGGGACATAAATCAACATTTCATTACTAACTACATATGAGTTGAGACATACATGATACACACAAGTTAATTAGTGTATCTCAAACGTTTATGATTTTGATTCTGGAGATTTGTTAGTTGAAAAATTAGTGTGTTGCATGAGTCATGAAGTGAAACTCACGTTTTGGGTCAATATCTATAATTCTTTAATGATGCATGTATGCATAATATTTGTGGTTTGGCAATTTATTTGAGAAGTATTTTGTTTTTGGGATTAAGTATTTTTTTGGTAAAACAATCCCTATCTATATCACTATATTTGATGCCTTTTATATTTATCAATTCACTCTCTCTCTCTTTCTCATTTTTTTTTGGAGGGAAGGGGGTGGTTGTTGATGTAGCATCTTGTATGTTTTGGACATATTTTTATATAGGAAATTCTTTAATCATATTTAGTGCCATGTGAAGTTCTTGTATGGTTTGAATAGTAGTATTTGTATGGGGGATCATGAGTTGTCCCTTCATTTTTTCTAATTTTATTGTATTTTTTAATTTTTGAAATGAACCCTTTTCATGACTACAAATATTCAAAATTTTGCATGCTTTGATCCCATCCTGATTTTTAAATGAATCCCATTTGTGAAGGTTTGATTGCAATTATTTTGGCAGGCTTATCTTGAATGTGAAATTCCAAGAAGTCACTTTGAAGCTCTTTGCACTCATGCAGAAGGTGTGGCTAACAATACGTGCTATTGGTTGTTTTAGAAATGTTTTAAGTTTTCTTAGAATATAAAATAAAAGCTATTTTTTTGTGGAAGATTGGCATGGCTTATTATTGTTTCACAGAGAGCTTACACAGTTGAGAGGCATTCTTTCAATGCTATTATTATTGAATATGTTATTTTGAGAATGAAACCTCCTATACACCACCCACAAGTAGTATGCACTTTCAGTTTTAGCACTAGACCTTTCTTGATTTGTCTACACTAAAAGATACCTAACCACATCAATCGTCTGGGTAGGCATTAGACACTTCACAAGTTGAAGATTTTAGAGGAGCATAGTCATTATGTCATTGATCACTTTGACCCACTTGTTACCGTTTCTCTCAGCTGTGGAGTTCATTTTTCTCCAGCAGTACCAGATTTCTAGGAATTCTCAGTCTCAGCATTGAGGCTCCAATATATTTCATGAATTCAAGTTATCCGAGATAAAGGTTCATCTTTTGTTTCAATTATAACCTTCTTCCCAGTCTGGAACCAGTCAATTAGATAAATAGCATTGATTTATAATACCTTATCTTTTAATTAATTTTCATTGTTTTAATATATTTGATAAGCTTTAGTTGGTGTTGACTATGAAGAACAACAGTCATAAGCGAAGCCTGGGAAAAGAACCAATAAAGTGCTCTCCTTCGCCAGTTTAGAATATATTACTCAGAAACCATATCCAATCCATGTCAAGAATTTGGCCAATCAAGAATTCATAAACCAATTCCATTAGTAAACTACGTTTTACTTGCTCCAAGTTAGCCCACATGGTAATAAACCAATTCTAGTAACTGAGATTCTTCCACTAAGGAAAATCATGCCTAGAACTCACCTTCTTTGGTGTTCAGTTAATCTCACTCAACCAAGTTAAAAACCACCATAAACTTGTAACCAAAAACTTCACCTAGCTTTCCTTTGTACAATTAGGAATTTTTTACCTGCTACCTAATGATCAAAACATCACACATTGAATCCATCATCCCCACTTTATAATATAACAAGTTAAATGCAATATCTCAAATTTTATAATAATTATCTCATGAAGATAACTTGGTTTTATAAAGAATGAAAATGTTGTGAAGAAATAAATCATATTATATGAATATTATGCTATACATAAATAGAATGGTAGTAAAAATATTTGAATATAAATTGAGTACAATGAAAATATTTGATTCTCATGTTTTTTTTTACTAATAAAGGTGAAAGTCAAATTCCAAGGCACATTCATTCCCACAAGATCATTTTTCATATCCAATGAGTTTGTATGAATGAAGATGCTCACTTCCACCAACGATGACAAGGTCAACGATCACTACAAACCACTTCATACTTTGTTCAATGTGAAGTTAATATTGTAGACATGCTTATGTCTAATTAAACATAATTATATGTATTATATATACAAATTTGCATAGGCCGAATTTGTACGTGTTCACTTTTTTAAACTTTATGGTCTATAAGACTATACTATAATAGTTGTGTGTACATATTTAGTTGTAAGGTGAGTGTTAATATTTTCTTAAAATAAGTTTCAAAGTACAAAAAAATAACATCGTGAGCATGGTCCATTTAATACTATCTTTATGATATGAATTGATCATCAACACATTTACGTTTTCATATCTAATTATCATATGCTTAAAGTCATTCATCAAATTTGACTATTATTAAATATAATATTAAATGGAGTTTTAGGTAATTAGGTGTATAGACACAATAATGCACTAGAAAATATTTCACGATCTCACTTTATAAACTATATGGTCCATAAGATTATATTATAATAGTTGTGTAGACATTTCATTATAAGGTACATAGAGGTTTATTATTTATTTACTTAAAAAACATAAAAAAAAATAAAAAATAAAAAAATTAATGTATTTCCATATACTTATTGTAAGTATAGGCTCAATATCGTTATGATTCATTCAATGCACAAATACATTTTCAACTAAGTATGTTGATATTCATATATTTAGATTGGGTGTTAGAGGTTATGCAACTCACATTCGTATGACTTCATTGTTGATTTTTAATTGGCATAATGGACATACCACTCATACTTGTCTAAAACTTTAATTTAAAGGAAAAATGGTCATGTTTACTTACCACTTTCTATCTATTGGTCCTCTCGGTGTTCCTTTGCCCCTTTTGGGGCAATTGCTAGTTATATTGTGTTTCATTTATAAGAAGAGTATGTCTTGATTTGTCATGTAAAGCTTATTGCCCATTTAGGTCCATTGGACAAGAACAAGTGCTAAAAAAAATGAATTAAAAATTATAATTTTCCTTTTTTGGTGTCAATTTAATGTATAATATTCTTCGTTTGAATCCACTACTATTTCATTAATATAAAAAATAATCATAATAGGATAATTGGTCTATATAAATTGTTTTGATAAAATGTAGTAGAAAATCAAACCTTAGTGTGGAGAGATATTTCAATTCAATCTTAGTTTAGTTAATCTAATGTTGCTCATTAACTTTTGAAAGTATGAATAAATTGATCATTCAACTGAAAGTGAAGGATTCATTGATGTTGAGTTTTTATTAGCAAACATTCAATATCTTCCACATTTTATAGATGTATAATGAAATAAAATGATCAATTCTAATATATGTTGCTTTTGCTTTTGGTAGCTCAACCATCTACTTGATGTTGTAATTGTCTTTTCTCAACATTGTATTTTGACCCGAAGACATATTTTATTGCAATGGTTACAAAAATATTGGAAATCTTGGTTAAAGAAAAAACTTGATAAGTAATCTATAAATGTAGATACATTAAAACATAATTAAAACTATACATTGGAATAAACCTGGATGCTGGGTAGCTTAACCTGTTGCATCCTTATTTTTAAATTATAATGAAACAAATACAAATATTTATTTCTAAATAAATCAATCAAAACAATTTAAAAGTCATTTAGTTAAAGCTATCAATATATTGAGTTGAGTGAAAGGCTTCTTTAGAAAATTTATGTGGGTTATTTAGGAATAGATTCCTTCAGTGGGTTAGGAGCTAGAACTTTCCAATGCCCATGCAACCATGGTTGAAGACATCCATTGTACCCATTGTACCCAAATAATAAATTTCAATAAATATGTTGGTTATATGGTTTAAAGCTGATACAATTATACATTCATTATGATTTCATCGTGTCACTTACGAGAATAGAACCTAGGTGGGAAGGATGACATTCCATCTCACAACCACTCGAGCTAGACCCAATTGCCACATTAGTAGGTTAAATAAAATAAGATAAGTTTATTAATGTCCAACTAATGACAATAATAGTGGGTAGATGTCACGTAGATGTGACTTAGAGGTTGGTGACTTAGAGGTACAACCAATGTGAGTTCATAGTGGGAGTGAAAAAGCATACCCCAACCCTATTTTGCAAAAAACCCAAAAGCTAAATCCATTGTCTTACTAATATGTTTGAGCTTTGAACCATTTCTCATAAAAAGTGTGCTAGAGAATGCCATTTAGGCAAAGTAATAGCTTTAAACTAAGTTTCTTGCTGATGTGTGATGAACCCTCCTCAATATTGTTAAACTAAATCTCATGGTAGCATGCTAAAATCTATTCCTCTTCAATCTTGTTGATAAGCTCAAACAAGTACTTGAAATTGTATGTCAAATAATTGGTCATTCTGTGCAACCAAAAGGAAACATTGACCCTTACTTAGATCAACAAGCTCATAGCAAGCGATTTGTGTGTACACTAAATTGCATCTATTTTTCATAAACATCTTTCTTGTATAAGTCAATTTTCATTATGGTTCAACATCTCTATCATATGCACATGGAGATTCCTCTTTGAACACTTTCATTATACTAGCTTACCAATTTTAATTGGTCTTTATGTTTGCTTATATTCATTGTTGTTATTGTATTTTTCCTTCATTTGCAGAAAAAAATTACATATACCAGATATTTCCAACATCAAATATAAATATATTACATCTTCTTGTACACTACTTCCTTCCATGCTTAGTATTTTTCCTGCATTCACCTTTTTTTCACTTCAACAATTTCTTCTCTTCCTCTTCTCAAGTTCTCTCATAACTACATCAATTCCACCTTAATATGAGATAATAAGGAAAATAGTTATAAAAGAAGAATTTTAATGCATAAGTAATTCTCCAACATAGTAGTTGAAATCTATATAAAGATGGTATCTATGTAGAAGGTAGCACAACCAAGCTTAAATTTGATGGGTACTCCTACCCATCATATGACGTTTGATATTTATTTTTCCCATCGATCAAATATGATGTATTATATGTGTTTTTATTCATTTTTGTTGTGAATACAAGAGAACTTTGGAATTACTATTATGATTAAAAAACACATTTTATTTTGGTAAATACTATTATAGTGTTAAAAGCACAAAATAATTATGAAACTGCATTTAACATAATTATCAAAAGGCATAATCTATACAAATAGGAAGACTTCCTATAATTCCAATTCCTTCCAATAGATAAGAAAATAAGAAGTTATTAGGTATTGGATCGAAACATTTGATGTGTTCTACATCATAAGGAATATAACATTGTTACAAACTTAAAAAAAAAGAGAGAACATCCTTAAATATTTTAGATTATTTTTTGTTTAACTTCTTTTAAATTTCATATACCCCATCCCATTCCACCATTGATGAATCAAACTCTATTAGTGACACTATCATAAGTTATCCAATGCAACTGATGGTAGTTTTGTTCTTCATACATCCATCATAATGTTTTGCCTTGAGAATCCTTTCTTACTTGTGACTACTTGCATGAATAATAAGTATGTCTACCATAATATAAGATGTTTAGAAAATTTGTGACTTTTGCAAATTTATATAGGAATCCCATACACCACACATCCATTCAACAACCCAAATATTAATGGAAACATTGATTAACTATGGATTTGTAGGACAAAATTCAAGTTAAGTTGTTACCTCATGTGCCATGGGGCTTCCACAAGTAGCATGTAGCAACCCATCTTCTCATGATCATAGGTTTCCCACCCTATCAAACACCCCTCTCAAAGAATATTGTATTATTTCCATGTTCCAAATATTATTCAAGCATATCCTCACAATTGGCATGCCTTTATAGATAAGCTTGTCTTGAATGCTTTGACGGATATTTATTTTAAATAGGTTTCTTTATATGTTGATAACACCAACACTACTTACATCTACATTAAAAAAACAATATTGCATATGCCAAATCAATGACTCTAATCATGGAAATTAATAGCTTTGCCTACAACAATTTGATTTAGTTTCATGATCTTTGCAATAAAATCTTTATGATAATTATTTCAAGGTACATTAAGAGATTTGTATTTTGATTATGCAACTGTGTTTGTA
This sequence comes from Larix kaempferi, assembly GCA_027924585.1. Lineage (NCBI taxonomy): Eukaryota > Viridiplantae > Streptophyta > Pinopsida > Pinales > Pinaceae > Larix > Larix kaempferi. The sequence continues at coordinate 6,620,251 of BSBM01000319.1, forward strand.
ATATGTAATGAGAGATTAGGGTCCATACAATTCAACTTGAGTTCTTACATGGTCGATGATCTTGTAGTAGAAGTTAGATTTGCGAGACTGATCTATATGATCTATAATTAGAATATGACCTCAAGCCCTCAACCCATCTACCTATTTTTAATGCAATTCAATCTAAATATGTATTCATGTGGCCAAAACACACGACAACATTAAATAAAGACATGACATAGTGATGGAACTAACTTGCTAAGAGTTATATAACACTAATATTTGAAAATTGATACTTGAGATGGATAATTGTAGCATGGTAGGATCTGGCCTATACAAAGGAAAATTTGATTCAAGTTATGTCTTTGCCCCATAATATTTTGGATGCCAACATATCCCGAATTAGTGGGAACATGGATATCATCGAGTTTTGGATTTTTTGTATATGATTTAAACTTGGGATTTAGGAATCGAAATTTACAACCAAGGAGCAAGTCGCTCAATGTTCAAGTGCCGTTATAATATTGCAATTTGCATGCACATACTAGTAGACATTGACAATGAATTAAATCATGTTGTAACAAAAGACCTAATAAATTGTTGGTTGCATTCATTATCTCAAGAATCCAATAACAATTCTTTGTGATTGTTTTATGACTTCTACATTAAGCATTAAGGCCATAAGGAGAGTATGCTTCCATAAGGAGAGTATGCTTCATAGAAATGAGCCACAAATGAAACAATAATTTGAAGGGAAAAACAATGCATGGTTGCTTTCAACTTATTCTCTTATTCTCTTTGATTTTAGAACAATATAAAAAATGGATGTATATATTTATCCATCAATTCATCTGTATGGTTCATTCTTCGTTAATCCATTTATACACCTTATACTTCACTATTACAGTGCAGATTTTTAAACTACCAACATATGAATGTAAAAAACAAATATGAATAAATACCCCTAAAGGAAAATAGTTATAGGAGAGAGGACTTGTTAACTTGTAATTAATACTTCTACATGAATGGAAAAAAGACATTATATTAAGGAAAATGGTTTTTTTCTTAGACATGCAAGAATTGAATAGGTGATCTCACACTTAATCTTTATAAAAGAGTTGTTTAAAAATTAGATTTAATTTGGATAGACGTTTTTCACTGGAATTAACATTTTTTTTGTGTATGTGTTTTAAAAGTTTGAGAATTATAACCACGATTTTTTTTAAATTTATGTCGGATTTTTTCAAAATCTTACTAGGAAAATCAACATTATAGAACTTTTAGACTAGAAGCTTTACACATGCCATTGCTAACTATCCTACTGTTGGAGCCTAGGTCGTAGCTGTGGTAAAGCTGCGAATTTTGGGGAAAACACAAGTATGAAAGGAAAGTGCTAATTTTGGAACAAGCACTAAGTTTTGGGCAAGAAGGAGACGGTGCGCAGTACGGTGCCAGATGGACAAGCTCAGTAAAGATTATGGACCGGAAATCGTGGAGCTCGCGCGCACGTCATCGAAGAAAGAAGGTGGCTCAGCTACCATAATAAATAAGGCGATGGAGTAGAGGGCTCAGCTACCCTCATTTAAAGGCTAAGTACAGAAGTTATGGTTGCTCGGATCAAGGAGGAGCAACGGACCAGAGCATTGAAGGCGAAGGACGATCGCCCATACCCACAATCTGCGCCGGAATTCATGGAGCCTGCAGGAAGCGGCGACATGACTGCAAGCAGCGCCTACAGTACACCTAGCCATGTGCGTGGTTAGGGTTTTTGGGAATCACTGTTGGGAAAGGCCCACAGTTTTGTAAAGGTGCGACCGCCATGGCCACCTATATATATGAACAATTGTAATGGATAAACGTTAGCTAGAGTAAGTTGGATGTTAGATAGAGAGAAAGTTAGCAAGTAAGAGTTAGACACTCTTGAGGATAGATCATGTGTTGATTGTCCTTTGGTATGTTTCTACTGTGTGTAGAACTAGAGTAGAATCGGATAGCCGAGGAGCTATTCCCTGAGTTGCCAGACAGTCTGTGTGACGTCTGCGCCTTTGTAATCTCTATAGAGAAGAGACTAGTGAAGAGAAGGGCTCCCAGCTGTGTGCGTGGAGTTTCCTGTAAAGATCTAAGGCTGCAGCTGTGTGCGCAGCATATTGTATAACTCTATGGTTTTCTGGTTAATATAAACTCCCGTGGACGTGGTTTTCCTTGAGGAGATGAGTTTCACATATATCTTCTTGTTATAATGTTTGCGTGAATGATAACTATTTAGAGTTCATTATCTGTGTATGCAAGACCCCTGTATTATCTTTGTGACTGTTTGAGCGGGTTGGAAAGGTCCCTTGATAGCTATAAGTGTTAAGTACCGAAGAAGTAGTAACGCGCGGTCGCTGCTGCGAGAGAAGACTGCGTTACTGCGCTGGATGTGAAGGGCGAGGAAGTATTTAGCGCGTCGACGCAAGGAATAGTTGCCTTCTGCGCTAGAGAGGAGAAACTGCGCAGTAGGCCTGCCGAGGAAGGAATCCGCGCAGCTGCGCCGAGCGGCCTGCGGGAAAGTCCGACCGCCGATATCTGAGGAACCATTCAAGGAAGAGCAATCTCCGCGTCACCCAGGTTAAGGAAACCTGATTCCTTAACCCCCCCATAGCCACTTCGGGTGAGACCTCGAGCTGCTGCGCAGCTCGTTGCCGAGAGGGCCAGTGCGCCAAGGGGTTTTGTTGTTGCGCTTCATTAAAACCCGGGTCTGCCCAAGAAAGCAGCCAACAAATGGTTCCGTTGCCTTGTGACTTATTACTGTGAGTTGTTATTTCGGCAACGTGTGAGATACTGTAGGAGCCAACAAATGGTTCCGTTGCCGCGTGAGCGAGACTTCTTATTTCAGTGATGTGCGAGATTGACGCGCAACCTAGAGAAAGAAAGGAGCCAACAAATGGTTCCGTTGCCTAGTGACCTTGTTATTGTGAGACTTGTTATTTAGCCGATGCGCGAGATCAAGGAGAACAAATGGTTCCATTGCTTTGAACCCTGTTGTTGAGCCAACAACTGATTCCGTTGTCTTGCGACTTACTGTTGTGAGACTTATTATTTCCAAGACATCTGAGATCGTTGCTGAAGCCAGCAAAAGGTTCTGTTACACTGAGACTTGCTCAGTTGACAAATGTGTTACTGGAATCCTACAGCTAAAGAAATTGGAGACTGGTTTGATTTAAAGGCTAAAGAGTTCGCTGAACAAGAAAATAGAAGTTCTACGCTCCAAACAGAAGACTGGTTACAGAAGTATATTTACACTGACCTTCACAAAATTTTCTTTGTTACCTTTGCACTGGAGTTACACGCTTGGATAGCCAAGTTAGCAGATTCTAGGCCTACTGTGCATATTGATCGACCCGTCGCTTGGACGCCTGAGCTAGTCAGTATTGTGAAGCGGATAGACAATCCTGTGTCCCGCGCAGTAGACTTTTGGTTGATTAGTCTATTGAAAGGTTTCATCACCGAGTTTGCAGTAGATACAAGAAAAAGTTTCAGTGAAGCTGAGAGGAATTTCTTCCAAGTACACAGAGGTAAGTTCTTAAATTCTTTGAACTTATGGATTAAAATGCTTCTGTATGAAAAAGGAAAGCTATGTATTACTTCTGATGAATAGCATAGACAAGTAATGTCCGTAGATTCTGATAGCGATCCTGAACTTATTGGTTGCACTCGTAGTGGAAAACGGTATAAAGTAGGCCTTGACCAACATTCTTCTGAGTCTAGCCCAGACAATAGTCAAGTCCCTGGACCAAGCCATATAGAAGGACAAGAGAGTGCTCATATCCCTTATTACCCTTTTACACCGCAAAAGCCAGACAAATCTCAGTATAACCCCGCAGTAACACCTTCTAGTAGCCCACACGGTACTTCCAGTACCTCTGTACCACCTTTATTTAACCAGCCCAGAAGCACTGCTACAACAGCCTCACCTCAACCTAACACAAGAAGGATGGGTGATGACATGAAGCTACCAACTTTTAGAGGAACAGGGATAGAAGACCCTGAGCAGCACTGGTTCTTATGTGAAGCTATTTGGACAATTAAGCAAATTAATGATGATGCTGTTAAACTGGTTCAGTTAGCAACCACACTAAGAGAAAGAGCCTTGACTTGGTTCATGAAATACTCAGCAGCACAGAATAGAACGCTTGCTGAGGTGATAAATGCTATGATTAGAGAATTTAAGAAACCTAAATCAGAATCACAGTGTATAACAGAGCTCAAAGACATCAAACAGTTACCTACAGAATCAGTATGGGACTTTGACCAGAAGTTCAAAGCCTTGATAGATCAAGTAAGCTTCGAGTTTGCACCACAGCAGCATAAAGAATGGTTCATTGCTGCGCTGCTTCCACACATTAGACTTCCTCTTATGCAACAGAATCTCAATACTCAGGAACAAGCTCTAGAGATGGCTATGAAACTAGAAGCTTCGCCTATTGCGGGAACAAGCAACGATGTTGCGCATTTACAGAACCAATTAGCAAACTTAACCTTGCAAGTGCATGATATTAAGAAAGGCAAGGAGATTAAGGAAGAAATTTGGTGTACAAAATGTAAAGCCCAAGGTCATTCAAAGGACCATTGTCCCGTTTTTATAGACTATATTGCAACTGGAGCACCTAACCCTTTACCACAGGCACAAGGGCCTTGGTGTGAAATCTGTAGAACTAGAGGTCATAGACCACAAGAATGCCACTTACTTCAGAAATATGTACAAACTCCAAAGAATCTATATTGTAATTTCTGTAAATCAGTAGGTCATGATGAGAACAATTGTAGAGCATATGATCTTATGATAGAAAGGAAGCATGATGTTTATAGGGTACAAGCAGAGACACCAGGACCCACAGTAGGTCCACCTTATGACCAAACTCGGGACGCCCGAGCAGGAAATTACAGGGGACGCGGACGCACAACAAATTTTGGTCGTGGAAGAGGACAGATCACTTGTTATAATTGCGGAACACAAGGTCATTTTGCCAGGGATTGCCAAAATCCTACAACCCTCTGCAGGTATTGTAAATCTTCTGACCATATCATTGAAGAATGCCCTCAGTTACAGGCTAAGATGCAACCAAAGACCCCACAGGTCAATCAAAATATTCAGTTGATTGCAGCAGAAAAAAGAGAACCAGACCCTACAGTTAATATAGTGACACGCAGTGGAGCAACCACTGGTGCGCAAGAGATGGGAACGGGAAAGCAAGCGACGCAATGGGTGCGCCGCGCTAATATTAAACCAGCCCCACTTAACCTGCAGAAGCAAAAAGAAGCATTCAAGCAAGCTCAAGAGTATTTCTCAGATCCGAGAACTTCAAGTTCTGCCGCAATCCCGCAGAACAATATTAGATCGCAAGTGCTAAGACAAGACAACCTGGTACAAGAACAGGCCACTACAGCTAGAAGGCCTGACGACGAGCATGCACTAGGCAGTGTTCATGCGTTCCTGCGACAATGTTTAAAATTGTTGCGCAATGAAAAGGCAACTCTAGAACTCCAACACCTGTTGGATCAGTGCCAACAGTCTGCTTCGATGAACACACCGCAGTGTGATGTTCACCAGATTAGGAGTCACATTAGAACTGGAAAAGAGATGAGGCTTACAGCGCAGATTGGAGCATTTGAAATGAATGAAGTCATGTTAGATTTGGGCTCCGAAGCCAATGTTCTCACTATGCAGACATGGGAACAGATGGGAAGCCCTCAGCTTACGAGATCCCCTATCCAGCTAAGACTCGCAAATCAGCAACGAGTCTCTCCATTGGGCAGATTACCCAATGTACCTATTGATATTGAAGGAGTTAGAAGCTCTGCAGATTTTGAGGTAATCAAAATCATGGACGATAGTAGACCATACCCAGCACTTTTAGGAATAGACTGGGCATTTGACAATTTGGCTGTCATTAATTTGAAGAAAAGACAGATGACCTTTGAGGATGACCAGATTAGGGTCATCGCACCACTTGATCCTATTCAAGGACCAAGGTATATAGAACCCATTCGCGTAGAAGAGGAAGCGCGCCACATGGAAAGTTTGTACCAAATGACTACTAATCACAGTGACTATGTCAACCCCACAGCAGACGGCCATCTCAGCTGGCGATGCGATAGCTCGTGCACATCAGACTCAGATACAGGATTGGAAAACTGGCAGAATCGTTTACATGAGGTTTCTGCAAGACGTTGCGCAATGATGACTAAATCCATTCGATGGATTGGCACAGAATTAACTGACACTCCAATTTTTGATGGTCTAACCGAAGTAACTAAATTCCTACAGGAATATGAACAAAAGCTTCCAGAACCGCAGCGCATACAGGCACTAGATATAGCATTGCGCGCTACACCCGCAAGATGGTGGGCTGCGCATAAGGAGAATATTCACACATGGCAAGACTGTCGCAGATTGATACTGCGCAGATTCCAGGACACTACAGCAGAAGTGTCGCGCAAATATGAGGGACAGAGTGACCCTAGGTCACACATTGAAGCATGCATTCAGCAATGGTCAGATATTCCGCCAGATGAATGGGTTCACCTATTCATCCACACATTGGATACAGTTCCAAGGAACTGGTATACTGAAACAGAATTGCGGAAAGGCACTTTCACGTGGCCTCTTATGATAGAAAGTTTTCAACTTACCTTCAGCTTTGAATCAGAGCATCCAAGTATTGATCAGGCTCTGAAGTGTATTAAAAAGAAGATATTTGAAGAATGCCCGTTATCAGAATATTCCCAACCAGATTGGGCTGTCCAGATAGAACATGCCCTGGAATGCTATAACTTCACCGCTGAAGAGGAGGAGGACGATCCTCGCAACATCAACATCCCAGAATCAGAAGGGACGCGCAATATTAAAGGTCCTGAGCTTGACATCCCTGCCATCACAGAACACATCAAGCTCAAGAAGATTAACATTGGTACAGAAGCTGAACCAAAGTTTGCTTCTATAGGAGATTATTGGGATGATGAAACTGTTGGACATGTTTCAGAATTATTACGTGACTACCAGGATATCTTTCCCACCAAGTTCACAGAAATGAAAGGCATCCTAGGAGACTTAGGAGTGATGCGCATACCTCTGAAAGCAGACGCCAAGCCAGTAAAGCAGCGCCCATACAGGTTGAACCCGCGTTATAAAGAAAAAGTCAAAGAAGAAATTGATAAGATGCTTGCAGCAGGTATTATTGAGCCAGTAGAGGAAAGCGATTGGATTAGTCCTATGGTGGTCCAAGAAAAGAAAACGAAAGGTGAAATAAGAATCTGTGTCGACTTGCGCAAACTCAATGATGCATCAGCGCACGATCCATTTCCCACTCCTTTCACAGATGAAGTACTTGATAATGTTGGAGGACAAGAGGCTTACTCCTTCACTGATGGTTTCTCGGGATATCATCAGATCAGAATCCATCCGGACGACCGCCACAAGACTACTTTTGCAACTGAATGGGGCTCATTCCAGTATACGGTAATGCCCTTTGGTCTTAAAAACGCACCTGCTATCTTTTCTAGAGTTGTTGTTGCTGTTTTCAAAGAATTCATTCACAAGTTTCTAGAAGTCTATTTTGATGACTGGACTGTATTTGGCCTATTAAAGAACCATATTGCAAATCTGCGCATGATGTTAGAAAAATGTAGACAGCATCAGATTTCCCTTAACTTGAAAAAATGTATATTCTGTGCGCCCTTTGGTATTTTGTTGGGACATATTGTATGCAGACAAGGACTCCTGATGGATCCTGCGAAGGTTGCCATCATTGCTAACTTACCTGCGCCCAACTCAGTTAAACAATTGCGCACTACATTGGGACATACAGGTTACTACAGAAAATTCATCAAGGGTTATGCAAAGATCACAGCACCTATGGAGAGATTGCTGAAAAAGGATTCGAAGTTCCAATGGACAGAGGAATGCCAACAAAGCTTGGACACACTTAAAGAAAAGATGATCACAGCGCCTATTCTAGTTTTCCCGGACTGGAGAAAACCTTTTCATGTTCATGTTGATGCTTCTTCTATAGCATTGGGGGTTGTGCTTACACAGTATGGAGAAGGAAGTATTGATCACCCGATTGCTTACTCCAGCAGAAAGCTATCTACAGCTGAGAAGAACTACACCACTACAGAAAGGGAAGGATTAGCTATGGTGTATGCCCTACAGAAATTCAGACACTACCTGTTAGGAGCTCACTTTAAAATGTATACTGACCATTCTGCTCTGAAATATTTGGTCAATAAACCAGTGTTAGGAGGAAGAATTTGCAGATGGCTACTGCTCTTTCAAGAGTATGATTTCGAGGTTATTGTAAAGCCAGGTAGATTGAATGCAGGGCCTGACCATCTATCCAGGATAGAGTCAGGAGAGGAACCTACGAGTCTGGAGGACAATCTGCCTGACGCACAGTTGTTTTCTATTCAAGCAGCAGACGAATATTATTCTGATATTCTTGAGTTTCTCACTACCGGGCAAGCACCGGCTGAGCTTACAATCCAGCAGAAAAAGCAACTTGTTGTTAGAGCCGTAGACTTCACTTTGATAGCAGGCCAGCTGTATAAGTTAGGCCCTGACGAAGTTTTGCGCAGATGTATCTTACCACATGAAAAGAACTCTATCATCGCAAAAGCGCATTCAGGTACCGCAGGAGGCCATTTCGCAGGAAAGCCGACTGCGCAAAAGATATTAGCCGCAGGTCTGTGGTGGCCGACATTGCACAAGGATACTAAGGAATTCTGTAAATGTTACGATGTGTGCCAGCGCACAGGAAAACCCTCAAGGAGAGATGAAATGCCGCTAAGACCCCAGATCACACTGCTCGCTTTTGATAAATGGGCCATTGACTTTGTAGGACCTATTAACCCACCAGGAAAAAGAACTGGCGCAAGATACATCATTACAGCTACTGAATACCTCACCAGATGGGCTGAGGCGAAGCCAGTTAAGAACTGCGACGCTGCTACGGCCGCACAGTTCATTTTCGAGAATGTTATCACTAGATTTGGATGTCCAGTGATTCTCATGAGCGATCAGGGTACACATTTCCTCAATGAGACTATAGAGGCCCTTACTGAAGAATTTCAAATTAATCACCATAAGAGTACACCCTACCATCCTCAAGCTAATGGTACGGTGGAAGCATTCAATAAAATTCTTGAGAATGCCCTGACGAAGATCTGTAATCAACAAAGAGATGATTGGGACCTTAGAGTCACAGCTGTATTATGGGCTTACAGAACCACTTGCAAGAAACTAACAGGTCACACACCTTTCAGCTTGGTGTATGGACAAGAAGCAGTTATGCCCATGGAATACATTATTCCTAGCCTTAGAATTGCGCAAATTACAGAAATGGCAGATCCTGATACTATGAATGAAAGACTTTCGCAACTGCTTGCCTTAGAAGAAGACAGACTCTTAGCCGGATTCCATCAACAGGTACAGAAGGCAAGACAGAAAGCTTGGCATGACAGGCATATTAAGAATAAAGTCTTTCAGGAACGAGACTTGGTACTCCTCTATGACAGTAAATTTACCAAGTTCCCAGGCAAGTTTCGTGTACACTGGTTAGGCCCTTTTCAGGTGATAAAAATAACAGACGGAGGCGCAGTTCAGCTTGCAAAGCTGGATGGAGAATTACTACCTACAATGATCAACGGGAGTCGGCTCAAGCTTTATCGCGACGGCCACTCCGCTCTGTCGACCTAATATTTTGCTGAAAGAGATGCAGATGCCCAGTGTAGTTGAAAGAGGCACCGCATTCAGTCTACACGGAAGTTGCGAGACACCCAGTCTCCGGCTTCCTGCGCAGTTCCTAGAAACATCCGCGCATGCCTAAAGTTTGGTTGGAGCGAACATAGTTGCGCTCTTGTGAAGCTTCTCCCCGGACCGTTGAACTATCGCTCTTGCGGAGTTCCCTTTGATAATTTGCCGCTTGAAAAATTTTTGTTGTGGACCCCTAAAGGCACAGTTTCCTAAGTTGAAATGACCCGCCGAAAATTTGAATTACAGCAGTTATGAAGCCGCGTCTGAATAAATGAAGGATAAGTCCGCTATTTAAGTCTAGCCGTTCTGACGGATTCGGCTTAATCTCCGAAAGATTTGCATTTAACTCTGGCGCCGAAAGCATTAGCTTCTCCCGGAAGGCTGTCAGAACCCGTCAATCACACTAAATGCACCGCTACGGCAAGGAGGATAGCGTGTTGTCAACTCATCTATAGCCGCCTATAGCTACGTTATCCCACTTGGTCGCATTTACTCACCTCTGGCTATAAATACCTCACACTTCTATAATTTTTGGGTTACTTTCCTCGAGTTGCTATCTTGTTTACGAATCCAAGTTATTGTTTTCAGAGCCGAGTTGTGCAGAGTATTTTCCCTTGTTTTCAGCGTCCATATCCTACGAAGGTCCGCCATTTGCTGTCCAAAGTTTTTGTTCCCTACAGAGATTCACGATGGAGAACCTGTCAACTGAAGAAGTTGTTTGTCAATTCCTGCGCCGAGGATTAGATTTCGGCATGACTACTCCAGTCACAGCTTCGACTTATGTACATCCTGGTTATCAGGATCCCAGACAATCTCCGGCTACAAGAGCGTCGCCATCACAGCCAGAAGAACCTGTTCCAGAGCCGTTGGCGACCATGGCAAACTATATTCCGCCGCGTCCAGATGATGCACCAGAAGTACAGATCCCGAAGAATGCAAAGTATCCTATTCCGCTACCGCCACTACCGGCTAGTGTGCGGGTAGAAGGGCAACTGTTGGGAAACATTCCACTGGTCAAGTTCTCTGACTTCAACCTCGGAGACTATAAGACATACCCTCAGTTCCAGCCAGACCGATATCTGGATATAGTGCATAATCCCACCAGGAAGGTTGACGAGTTCATCCCGAAGGGATTTGCAGCAAATCTTGAGCGCCCTGGACTCTTGAATTTGTTGAAGCTACCGCACTTTGGGCGTAGCAATGAAGCGAACGCAGTTGTTAAAACACTGCTATCATGCGTTCATGGAGGTTACCTTTGGCTCGGGAGGCCAATTGATCTAAATGTTGATTTAATTCACCGCATTACTGGTCTATCTAAGGCTGGTAAGGATCCCAATATTCATCTTGCGGGAAAGGACAAGGACAGAAAATTGACTGCACAGGTGGTGCAGAAGTACAACTTAATAAGAGGAGGTCGGGCTTATGACCTCACTGCAGTAGAAGATGAGGCACTCCGATTTACAGGAAGTCTGCTTGCAGGCAGACTTCTCACAAAGTGCCGATCGAAGGAAGTTACTGGAGCTGTCGTGGAGCTCGCCATCGCAGCTGCGGAGGGAGAGCAGTACAACTGGTCTCTCTTTCTGCTGAATTCTTTTTTGGCTGATTGCCTGAATGTGCAGGACAATGCAGCCCAATCATTCCATTTTTCATGGCTTCTAGTTTTATGCGCTCTCGTTGGGTGGAAGGAGCCCCCGAATACTCAGTTCCTTCCGCGCCGCGCAGGAGAGGTTGCCGGCATGCGCTACATCAACCTCTGGGATTCCCCTAATCCCGCGAAGCGCAAGATGAATCGCGCTGTCTTTTGTGAGTACTACTATCTCCTCCGAGATACTATTCAAGAAATGCCAAGGCTGAGCGAGGAGACAGCCACGTTATATGACGGGAAGTTGGCTTTTACAGCCGACTTACATCAACTTTACCTCCTCCCTTGCGGCATTTCAGATGAATGGGCGCTAGGCCTTTACAGAATGACCACCGAGGATGTTGAAGAAACCATCAAGTCTTGGTCGGATGAGTGGAGGGAGGCCGCCGATCTCGCATCCGCGCTGCCAACCGCCGCTACGAAAGAGAAGGATAAGGGCAAGGAAGCTCGTCAGCAGAGAAGTGACGAAGGATCCACAGAACCAGCCACCAAGAAGCAAAAAGTGTCGCATCCCGCTGAGGCTATTCCCTCGGGGATCGACCAGTACATACATGAGCAATTTCGCAAGCTGCGCAATGCGCACGCTCACATCAGAAGTGCTCTAGACCTACAGTTTGTGGAAATAAAAGGTCTCGCAGGAAGAGTTGCGCAGACCCATGCGCCAGCATCTACTTCGCAGGCGCCACAAGAAATTCCAAGTGCCGAGCGAGTTGAAGAACTCATTGAAAGGCATATTGTCGTGCATATTCCGCCTACCAGCATGACACTTCCAGATCCGCTAGCTGCACTACAGGTAAGCGTCGTTGGGCCCGTTGAAATTAATTTGTCTCTAATTCCTATAGAGACTCTACAGCTAGTGCAGGAGAAAGTTTCTCTTGAGTTGAGAGCTAGAGAGCTCTCTACATTCCAGGAAAATCAAAGACTGCAATCGCAGGAGTTAGAGTTGAAGGCAATCCATCAGGATACCTCTGAGAAGCTTGCACTTTATGAGGCGCAAGACATCGGTATCAGAAACGCAGTGGATGAGATTGCCCAGTTATTGCCGACTTGCGAGATTCAACCAGACCTCCCTCTGGTTACAAAAGTTCAAATTATTGGCGAAAGGGCGAAAACCCTGGAGCAAGAAATAGTTGCTATGGCAGAAGGCCATAGAACCCAGATCGCTGAGCTAGAAGCTCGCGTTGCTGCGCATCTTACGGATGATGCGCAGGTACAATTTGAAGCACTGAGCAGAGCTTCCACACAGATGAAAGATCGGGTACAGGAAGCCAAGAACCTGATGAACCAGGCTATGGAAGCTTGGACAGAGCTTGTGAACCTCCCTTTTAAAGTGGGACTGTCAGAACAGGTGCAAGCTGCAGAACAATCTCTCACTGTTCTCAATGAAGAAGCTAAGGCCCTAACAGGCTTACCAAAAATGAAGAAAATGGGCGAAGTGCGCAAAATGCAGCAGCAACTGCACAAGCTCAGAACTGAAGATGAGAGGCTCACCAACAGCATTCAGCCATTCATGGATGAGTATGCTGAAATCGTTGGCCAGGTTGAGACAAAAATCAAAGAGATTGCTGAGTCTCAGGAGATCATTGATACCCTCACTAAAGACGAAGCGACCGCAGAAACGGTGCAAACAGCTGATGAGTGTATTGAGCAATTGGACTCCGCTATTGCGAAGTGGCAGAAAACATTCGCGGAGATTCAAGCAAAAGCAGATGCGCAAATCAAACGACCACGCGCTAGTGCGAGTGGCTCGAGGGCGAGCCACAAGTGAGTGTTAGGGGCCTGTTGGAGCCTAGGTCGTAGCTGCGGTAAAGCTGCGAATTTTGGGGAAAACACAAGTATGAAAGGAAAGTGCTAATTTTGGAACAAGCACTAAGTTTTGGGCAAGAAGGAGACGGTGCGCAGTACGGTGCCATATGGACAAGCTCAGTAAAGATTATGGACCGGAAATCGCGGAGCTCGCGCGCACGTCATCGAAGAAAGAAGGTGGCTCAGCTACCATAATAAATAAGGCGATGGAGTAGAGGGCTCAGCTACCCTCATTTAAAGGCTAAGTACAGAAGTTATGGTTGCTCGGATCAAGGAGGAGCAACGGACCAGAGCATTGAAGGCGAAGGACGATCGCCCATACCCACAATCTGCGCCGGAATTCATGGAGCCTGCAGGAAGCGGCGACATGACTGCAAGCGGCGCCTACAGTACACCTAGCCATGTGCGTGGTTAGGGTTTTTGGGAATCACTGTTGGGAAAGGCCCACAGTTTTGTAAAGGTGCGACCGCCATGGCCACCTATATATATGAACAATTGTAATGGATAAACGTTAGCTAGAGTAAGTTGGATGTTAGATAGAGAGAAAGTTAGCAAGTAAGAGTTAGACACTCTTGAGGATAGATCATGTGTTGATTGTCCTTTGGTATGTTTCTACTGTGTGTAGAACTAGAGTAGAATCGGATAGCCGAGGAGCTAATCCCTGAGTTGCCAGACAGTCTGTGTGACGTCTGCGCCTTTGTAATCTCTATAGAGAAGAGACTAGTGAAGAGAAGGGCTCCCAGCTGTGTGCGTGGAGTTTCCTGTAAAGATCTAAGGCTGCAGCTGTGTGCGCAGCATATTGTATAACTCTATGGTTTTCTGGTTAATATAAACTCCCGTGGACGTGGTTTTCCTTGAGGAGATGAGTTTCACATATATCTTCTTGTTATAATGTTTGCGTGAATGATAACTATTTAGAGTTCATTATCTGTGTATGCAAGACCCCTGTATTATCTTTGTGACTGTTTGAGCGGGTTGGAAAGGTCCCTTGATAGCTATAAGTGTTAAGTACCGAAGAAGTAGTAACGCGCGGTCGCTGCTGCGAGAGAAGACTGCGTTACTGCGCTGGATGTGAAGGGCGAGGAAGTATTTAGCGCGTCGACGCAAGGAATAGTTGCCTTCTGCGCTAGAGAGGAGAAACTGCGCAGTAGGCCTGCCGAGGAAGGAATCCGCGCAGCTGCGCCGAGCGGCCTGCGGGAAAGTCCGACCGCCGATATCTGAGGAACCATTCAAGGAAGAGCAATCTCCGCGTCACCCAGGTTAAGGAAACCTGATTCCTTAACCCCCCCATAGCCACTTCGGGTGAGACCTCGAGCTGCTGCGTAGCTCGTTGCCGAGAGGGCCAGTGCGCCAAGGGGTTTTGTTGCTGCGCTTCATTAAAACCCGGGTCTGCCCAAGAAAGCAGCCAACACCTACCCTGCATGCAAGTTGGGTAATAAAGAAAATAATTATAAAAAGGGTATTTTTAACATGTAATTAATACTCCAAGATAGTTGGTATATATGGCGAAGGTTACAAGGAAAAGAAGACATTGGAATCAGGCTTCAAATTTGAAGCCTTCAGGCCCTTCAGAGGCCATTTTACACGTCATAGAAGTCCACCTCAAATTTTACCATGCAAAAAAAATTAATTTCATGGTGAGCCCTTCAATCATTAAATTAACTACTCATGTTTAAAATTGCAACAGAAGGGCAGCTTCAAATTTCACTCGTCGATAGTTTTCAGTGGGAAATTGGGAATGTGGCTACTAGCTAGGTGACTTGGGAGTGGGACTTGGTACTCTGTTACTCTCCAATATCAATGTGTCCGATCATGGACCATTGGGCCTCTAATAATATCATTGACCGGCTTACGTGGATGGGCTTACAATGTGCAACCCATGGCTTGAACGCTTCTAAGTTCTCGTGTTAGTGGAGAGGGCTTACGTGTTTAACACATTTAATGGCAGCAACAAATTTGTTAAAAATGGTTGGTGGCTCATACGTGTTGCTGGCAGTGGGATTACCAAGCTACCAGTTATCACATACCAATTCATGACTTCTGACTCCGTGAGTTAATTGAGTATTCAATGTATAATATATTATGTTAATGTGCCTCAAATTTGGCATTTCAGACAAACTCCACAATCCAGAAACTTCTTGTAATGTTGCAGGCTGTCACTCCCGCCTGTGGCCCCTGCCCATGGCCCTATGTTTTCTTTGTTGTATCAAGTTAATCATACCATCTACGGCTCCCAGCCTCACACCCTGTGTTTTCTTTGTTGTATCAAGTCAATCCTACGGCTCCCGAGTCCCACCTTGTGTTTTCTTTGTTGTATCAAGTCAATGCTCGAATTCCATGCTTCCATGGATCTGACCATCAATATATAATATTACAGGAATACAAACAAGCTTTTGCTTATACCCTTGCTCCACCGTGGTTGAGCTACTTCCAAGTTCCACCTACCCTATCTCCTCCAGTCCTATAGGAGAGTTTGCAGAGTGAAGCTACCAATGTCAGCCTCCCATAAACATATATAAATAATTTTTTTTTCTTTGAGGAGCTCAACTTCAAGGCTGATTGGATTGCCGACATCTTATGAATTTACAAGTATGTACATCATTTTATCCATTCATGATCCCATCAATTTTTTTTTTTTTTTATTTGATTAAAATTATATAACTTCAAGTTCAAACACAATATTATTATTTGATTGAAAATTTTGTCACTTCAAATGAGCCTTGAAGGCTTCAAATTTGAAGCCTGGACCAGAGAGTGGGTTTGTCACAAATCTCCGTTGGAGGTTGTTCAAAACAACATTTATCGATTCCCAACTGCAACAACAACAACAATTGCTTCTTTCTTCATATGTTCTATGTACACTCATATGATTCCATGTGCTCCTTTCCTTGCCCTATTTGCCTTTGTCTCCCGATCGAAGCTCTTGCGAATTTAGCCTCCCTTTAACTTTCATGAAATGGATGGGACAAGAAAGACCATTGTTTTCACTTTGAAACTAAGTGCTTCCCCGCGCAACTGCCACTAGCCACAGTTGCATCCCTATGGGAAACATGTGTGTCCACTGTGCCCCCCAGCTTTACCAAAAATCCTAGGGATTTGGGGAAGTTCCCACTCTGTCCGCCTCCATGCATCTAGTTAATGAGTCAGATCAAGATTCCAGACTTTGTATCTAAAACTGTATTGCATGAGCCATTTTCCCCAATTGCTTAGTCGTCGACTCGACACTTTGGTACACGGTTTAAGATTCTTGGGATTTATTAATATCAAAACCACCGATGCTACTACACTTACAATCCCAACTAGCTATCGAATTTCAATATGATTGAGAATATGCAACAACATCTAGTGAAGGACAGTGTTGAAAGCTGGCAATTTTCTTAGAATGCCCAGTGCCCACTCCTGATTTCGACTGTACGAACTAGGACAAAAATCTTTTTGTAATCTTGATTTTTAGAATGATAGTGCTACTTTACCTTTTGATTTTGTTGCCCTTATCGATTGGTCTTGAATAGAACATGAACTTCAACCATATAAAAAGAACTTCAACCATCTATGCATCTCCTCTCTACTTGGTCTTCCTACGTTTTACTTATGCTTCACAAACGATCCTCTACTCTGTCATACCACAAAGTTATTATGTATAACGAGATCTATGCGGGGAGGAGGGGGGGGTGGGGCTATAGAGAAGCAGCAGCCAAGGTCCTTAATTAGCTATTGAGAACAAAATTTTCTTGGAGTCCGATAGTTCTCTTTGCTCAAACCATAACATAGCATGCAACATTGGTAAGGAGCGCTTAAACTTATTCTATCCCAGTACATGTGGCATTCATAGTGTTGAATGAAAAATTAAAACATATATTGTTGTCATTGGCATTCAATTCTGCTGTAGGGTACACAATTAGAGGGACAAAGAAACATGCTACTGATTTTCAATCCAATCCAACTTCTTTGTTGAACTGTTCTCTCTGATAGACTTGCGTGAAGGAGGATTATAAATGGCATAGGAAACGCAGATGTTTGATAGAAGTGCATGAAAGTGAATTATGGTCCTCAATTCAACGAAGTAAAAAAAAGTTACCATTCATATTCTTTCCCTTCACCTTTTTTACCGCCTTTCTGCATACATCTCTATTGCTCACTAATTTAGCAGCAGATACAGGCTAGACTCAACGTCCAATGTTTTTGGCTTCTGAAACAATTTCTTCCTTGTTTGGCTTACATGATCATTTTTTCCATTGTTAAATAGACTAGATTTTATGTAGGCTGGAATTTATATTAGTTTGAAGAACCGTCGCTAGTGATTTACAAAGATTGAACTTTTCCAAGAATAAACATCGTGTTGCTTTTAGAAGAGTTGAAGAACCCAATTCTTCATCGAGCTTGTATTTTTCAAAGTAGCCTAGGAACCCATTTTAAGAGGTATTAAATATTATTATATTGATTAAAAGTTGGAATGGAGTTGGGCTAGCAAGCTAACTGTAGCTGAACTGATGCAAAAAAACAGATTTATAAAATTAGTTATGGCAATTCACACTGAACATCTGGAAAGTGGATTTTCCGTGTGTCTCCTAAGTTATGTTTCACTAATAAATTCCTCATGTTCAGGCAGATCATGAAAGAGTAAAACAGTATTAATTTTGGCTATAAAGATGAAAGTTGGATTGGATTGGGGTTGGCAAGTGTAACGTACCCACCCATCCATCCAAGGCAAGGAAGGGTACCTGATGGCAATCTCTGGGGCTTTCACATAAAACTCAACCCACTCATTAGATTCATATCATTAAAAGAGATGTGTGCAGATGGAAAACAAGAAAATTATGCACAATGGAATTAAAACATCCACACACATTACTCATGCATACAACATATCAACAGTCATTAAATTAATATAGTGCAGAAGTAAATATATAGGCATAAAAACACTTATCTCCATTTTGCAACTGCCCCAACCAACTAGCTATGTCGCTGCAACGTTCCACCCAACCATAACCTCTTCGACAGCTTATACTTAGTCTGTCCGAAGGCCACCCCCGAGCTGGACATGATTCTCACAAGGAAAGGGAACATTCCAGCTTATTCACAACCAATTGATCATTTCATCTGAGCCAAGCCAGTCCACAGTTGGGTTTATCAGGCTACATTTGAACTTTGGAGGCTTACACTCAAGTTCAAGCCAAAGCAATGGATTTACCAAGAGGTTGGCCAAGGGTTTTCCCAAATCGTTTTTAGTCAACAATGGATTAAGGGATGGGAAAAACAATCACAGGGGAAAATGAGTTCTTTCTCCAACTAATTAGGCATTCAACGGTCCAAAACGATCTCTATGGAACCCCAAGTCAGTTCCTCTTCTTCCCCACTGGTAGACAACACAAAAACGCCCTTCTCTCAGCTGAGAAAACAAGGATAACCAGAAAAACATGGCTGCAAAGCACCCAGGTAGCTCCCAACTCGTGAGGGAGGAAGAGTGGTTGATGGATAATGGCTTGGGGGAGAAATTCATGGCTCTTTTTTTGCCCAAGAAGCAAAATGCAATTTCCCATGCAAGGTGGCTTGCCCATAGCCGAATTTGGACAGCCATACCTCCCATTCCCCAAGGCATTAACTACCTCAACCAACTCTTGGAAGAAATCAATGGTTGGGTACAAAAGTCAACATGGGTAGTTGAGGGTTTGAAGGGTTCTCTCATTGACACTTGGCTTGACTTGATTGGCTCAAGGGTTTGAATGTTTTCCCTCCCAATTCCTTGTAAAATCATGCCCCCATCTCTTTGTTGCATTGCATAGCTAGTTGTGGGTATTTTTTATTAAAATGCATCTTACACGATACTGAAGTTCCAATGTGCCTGACTAACACGCAAACCATATGCATCAATAAATCGATGGCGGGGCCTTGGCCTTGAGCTCCTCACCATGATTTCATAACAATATTACATCAATTACATTTGAATATAATGGGGTCAATAATGGGGACGTTACAACAAGTTAACTGTATTATTATATTGGTTAAAAGTTTAAGAGGCAAGATCAATTTGGGAAACTATTGAGGCAACAAAGGTGGCATAGCGAGTTAAAATATGGTTGTGTTATATGACATATATAACGTTCAATGCTGCCATATCCACTGCAAAATAAAACCTCTTGACTTTACTACGTAAATAAACAATGAAATTTTGATGTACTAGTACATCAAATGAAAAGTATGACTTATTTTATGTACTAGTACATCAAATGAAAAGTATGACTTATTTTTAATTGTCAACATTGAAGGGTTCAATATCTCATAGCCCTTCAAAGTGAAATGGGACCCCACCGTTCAAATTTGATTCGTAATGTGGAAAATAGTTATAAAGGTTGGACTTTTCAACAGAGTAATTCTCCAGCATTGTAGCTGAAGTCTCTATGGAGAACGTACAGTTATTCATATGTACCACTGTCCACAGGGCATTGAACTTGATAATTTTAGCTAAGGACCATTTATTTAACCACCTAACCCCTACGTATGTGCAGCAGGATTTTGAAGACTCACCGACTGAAGCATTGATTTCTGGGATAAGTGTGATCCAGTTAAAAATAAGTGTGATCCCCGGGTGTTTATAAAGACTCGTATTTGTCATTACCGGGTGTTTAATGCTATAAATGGCGCTATAAATGGCATGGTCGTGACTCCTGAGTCCTGAGTCTTCGTGACGGCGGGTAATACGCCCCGAACGGCAGAGCATTAACTGCAGCTCGGGGTCCAACGAGAGCTATCGGATATACAATTGCTTGTATATAATGATCTGCAGCTCTGTAGTTAATGTTCGCCAGATGATGCAGCATCTATAAATTATACAGTTGGATAATTAAATGATTCCTCAGCGGCAAAGACGTTTCTATAGGAGCGATATTCAATCTCTCATAACTACAGCAAACCGCTGAAAACACTATATAACGACGATTCGTCACTCTCTTTTCTGTGTTGGCTGCCTAAATTTATATCATGGCCATCAAGGTGCTTCTGAATCTGTTGTGTGGAGATGGCGAGGAACAGGCAGGGCTAGGGCAGCGAGTACACCCTATCAGCCACTCTCTTACTCTCGCGCCCCTGTCCGTCTGCATAAATGTCGTATTCGAATTTGAAGAACAAAGAACAGATGTCTCTCGCGTCAAGAAAGTCATCGCCGATACTCTCTTGTCAAGGAATCCACTTTTCTCATGCATAATGGTCATTGCTCTCCTCCACTTACTTTCGCTTTGAGAATTGTCATTCACTATTTTTTACACTTTTTATAGCTATGAAGTGATTCTTTAGTTCTTAAATTAAAAATCTTTGGGCAGCATTTTGGTTCGCTTCTATGTAAGTCCTTAACTAAGGACGGGGAAGGGGGCGGCGGGAGGAGGGGGAAGGGAGGAGTAGGGATTACTCAGTTGGGGTTAGTGGTTGCCTTGTTGGATAGAACTTTTTGAACTTTTTAAGAGCTTTCCAACTGTATCAACTTTGTCTCATTTAGATCAAGGATGACGGAGTTATGCCCCTAAGAATTTTGTTTCGCCATAAAAAGCTTGCTGAAACAGGGATTTGTACCTTAACCTTTCTGCATCCGCAAGGATCTTTCCCCATTTCTGCACATCAGCAATGCGGATCGCAGATTGGGAAAGTTCCACAGTTATATGATTAACTAATACAACTACATTTTTACAAGTGATTATAAAAATATGATTATGCATATTTTTGTTTCTTGAAGATCTTATTTGAAGTGTTTGTGAAAATCACCCTCTATTTGTTGAAGTTCTTGAGCTTTTGTCTACTGTAACATCTTTCGATTTGGAGTTTTCTGTTCTAAAGTTGTTTCTGATACTTTGGAGGTTTGTGTTGTGTATAAATGTTTGTCAGAGAGAGGACGATTGGGGAGTCTTGCGATGGCAGAAAACAGAAGTGAACCTCGACGACCATATTTTTATTGCAGAGTTCCCTCCCGATCAGGAACCATACGATGACTGCGTTGATGACCATATCTGCAAGTTGGCCCTCAAGCCTCTCGATCAGTCACGTCCTCTCTGGGAATTCCACTTTATGCCCTATAAAACTAGCAAGGCTGGATCTACTGTGTATGTTAAGCTCCATCATGCCCTCGGAGATGGCATTTCTTTCATGTCCACGTTGTTTTCTTTGGCCAGCAGAGTCGACAATCCCGATCTTCCACCGAGTTTTCCTGCTGTCAAGCGTAGTTTTACTAGACCTATGGCTACTTCAAAGCAGCCCATTGCAGCTAAATATTTTCAGAGACTATGGTATCTGATGGTTGTAGTATGGTACACAGTGACTGATGTAATAAGCTGTTTACTGAGAACGAGAGGATGGATTGACGATAGTAAACTCCCTATCCGAGGGCCTCCTGAAGTCCAGTATATGCCCATTGCTTTTTCTTCTACTACTTTTAACTTGGAAGACATCAAGCAGATCAAGAACTCTGTAGGAGGGGTATGTGATCACCATATACTTGCAGCCCTAATTTATCTGGACTGACTGACATCCATACTCACAGCTTTTTTATATTCTCTACAGACATTGGATGATGTGGCAACAGTGAATGATGTGGCAACAGGAATAATTTTCTATGGCATGCAACGTTACTTGCAGACCCAGCTGACTGGTAGTAATTTTCATTTTTTTTTGAAGTTTTGTAAAGAAAATTGAAGAGATAGTCAAGGTCTTTTCCTTTCTCTTTTAGATAAACACATTCACTTAACTTGTGGCAGGTGAATATTATCAATAGGTCACAAGTTAAGTGCCACTAACAAGTTATATGTTACTTGTTTTATATAGGTAAATCTAATCACCCATTATCTATGCTTCAACCCCAGCTTCTATGGGTTGTCTGCCACAAACTAACCATTATCCATGCATCAACTACCAGTTATCCAGTTGTCTACCACAATCTGCCCATTATCCATGTATCAACTACAGTTATCCATAATCTTCCCATTATCAGCTCATCAACCCCAACTTCTATGGTTGTCTGTCACAAACTACCCATTATCCATGCATCAACTACCAGTTATCCAGTTGTCTGCCACAATCTGCCCATTATCCATGTATCAACTACAGTTATCCATAATCTTCCCATTATCAGCTCATCAACCCCAACATCTATGGGTTGTCTACCACAAACTACCCATTATCCATGCATCAACTACCAGTTATTCAGCTGTCTTCCACAATCTGCCCATTATCCATGTATCAACTACAGTTATCCATAATCTCCCCATTATCAGCTCATCAACTACAGTTATTATCCATATATGAGTTATAGTTATTTTTAATTTAATTTTAATTGTTTATTTCAAAGAGCATAAAATCAGTTTGGACAGTAACTATCTCATCCTCTTGCAATCTAGGAAAATCATTGATGATAATCCACCTCAAATTCTAAAAACATACACATTATAATTCCTGTATTTCAACTAAATTTGAATTTGAACTGGGTATCTCTTCAGCAAATGTTCAATTAAGTTGGCAACAATGCTTTGACCTAACTCTTTGAATTTAGTAATTTTGGCAAAAATAAATTTAATATTGTTCGTTTGATGATGCAGTTGGAGGAAAAAACTTAGAAGATGCTTATGAAAAGAGATCTGAGCTTCTGAAACAAACTGTTATTAAACAATTGAATAATGCAAGAGTCACAGCACTATGTCTGTTAAACACTAGAGTTTTAACTGGAATACAGGTTGTGTACTAATTAACAGTTAACCACAGCTTTTCAAATTTATTTATTCACTCTTTTGTTTTTGTTTGGTTTTTTTTTCTGGACGGGTTCTGATAACAACATATAATTTGTGCAGAGCATAGAAGAGATGTTGAAACCAAAGACTAAAGCGCCTTGGGGAAATCACTTTGCTTTCTTGCATGTGCCGGTACCTATCATGGGAAAAGTGGAGAATCCTCTGGACTTTGTGAAAAGCGCTAAAAGTATCATAGATAGACATAAAATGTCTTTTGCAGTTTTCTTCAATGCAGTATTTCTGAGATGCCTGGCAATATTAAAAGGACCGCATGTATGTTCTTCCATTTTACCACAAACTCATTCTGATAAAATATTTTTACCCTTTCTCCGTTCTCACGAATGATACGTTTGATGCAGGCAATTACTAAATCTTTATTCAATACCGTTGTCAATACATCGATGATGATATCAAATTTGATTGGCCCAATAGAGAAGGTGGCAATTGATGGGAATCCATTAAAAAGCTTTTCTTTCTTTGTATCTGGCGCGCCTATTGTGAGTATACAATTACAGACTGCTCAAGCTCCTCTCACTATTTTCTACTTATTTGCATCAAATCTCAAAGCAATATAGAGACTGCCCAAGCTCCTCTCACCATGAATTTTCTATCAAATCAAAGCAATAGGTTGCATAAACTGCTTGAAATCCAACAGTCTCACCATTCTCTACTTATTTGCATCAAATCTCAAAGCAATATACAGACTGCCCAAGCTCCTCTCACCATGATTTTTCTATCAAATCAAAGCAATAGGTTGCATAAACTGCTTGAAATCCAACAGTCTCACCATTTTCTACTTATTTGCATCAAATCTCAAAGCAATATACAGACTGCCCAGGCTCCTCTCGCCATGATTTTTCTATCAAATCAAAGCAATAGGTTGCATAAACTGCTTGAAATCCAACAGTTTAGAAAGAGATATTTGTTGATACATGAAATAATTTTTTTTTCTTTTCATGCAGTCTCTGTATGTGTCTATTTTGAGCTATATGGACACTATCAAGATCCAAGTGATAGGTCCAAAGGCTCTTATCGATGTCAATATGTTGTGCAAGTGCTTCACAGAGGCCTTTGAAGAGATCAAGGAAGCTTCCATCCATCGTAAATCGTTGTGAGGGCAAGATACCAGGGATATGAGAATGCTAATTTTTTCATTATTTGTTTCCTTGTTGGATTCTCAGGGCTTGATTCCCTTGTTAGAAACGGGCTTAACGATTCAAATAAATCGTTCTGATCCCAGTCTATATCTTTGTTTATGTTTTTAGTTGGAAGCCAGTAACTAATAGATTAATCGAATCCATCTTCATGGTATTTTTTTTGGGTAATTACTCATGAAAAAATAATCTTTTTTTCCTGGTATTTTTAACAATGTTCAAAATTTTGATTGTTGAAATTATAGAGTTGTTTTAATAAAAATACACAAAAATTAATGTATATCCTCATAATTTCTCAAATTGCAAGCGCTATCAAAATCATTCTACAAAATATTCACCTTGAAAACAAGTTTACTGCACCAGTTACTGCATGTGCATTGATTCAGTATACTACTTGGAGGAGCGGTATAAGGGTTAATTAAAATGTTCTCAATTTGTCAAAATCCAGTAGAGTAATTTTTGTTAATATCTTAATTTGGAATGTTCAGATCGCAATGTCCGCGATTTGGATGGTTTTAAAATTGTGTAATTAATCTAGAACAGACAATCCCAATTATATAAAGAACAAAATTATCACAATAACAATTTTCCAACCAAAATTTTAATCTATTTTTATCCCAAAATCATTGGAAAAGATGAGCTTTTTGGTTGTCTTTTATCTTACACCCTACTTGGAAATCAATGTGTTCATTTATTCACTATATGAAATATGGATAATGAAAATGACATGTAATTTATTTTTATTCCCTCATCATTAAATCAATGAAATTATCACAAAGTAATTTAATTATATTAAATATTTTAAATATGAATACATGTAAATGACGTAATCCTGGGCTTCTAAAATTACAAAACTTCTTTATGCAAATGCATTCATTCATGATATCAAATGTGGAAATATAGAAAATGACATGTACCTCAACTTTATTCACCCATCGTTAATTAATGATGAAATGATTTAATTATACTAATTTATCTTCTCTTCCCACCCGAATCAATGCATTCATTGATTCAATGTAGTGCTTTCATTTATTTAATGTAAATCGATATATACTCATTCATTATATATATTAAATGTGGATATATGAAAATGACAAATCAATTTTATTTATTCATCATTAAATTATTATGAAATAATTTAATTGTATAAATTTGTTATTCGCAAATGTCTTAAATGTGAATATAAGAAAATGATATGTTTCTTAACTTTTCAAATAAGAGTTACAAAGTGGCAATGTGAAAGCAATTTATATCTGAGCAAAGCTACAAGACTGCGTCCAACCAAGTAGAAGAAAAAGCTCATGTTAATATGAAACTGAAACTAAGTTAAATTTCAATAAATTCTAATATTATACATTTTTTCTTTTTATTATTAAAATCATTTTTGTTCATTTAAAACTTTGCTCTTGGCTCTAGTTATATTTTAATATGAAACACATTTAAGTTTTAATAAACTCTAATATTATAGATCTTTTCTTTTGGTATTAAAATCATTATGGTTTATTTAAAACTTTGCTCTTGGTTCTAGTTGTGTTTTCATTATTATATATTGAAATTTTGACTTTAGTATTGTATGTCTTTTTATTGGAATCAAAAGATGACTTTAGCTCATATGTTGAATGATTTTTGATATTTATTAATATTGTATGTTTATTCATCAAAATCAAAAGATAAATATTTATTTGGAATTTGAATGATTTTAAACATTTATTAATATTGTATATTCAATCATCAAAATCAAAGGATGAAAATATTCATTTGGAATTTGCTCATTTATTGGATCATTTTTAAATTATTTTTATTAGTATCATCTAAAGATTTACTTTTTATTTGGAACTTGCTTTGTGTTAAATCATTGGTATTTTGATTGGTTGATGACTCTTTATTCAAAACTTGCTCTTATGTTAGATTTGATGTCTTTAGATATTGAAATTTGAAACAAAAATGTATTTAAATATTTTAAACATTGAAATTTGAAAATAATTTCTATTTTTATTTCTTTTTAGTTAAATCCATTTTCACTTTAAAATTAACCTTATTAATAATTCTATGTTATATATTGGATAGATATTATATTTATAATATTTGACATAATGTACATAAAATAGGAGTGGTCTATTTATTCTATGTTTTGGATTTAATGGTGAGTTTTGGTTGAAAATGAGATGGAAAATATAGTTGGAAAATGTTGAAAACTTGGAATATTTAGATTACAAAATTACAAAAATTCATTATCGAAATGCATTCATCCATGATATCAAATGTGGATATATAGAAAATGACATACTCCTCAACTTTTCAAATTACAAAAATTCATTATTTAAATGTATTCATTCATAAAAACAAATGTAGGTATACAGAAATGACATATATCTCTATTTTTTTTTCCTTGCAAAAAAAGCGTAATTTTATTTCATCTTTCGAGTACAAAATTACATTTGATCAGCTTCACTTTTGAAGAGTATAATTGCTGTTAGGCAATACCAGAAACAACCCAGAATCTGAGTCCATGAGAAAGTTCGGAATCTAAAAACCAGTACATATGTTCAGACCAGCCATGAATGGCAAAGCCCTAACTCGGATCAGCCAAAGATTGGCACAAATTAAAAAATTTCCGCTCGAAATGAGCTGTAACAGAAAGAAGAGAAGCTAGAAAGAAACTGATGCCGAAAGAAGAAGAAACGATAAAGCGCTTGGAGTGAAAAGGGCCACCGGTTCTGAAAGTGAAGCCATTGCCGACAGAGGATAGATGGGCCCATAGATAACAGTTGCCCCACTATCACCGCAGCCAAAGTACTGTGCACTGTCCTCGATGCCGCGCCCTAAAACAGTGGTCCTCACCGCCACACCGTTGCTGCCAAGCTAGGCCACACTGCAAACACCTCCGCTGTCGTGGAAAACACGAAACCTGCCACCGCCGCCGCCACTGAATCTCCGTGCTTGCAGATCCAATAGGTCGTCGCGCAAAGGCACCCTCTCACCAAGCTCCTAATCCATCGTCCGTCAGCGACAGTTAGCAACGCAGGGGGAGAGAGAGGAGGCGGCCATGGAAAGAGCCATGACCGCCAAAGTTCTGGGTTGCTCTCAAAACCTAACCCCGAGCCCCACATATATCTCTATTTTATTCACCCATTATGAAATCTAATGATACAAATCTATTTTCTCCCTGTGAATCATTATTTATGTCTATATGTCAAAATGACATGTTCTTCAATTTTATGTCAGAATTTTTCCATTGACAAATATTCATTATCAAAATCATGTCACAAAATATCTACTTCAAAATAATAAAAACACTTATTGTTATTATTGTATTAACAAAATCCTATACATGCGAATGTTGTCTCGAGTTCCATTAGCCAATATGGTTTCACATGTAAACCCCTAAATATGTGAGGGGTTTTAAGGTGGTTAAGAATCATTTTTCTTCAATACCAGGATGCCCTCCAAAACTATTTTCATCAGAACCTTAATATGATGAACATAATTAATTGTTGTTGTCATGATTCTCTACACCATTCACCCTTCTCACAAAGGGCTTGATAAATTATCACGCCTTTCTTATCTTTAGATGTCACCAGCAAACTACTCCATTCCACATCATTAAACGCACGATATTTGATCACATTTAGAGGCCTCACGATATTTGATCACATTTAGAGGCCTCTTGAAAAACATAGATTTCTACAGAGACCTAGCGTCTTTTTGCTTCGTGCAGAAAATTAATTTTGTAATATCCTTGGGGTCTTGCGATGTGGTGTGCTAAAAATATTACATCAATATCACAAGGAAATCCTTGTAAACATTTAGTACAATTTGCAACATAAATTGCAAAAACATACAAGTAAACAGGTGAATAAACTTAATAAAAATCAAAACGCTCATCTCATATTCCACACTTTATTGGCATACATGTCTATCAAAGTAGTACCCAAAAAATACAACATAGTAAAACCCACCTGTAATTACCTTTTCATGAATGGTTTTGTTTGCATGTTGGATAGATGTTGAGGTGCCATAGGTCTCGAGTAACTAACAATTTGAAATGGTTATATTTAATAATAAAATTGTGTTTTTTTTTTTTAATAAATAGTTTCAAGGTTTGCATTGACCTCATTCCTGGTATAATAAAAGCATATCACTACAAAATATCTTATCAAATCAGTGTTGTATTTTATCTTACTATTCTAAATGGTAAGGCCTTTTATAAACAAAACTTCTTCATATGATTTCAAGAATTACTTGCATTGATCAATTATAATTGAATGTAGCTTCCAAATTCACCAAACCCAATTTTAAGAATCACTTGCATCGATTAATTATAATTGAATTTAACTTCCAAATTCACTAACCTAGTATATGATTTCAAGAATCACTTGCATCGATCAATTATAATTGAATTTAACTTTCAAATTCACCAAACCCAATTTTAAGAATCACTTGTATCAATTAATTATAATTGAATTTAACTTCCAAATTCACTAATCCAGTTTTAATATAGATCTTATAAACGGTCACACAAATTCCAGATTTTATAAATTTACACACAAATACCAAAATATAATAAATAAAATATGGTAAAATCTTATTTTTTATTGGCCAATTTTTACTAAATGAAAATAAAAATATCCATAAAAACTTTGTTCTTATCTAAAATTAATCAACAATAAAAAAAAAATCCCTTAACACATAAGTCCAATGAGAAAATCCCTTAACACATAAGTCCAATGTGATAAGCACACATGATCCCTTTCAAAATAAAGTAGACCTACTCTATACATATAAGTAGATGAATAAACATGAAACATAAAAGTTACTATAAATTTAAAAGTGAGATAGCCAAAATGAGGTTTCACTTATCAATATTTTATCAAATCCATGTATAATACTTATAAGTAAATGAAGAAACATGAAACATAAAAGTTATTATAAATTCAAAATTGAGATATCCACAATGAAGCTTCACTTACCAATATTTTATCAAGTCCATTTAACATGAAACATAAAAGTTATTATAAATTCAAAATTGAGATATCCACAATGAGGCTTCACTTACCAATATTTTATAAGTCCATTTATAAATGGATTTTAAAATTATAAAAAGAAAAATTAATATATTATTTCATATTAAGGTGGAGGAGAGGTAATTTTTAATTTACGTAGGTAGGTAGATAGTTGGGATGAGGTATATTATAGGATTTAGGGGTGTGACATGCATTAATTAGTGGTTTTTGAGCAAGAAATATGATGTCATGACACATAGGAAAAAGATCATTGAAGTTATATTAAATAGTTACAATATATAACCAATAAATTGATGTAGGATGGATAGATTACATCTACATAAAAAAAATAGTCTTCGATGGATAAATCAAATACTCACACCATGTAATCTGTTTGATGTTTCCATTAGTATCAATCAATGGGAATCATACATCACATTAGGTTAAACATGTCTGGTTATTGCTGACTACCAGTTCAAGCAGCTTTATTACTTGGGCTTATCAGTATCGTTAACAACTCTATATTTACACCATTTTTTACACTAAGATTTGAAAGGGCTTGCACTAAGATTAGGGTAGTCATTGATGGTTCTACACTACTTAATTCATGGATGAGGGAGTTTGATATATTACAAGGTTCCAATGCTTATATGATGAAATTTATTGTTGCACCCTCTATTTCTATCAAGGAAAATTTTAAGAATCCATAATTTTCTTAAAGTGTAGAAACCTTGGTGAATCTTTCTGATTATCAAATTTCCAACCATAATATGTTGGTGATATTTTTTAAAAAATATTCAAATTTCTAAGGGTTTTATATAGTTTTTGGAAATTTTGACGATTTTTAGAGCACAAAAATTTAATCCTATGGAATTTGGGTGAATCATATTGGAAAAAAATGGAAAATGACGAATATTGTTTTGGGATTTTTTTTTGAAAATTAGTCCACGAGTTAAATTTCTCCCTTAAAATTTTCCCTAGTTTCTACTATAGTTGATATCTAAGGAATGGTAGCTTTATCATCATTGCTATCCAAACACATGAAAAATGAAGGAATGCTCCATGAAAAATGAAACAATGAAGGCCCATGGTTTAGTGCATATTGGAAAATGGATTGGAATTAGTAATTTAACAATAGAAAGATGTGCAAACTTCTGTTCTTTGCTCTCTCACACTACAAGGAAAAGACCCTGCAGCTGAGGTTATAGCAGAGGTTTTTAGTGTTACAAGATTTATTAAAATTCTAAAAAAAACCTCCGCTACAACCTCTGAAAATGGTACTAAATGTTTCAGTGGAAGTTTTTTTTTCCAGCGCGTTTAAGTTAAACAAACGCACTGGTGCGAGCAAATACAAAACATGTTGGTGAATTTAAAAGCAACATATGCTATGGTGCACACAAAAATTTGAAACCATTATATGCACTGGTGCTTGATAATACATATATCATCGTTGCACACCAAAATTATTAAAAGAACTAGTGCTTTATAACATTATATGCACTGGTGCATTGTACCAACAATAACATCAGTGCTTACAAACTTTCAAAATGCATTGGTACAGTATACCGAAAATAACATTGACCCTTACTAACTATTAAAAACGCATCGGTGCAGTAACTATTACAGAGCACCGATGCAAACTAACTATTACAAAGCATCAATGGGATAAGTGAAGGAAAACACATCGGTAAAGTTGACTGAGACATTGAATGTCGCTATATTGTTAAAATTTAACGGTGCAGTCAATATACAGTAGGGCACCAGGGTGTATTAATACAAAACGCACTGGGGCATGCAACGAGTATTATGTTGCACCGAGATTTTGTTGTTTTCAGCACACTGGTGCTACATTGTCTAAAATGCATTGGTACTACATGGTATCGGATGCATTGGTGTGATTGAAATGATCAAAAGCACTGGAGATTATTTTCTGTTTGGTGAGTAGTGACTACTGAAATTGCACTGCAATATCTATATTTTATTTTTATTTTGTTTAATTTCTTTATTCATTAGAAATTGAAATATTTTTTATTGTACTATGAATTCATTTGAATTTTAATTATTGCGTTTGGATGTGATGTTTGGATTAATTTTTTATATCATAAATTTTCACATCTATTGTAATATTTAATCATCCATATATTAAATTAGTGATGTACAACATTTCATGACATTGGAGAATGCAATAGAATAAAAACAATTATTTTATTATATATCAATAAGAAGCCTTTTGTCATACAAAATGAAACAACATAAACTCCAAAATAATCAAAATGTCAACATGCATGTAATTGTTACACTTATCCGTAACCCATTGTCTTTCAATTGGACACTATGCCCAATACATTATACAAAATGCCCGATTTTCACATACAATTATTTCAAAATATACAACAGATTGAATTAACATCCAAAATATATGGATCATCATTCTTCGTTGGAACCGTTGTCAGTGCTTGATCCACTTGCATGACTTGGGTTATTTGACCAAATGTTTTGTTTATTGCCTTGATTGTTTTCCTCTTCTTCAAATTCCATCTACAAACACAAAAATACAGTGTAATGAGTGTATTTACATTGGTGGGAATAATGAAAATTAAAATAGATAGTATACATGAATGTAAATTGAATAGCGACATACCATAGAAATAATTGAGTCCTGAATAATACACATTTTTTCAAAAACAAATCTCATGCCTTATCTAAACAACTCTTCTGTTGGCTCCACTCCATACTTTGTTTCTTGCAAGTTTTATACCCTGTAAGAAATCATAGATTTAATATAAATGATTTATGTTGTTCTATCACTTATAAAATGAGAGAAGTAAAACAACATAGATAATTACAAATTCCACAATTAATTTTTAAAACGCCACACATACTCACAAACCATACTTAACCCAATGTCAATCAATTATTCTAATGGCTCTTATTTGTATGTTAACACTTGTTTGAAGACATCCAAGGATAGATGGTGCAAAAAACATAAAAATATAAAGAACACAACCAATATGAAATCGTAAGTTGTTATAAGGAAATCACAACTATTCATAAACTTAGCTATCAACCCCTTTTTTCCTTGCTGTCATGTCTTATAGACTGAATGGTTTCCATTTCATTTTCTTTTCTACAACAAAACAATTGAAAATTAATAGTTAATGCTTAATTAATCAATTAGATGTACATAATATAAAAAAAACAATTATTTTACACATTTGAAGCATGCTGTTGTTGAGATGGCTCCTCCTGCCATGCAATAATTTATGTCAATTTCCTTAACCATCTCCTTGTACACTTTTTTGGACATCCCTACTGGCATGTTTCAGATTCACATCAGTCATCCTTTGAGATTTTCATAATCTTCCTAAAAATGTAAAATGATATTAAACCATTTTTATGCTGACATGAAAAATAAATATATCAGAATTAATATTAATAAAGGAATGCTTTGTAGTAGTAGGTACATATTCTATATAAACATGTTTAGGAATATTATTTTTTGAATGATTATTTTTTGCTGTTGTATGTTTTTTCTATTGCAAGTCTAACAAGTCTCATAGACCATTGCTTTGGAAACTCCAATAGTTTAGATATAACTTGATTTTTGGAATTATTGGACTGATTTTTGTACTATAAGTGGAAAGTACGTCTATACGTTCTTTCCACTCTATCTCTCATAGTTTTATAAAAAAAAAATTCTTCTTTCATTCACTTCCAACACCACTCTAGATGAGCTAAGGACCAATTCATCATCATTTAAATCATCCATAATTAGTTTTTTTTTCTTTTTTCTTTTGATGACATTCCATTTTGTTGTTTTCAGCCCCTGCATAACATTCAACACATGTGAATTAGATTTTTTGAAACATATTAGCGAATATTTTTAAGTATAGCATTACTATAAATTGAAGAAAAAATTCATATTGATTTATTTTTTATTCACTTGATTCATCCATTTGCAACTTTTCCATCAAAGTTTTACACTCTTTTGCACTTAGATTGCAAAGAATCTTATCGAGCTTCCTCATTTTTTGGTTATGCATATCACACATTAACAAATACATATTAGTTAAATTTACAATTAATTCAAACATTTTAATTTAATACATAAATTACAAAGAACCTTTCTTCTTTGCAATTTTGGATGTTCTCCCATCATGTCGACTATAATTGTTGTTCATTGAACTCTTATCATGCGTTTTCTATCAATAAACAATCCAGACCACTAAATAGAGAAGCTATTAAGTATATTATACAAATAAATTACATACATTCAAAATAATAAATTAGTATTCCATTTCGGTGCATTTCAGTACACAAAACGCATTGATGCGTTACATATCTTAACGCATCGATGCATCATACCTGAATGCACCGTTAACCATAAAAGTAAAAAAGTCCATATACACATTTTTTTGTGTGATTGTTTTATTATAAAGCACCGGTAATCAAAATGGCATGTTTTTACGAATAATGCATCAATGCGTTATAACTTCTAGACCGCATCGATAAATGCATGAACATTTTTTAGAAAGGAAATAAAAAATGGCAGTCTTGGCATTTCTGGTTCCCTATTAATATAAATGCACCGTCGCGTTTAAACAATTAGAATACACCGAAAACTGAATAAGCGTTTAAAAAAACACTCACAGATCCGATAGGGTTTTGGATTAGACCCAAGAAGTGGTCCCATCGCACCCAACCCCCCCCCCGCCCCCCCCCCCCCACACACACACACACATTAAATCTAAAATCCTTAAAAGAAAATTCTTACTTGTGAAAAATAGAGAGATTTAAACCCTGATGTAAAATTTTGCAACCACGCAAAATGAAAGGAAGCAACAAGAAAACAAGGGTTCCAATGTTGAAGGTGAATACGATTTTTTTCTTGAATTTATTTAAAATATAAATAAGAAAATAAATACATCATGCATTGTGAATAATAGTAATAATTTACATCCTTGAAATTTATACTATGCCATGTTTTGTTTGATTCACCATACCTTACAAATTTCAATCTTTGGAATAACCTGGTTTCTCCAAACTTATCCACGATAAGTCTCTCTTCTAAAACTCTCCCCTTGAAATTTTGACAGAATAACGAAATAGTGATTATTTTTTTTAAATGCCTTATACAATTAGTTTTTGAAATTGAAATTCCTGCTCCTTTTTTCAGTTGATGGGAAAATACTTCATCCGATTTGTTTTTTGATTATTTTGATGTCGTTGCGTAATTGACATAGGTGCATCGCTGCATCAAAATAGTAAATGCACTCTAAACATTTATTCCTAAATAAATTCCGCAATACTGGTGCTCCAAAAAGATATGAACGCACTGGTGCACTACACTTTTCACGACGCACCACATTGGCATACAAAAAATAAAAAATATCATGTTGTCGTGCGTATTAAAAATACAGATGCACTAGTGCACCTTTATATAATGAGCGCATTGTTTCCAACAATATTGAAAAATTGCATATATAACTATCCGCTATCAAATATAGCGGATAGTTTCTTTTACGATTTTTTTTGCGGATGTTCCAAAGTGGTGCATCCATGGTTTATCCACACCAATGCATCCATTTACTTGGGATGCACTGGTGTAATTGCATTATTATGGAACATCGTTTTAATTTAAAAGACATATGGATTTCTGTTTCAACGTAAAATGATATATTCATCTCAAATGTTCTTTTAGGATTCAACCACACCAATTAAAATACTTCATAGTATACATATGCTGCTTAAACTCACCTTATTCTTACAATATGGTTTCAAAAATATATTGTAACTTAGATTGTGCTATGGTTCTCAAAGTTTATTCAAGGATTGTAGACACATATTGATTGCTGATTTGACTCAAATGCATGGCTAATTCTTCAAATTCTAACTCATTGCATATTGTTCAAATTTCAACGAGTTCTTCCTTTTCATCTCCAGTAAATTCATATTTTATTTATATTTTGATTATCTAATTGAATTTATGTTACTTATCTATGTGAATATGAATAAGGATGCATTCTATTTTGCAGGACCCCAATTTAGGATCAAGTTCGGATGCACAATATATTCCACTAGTTGCAAAACGTCATAAGCTCTTATCAGGAGAAAGATACCACAAGCAGTTGGTAGATGAAAATGGGCAGCTGCTTTACCCTGCCAATTGTAACATGCCATCTTCTAGACACAAACCTAAGCCATTGACCATAATTATTTGTGAGCTGGATCTCTTTTATG
This sequence comes from Larix kaempferi, assembly GCA_027924585.1. Lineage (NCBI taxonomy): Eukaryota > Viridiplantae > Streptophyta > Pinopsida > Pinales > Pinaceae > Larix > Larix kaempferi. Next base: position 6,655,629 of record BSBM01000319.1, read on the forward strand.
ACACCTCAGTAGTATGTGGTTGTTCAAAATGTCAAGGGTTGAAGGAGAACCCTCGGCTTGTCACACTCACCCATTATACTAATGACCTACTACCCAATGTTGATGGTATAATACTCTTTACGGCAGTAAAAAATACAATAGGTGATATAGAAAATACACGTAGGAACACTTCCCTCTGCTCATTTATTGAAAATTTGGAACCTCAAAACAACTATGTTTCATCCTAAATTGACCGACACCTCTGCTTCTGTTTAGTCAACTTAAAGTTCTAGTAATACAAAGTATGATATCAATGCCACCCAAAACATATCTACTTGGGGATCCAAAAAATTGCATGAGTTGAGAGCAAAAATTTCCAAGTACACAACAAGGTTGGTTCAATTGTTGGAGGGTAGTGATGACTTCTCTCTTCCCCTGAATTTGGAAAGTAAATATCAAGCATGTTACAACCGTGCTTTGTATGGCGCTTGGACATATTCTATACTTGTGCCTAATGTTGGAACCAAATTATCTTTTTGTGGTAATAGTTTTATGATTTCCAAGTCTAATATAGATGTTTCAAATCTTGGGTTGTTTATCCATTCACATGTATTCATTTATTCCAAACAGTCAGTAGCACTTATGCCATTTTGCAGTGCTATCTATTGTCAGTCGGATTAATTGAATATTGTTGAATAAAAACATAGCATTTCCATGTAAAATATGTGCATGAATGGTTATGTTTTTGGAAAATTTAATAGGAATAACTTGTTATATATCGATGGCCATCCACGTACTCATGGGAACATTGCAGGGTTCATAAATAGTTCTAGGTGCTCTTTATTTTCTACAAATTGTTCATTTGAGAAACACTTCAATGACCAAGAGTTCTTTATGAAAATGAAAACATCCAAATCTGTTGTTGTACATGCAATACGTTGTTTGTCTCCTGGTGACAAGTTGTTAATAAACTATAACTTTTGTAGACCACCAAATGCTCGTCAAAGATGACTTGCAGTGGGACTACCTTTAGATGTCCCCTTGGGGCATAAGACAAAAAACATTGATTAATTATATTTTTTAATTTTCAATGGGATTGATGTTAATGTACTGCTCAATTAGAACTTTTGTTTTATAAATTGTTTGTGGTTGAACATTTACCAATGGGAAAAATTCTCATGCTTCTATAATAATTGTTGGGTATAATGTTGGAGCAAACCAATTGCATTGTGCTTACTAATATAATTGATGTAAGGTTCAATATTTTTGAAATCAGGATTCTGATGATGAACGACCTATTTACCATCTTCCATTGCAATCCACTATAATGTCAAATAGAGAGAGGAATGCAAAACAAGTGCAACTCAGAGAGGAATCATACCAAGCATGGTTGAATCAACCACCTATTCAATTCCCACTGTGTTCATACTCACCAATTAGGAATGCTTGTAGCAATATTAGTTCTTCACATGTTGGCAATGGATGTAATGAAATAGAGGTTGGTATGGATGAGTTCTTACAACATACGAGTGCCATGGATGAAATGTTGTTAGATGCATTCCGGAACAATGAGCTAGGGGTTGATCATCGATACCTTTTTCCAAATCCTTAAATCAGCTTCCACCACCCCTCTCTTTGGACCTGGCTGGTCAAAGTCTACCAAGTCGGGGACACCAATGTTACTATACAACTTGCAATGTATGGCATGTTAGACTCGGGTTTCTCGACACTTTTGAGGTAACTTACCATCAACTCCCTTATATTTTGATGGCATGTCAGACGCGGGTTTCTCAGCACTTTTGAGGTAACTTACCATCAACTCCCTTTTTTTTTTAGGAATCTTGTCACACAGTCAACATTGAAAATGGTCGATTTTATGAATGTTAAATGACATTGTACATTGATATTTACCACTTACTGTAGGTTATTCAAATAATAGGTACTTCTGAGTGATAATGTCTTTCCCTACAGCTGCTAAGAGGCAACATAAATGTTGAAAATGTTGGTTGTTGAGTACATATCCATCACCCATGTCTGAATGATTGTATTCTATATAGAGGTAAATATTCAGACAAATATATATGTCCAAAATGTGGGCATGATAAGTACCATAAATAAATAAATAAAGCTAAAGCACATTGTCCTCCTCATAATATATTGAGGCACATGCTTATAATCCCAAGGATTCAAAGGATCTTTCGTTACAAAGAATTAGCTATGTTGCGGGGATGGCATGTCTCGCATCGAAGTGAGGCAGGAGTTCAAACAGATTCAATAGCCATGAAAATTATAGAGGATACATGGCCTGATAAATTCATTGATGAAGTACAAAGCTTTTGATTGAGCATATCTATGGATTGTATCAACCCATATTCCCTCCAAAATACCAACTATTTTGTTTGGCCTACAATAGTGATTAATAACAATATCCACCCATGGTTGTCTATGAAGAATGAACATCTCATTCTGGATCTTATAGTCCCTGGTAGAATACACATGGAGAATATGGATGTTTACCTACAACCATTGATTGGTGAATCGAAGGAATAATGGGAAGGGATACATGTATACGGTGTATCAAGATCCATCCCAATTGAAAGGAGTTTTATGTTGTATGGAATATGTGCATACACCACACATTATTATATGGATTTAGGAGTTTAATGATATGGTAAAATGTTGTTTGATTTGTTTATATTCATAGCAATTGTTTTGGAATTTTTAATTTGGTGCAACTATATTGATGTTCAACACTAACGTGCTTTGTATACCGTAACATCGCAGGTCTTGTAACAAAAGGGTATCATGGGTGTAAATGTTGTAGACCTTCTATGAAGGTTAGGGGGTCCATCCACCTACGAAATCTAGTGTACAATTGCTCGAGGGTATTCCTTGTAAAAGAGGAACATCTACTTTCAATGGTAAACCAAAGAGAACCCAAAGGCATGAAATAATGACATCAACTCACTAGCTTAGGGAATATGACAGAGTGAAGGAGAAAGAAATTGCAGAAATTTTCTATTCAAATGGGGAACCTATGTTCGATGATCCTGAACTCTTCGACACCTATTTTAGAAAATTCCCATCCAAATGAAAAGAAAATCGGTATTTTATGAGTTCCCATATTGGGATCATCTTAAGATTGTCCACTTACTAGATCACATGCATATATTTAAAAATGTTTCATCTTATTTATGGAGGAACATATCATCAAAACAAAGTGACACATTGGTAGTCACTAGATATATTATTTCTTCAAATACTAAAAAGAAAGGCTAAGAAAAGAAAATAGAGGAGAGGTTGGCCCCTCTTGGTCATTTAAAGAAGGCGGTGTCCCATGGGTTTTGAAGAAATATGATTTTTCTTCGGAAAATGAAGCTCTATTGGGTGTGAAGGTGTATTCTTTATATGGGTTTACTCTATGGCGTTGCTTCAATGCAGAAAACAATTGTCGGGTTTGAAATCACATGACCATCTCAACCTTTTAAGGGAACATATAATGTCAAAAAATGTTTTTATTTTTTATTTATATATTTTACCACATAAGTTAAAATGCAATTAAATTTTTGTGTTCACTTTGTAGTGTCATTATCCATTGCTCATGTGTGGGTGTGTGAACCACAACTTTCTTGAGGACCTGCAGTGTGCCATATCTAAACTATTTGCATTTGTATGGTGGATCACATCAAATGATATTGACATCGCTAGCATTACACGGTGGCATCAAGACATAGCTAAGATTGTTTGTATGTTTGAGAAGGAACTGCCGAAAAGTTTCATGGGCTTGCAGGTTCATCTTCTAATTCACCTAGTTGATGAGGTTGAATTAGTTGGGGTGGTTTTTGGATGTTTTTCTTATAGAGGTACAGGAAAAAACTGAAGGGATTTGTTTGACAAAGGGAAAAACCTGAGTCTATTGCAGAGGGGTACACAGTATACAAGTGGTTCTATTATTCCAGTGAGTACATCAAACAAATCGACCACACACCACGTGCAGTGATTTAGGATGATGGATGCACTAAGGACAAAAGGGACGGGGAGCTACTCCAAATGAATGGAAAAGGATCATGATAAAGAGTAAGTAGATTATCTTTCATCACTTATATTCACAATGAACTTCATAATCTATATTTGATCTCATACGTACTATATGTTGATTGGATTTCATGAATACAACAACGAATTCAGAAATTGATGTCATTAATAAATTCATTCTCTACAATGCGGATGCAACACAACCGTGGGTCGCATTGTATAAAGAGAAGATGAGGAAATGGGACATTGACATGAAATAATTCATATGGTTGAATGGTAGAAGCATGCCTTATCCAGATCATTTAAAAGAAAATATGCCAATGATCTGTCCCAATAGTTGGGGTTTATGACCAAGTCAGAGAGAAATATGGTGCATCCGGTAGTTACTCGCATGCTGAGGAGGCGCATCTCGAGGAGGATGTGCTAAACATAGGGAATGGGTTTGTAGAAACTTGGTAATAATCTCTTTCGGTTATACATTTCTAACTTGATAATGCACCCTTGAATTATAACATCTATATTTAATATATTAATGGTTAGGTTATTAGACATATGACACCATCATTTGTTCACTTTTTTACAATTGCATTTGTTCCCATCTATGTGGACATATGGGCATCATTTTCGCACCAAGGATGCCTATGATGGACATCTTACACAAGATTGTGGAGTGGAAGTCAAGTTTGACAAATCTAGTTGTGCTAGCCACTGCGATCAAAACTTAAATGGGGGGAAATTTGGTTATGTCGTAAAGATACAAGAGATCATTCAAGTGGAATTCTCATCTTTCCAATGTGTTATTTTTAGGTACAAGTGGTGGGACATATTCGACATGAATAATGTAAAAGAAGATCATGATAGTGGGTTGATATAATCTTTAATTCTTTAATTATATTGTTTGTTTTTCATGTTATGATGGTGGAAATGGAAAGTTGATTACTGGATGTTTTTAAACAATTTGATTTGGTAACAATCAATCTGATGCGAAATGTGTCTATCTATCGAGATATTTGTGACTGTATTGAATGATTGTAGGTGATTGTTTATAGTTAGAGATGATCTTTGTTGCTTTACATTTAATTCATTCTAGTGTGGTTTTTATCATTTAATTTATTGTATTATTACAATTGGATCAAAATCAACTAACTAGATTGCAAATTATCATTGATGTTAATACTATTTATTATTTGTTGTAACTTCAACTACTCTCATTTGAATAACCATGTGGATTTCCTGAATATATTATACTTGGACACTTATACTTTGTATTAGTGTGGTATTTGATGCATAAGAGTTCCTTTTCTTATTTTTCAATTGAGATTTTTTATTCGAAGTTTCTCATGGAAGTTAGCTTGACATTGTTTCTTTTTATCATTGTTGCTCTTTCCTTTCACTTTGGTTTAACTAATTCAGTTTTTATTCACCATAGATTTTTGTTAGTTCATTCATTACTTACTATATATTACGTGAAAGCAATAAAGCAATGCCAACACCCATTAGAAAGAATGGTTTAATGGTACGTTCACCAAATATATATTGTTATTTATGAAAATAACATTGAATAGAAAGCACTTAATGGTGAATCTTTATATTAGTCACATGTTTAGTAATGAAGTATGGATATGAAATTGTTAAGACATAAAATCCTTTAAACTATGACAAGTTAATATACTGATCTATCATACTATGGAAATTAAAACTTGTTAATTAAACCGTGTTAATAAATAGGAAAAAACATAGGCAATTTGAATTCATATATTGTAAGCACTATCCCCAAATATGAAGTTAATTACAACCTTTCCAAATTGTGGAAATACCATTAAAAATAAAACCATGGTATAAGTATTAAATCATACTTAAATTGGGAATTTATGTATGTATGTACAATCCATTTATGGTTAAATTGAGATGAATAAATGTGTCAATTTAGGGATAATTCTCACAAGTTCAAATGCATAATAATTGCATCACTTCAATTTCATATATTATTTATATGATTAACTATGATTTTTGTTTAATTACATAAAAAATTAAGATTCATTACATGCAAATTATAATTAACGATAAATTAGTATAAACAAATATTTGTTATATCGGAATGAAATGCATTGTATTATTAAAACAATTTTTAAAATTAATTAATTTGAATATAATTAAGATATTATTACATGTGAAATATTTCTGACCTATTATATTTTATAATATAAATTCACAAAATTGTTTACATTTATTGTAACAATATCATAGTAACTGCACTGTAAGGAAGAATATATTATTGATGTTTTTAATAAACACCTATCATAATTCTTCAAAATAAATATGCATGATGTTTTTTCACAATTTAAAAATGCATGATGTTTATACACAATATTAAATTGGAGGAATTTGTTTTTGATAGAGCACATCTAACAATCACATCTATAAACTTCTAGCAATTACATCTAAAAACGTTTAACATCATCTATCGTACCATCATCGTCATTTTCACCACCTCACAAACATAGACATAAACATCATCATACCATAATAAACATAAACATAAACATCATCATACCATCATAAAAATAACCATAACCATAACCATAAATGTACCATCATCATCATTTTCATCACCTAACAAACATAAACATCATCATACCATCATAAACATAAACATAAACATAAACATCATCATACCATCATAAACATAACCATATTAAACATTAACATAAACAAGGGCCGTCATCATCATTTTCACCATCTAACAAACATAAACATAAAAAACATTATACCATCATAAACATAAAAATAAACATAAACATGAATGTACCATCATAAACATTACTTTACATCATCTAACATATACATCTAACATATTTAAACATCATCTACCACACAAATCTAGTATTAACACCTAACAAAACACACGTTGCATTATATAACATTATTACCCATCAAACACATCTAGCAAACATCATCTAACCATCATCTAACCTGAACTTAGAACATACACATCACCATTAATAAATATTATAACACATCTGGTCCACCTCCGGAACCAGAGGCATTAATACTTCTCCCACTATATCCAGAGGCATCAACACTTCCACTAGTAGATCCAGAGGAATTAGTACCTCCACCAGCAGATCTAGACATCGAAACCTCCACCAGTAGAGATAAAGGCATCAATAAATCTTCCAGCAAAAAGAAAAACCTGGAGAGCAGCATAGATAGGTCCATGAGGCTGAATTGTACTTGATGTGACCATCATATCTACAACTGAGGTGACTACAGAAGCAAATGGTGGATGGTCAGGCTGATGAGAAGGATAGGTTGGTCAATTGAGTAGGAGTATATTAGGATATGGACATGGTGTTCCAGGTGGGGGTAGATGACGCGATGGAGGGGCCGATGAAGGATGAGGATGAGGAGGAGGAGGAGGTGGATGAGATGTCAAATATGGTGGCAGAGGAGGAGGTGGATGAGATGTTGGATTTGATGGAGGAGGATGTGGATAATATCTCGAGGTTACATTTTATTGACAATCAAAAGGAGCCGATGGAGGAGAAGGCGGAGGAGGAGGGTATCAGATCTCATAAGATATGGAATTTTCATCCCTCCTAGCAGCTAAAAGGGTGGATGCATTGACAATATTTTGCATCAAGTTCCTCATATCACGAAGAACCATCCTCCATATCTCTATGAGGTTAGGGTGTCATATAATGTTGTGCACCCATACAGGTTGAACCCCCTATTGGGCCAACAATGTCGATAACCTGTCTGCCACATCCTGTCGATACGTATCATCAAGCCTGCATAAGAGGCCAAGTCTGGCCAATTGTGCAACCTTGGTCTTCTACATATCCTCATCACCCTAAACGGGAGGAGGTGTCCCCTCCCCATCGAATGTGCCAGCATCTGCAAAATATATAGTACACAACAATAATTAGATAATTTCATTAAACAATTTAATATAACAATTCAAAATATATTTCATTTGCATTAAGTATAAAGATAATAAAATGCAACTAGATTAATTTAAACGTAATGCTAATATTACCTCTCTCATCCGAAGGCTCATCCTAGGTGAAGAAGATGTTGTGACACACTCTCAGTACAAGTCCGTGTATGGATATGGCACAATGTCTAATGCATGGTCGTTCTCACGGGATAACATCCTGATCTATTACCTAGAGCAGATAGAGTGAAAAATATGCCCTATATATCCTGCAATGCTTAATTGAATATTTGGTAACAAGGAGGCTCTTCCACAAAACTCACCAAATTGGCCAAGGTAAAAACTCCAATGTGATTCTAATTTCTCTGTTTGACTATTTCTTGGGTAAAATGAACCTAGTTTTGAAAATAGCTTTGTTCACATTGTTCCTTTTTATTCTTTCCACTTCCTTTTTTGAGGATGGTTTTATGAAATTTTTGGTTTGATTAATGCCATTTTTTTAGCCTTGTGACTATCATCTTGCAAAACGGGCCCCCATAATCTTATTTTTTTGGTGATATTCACTTATGGTATGTAATTTCAACCTTTGGCATATAGGACAGGTTTTCCTCATCTTTCTCATTGCATTTTTAATTGGCACCATTTCCATTATTGTGCCATATGTTTGATCTTGTCAGGTTGTGACATTAACCCTTCATTTTTGCACGTCGTAACTTGTGTGGTAGTGCATACCTTCCATGGGAATCTTAGATTACCACCTTGATTGCTGATTGATTCCCATGCAAATATTATTTAGGGCTAGAAACCCTCTTTACTCCCTCATTTTTTCTCTTTTCTTTAAAATTTTGGCCTTCCTGAGGGGGTTCTCGAAGTTTTATATGATTGGTCACACATGTCATATTTATTGCTCCGTTTCTTCTACCTATATCACTTTATCCGCTACACTCACACTCGACCTATTGTCTGATACCTTGCATTGCCTCCATACTGCATTGCCCTTACCCATGGAGAGAATCCCTGCATTGAGTGGCCCCTATTTCCCATGTTTTCATCTCTGTGTTGCATATCACTTTGTTGGTTCCGCATGCATGGAACCTTGCTTCCCACTATGCCACTCATTCTCTCTGACCGAGCACACTTTTATCTCTTTTTTGTGCTCGTTAAACCATGAAAAATACACACTATATTGAGTATCATTTAATCCCTTTTTTACTGGCTCATTAAAAGTGAATGAAAAAGTCACCTCTATCGAGCACAATTTTATATTTTTTTGGGCTCGTGAAACATATACAGAAAAGACACTCTAGAGTACAATTTTACCTCTTTTTTGGGCTTGTAAAACCTGCATGAGAAAGACACTATAGAGCATACTTTTATTTCTCTTTTGGGCTCGTAAAACTATGAAGAAGACACCAAAAAATAAAAGTGGGGGGGGAATCATTGTCTATCCTTTGAGAAAATGGTAACATTCCATTATGTCACCCTTGAACATGGCACCTATTTGTGTCACTGACTTACAGTTTGGTTATAACTTGCTTAGGGACCTTATGATCTTCATGAGTCATAATATTTCTCTGATTGGTTACTCTTAAATTTGTTATGGAGAATACTCTGATGCCACTTCATCATTCTCTATGGTCTATATGGTGTTCTTGAGTCTATGTTGTTGATTCATTCACGTGTCCTTCTATATGTTCAAGGGAATTCCAACTTGAGTCAGCCATTTCACATTCCCATTGACCTTGTATGTCGACCATCCTTGTGTCAGTTGTGGTCAAAATTTCTATCTATTTACCTTTAGTCTCAATTCATTTTTTTACATCAAGGCCCTACGTTGATAGCTTCCTTCGTATCGACACCGAATACTTATATAGGAGGTGGATCTAGACACTAGTCAGTACCTTGGAGCTTGCAGTCCTTAGTGGAAGGTGTCCTCATGTTCGTCGGTGGGTTTCCCATATTGATTCTTGATCGAATGATTCTACGAGTGTTTGACATCAAATCCTTTGTTCACAATCGTTAGTTTGTATTGGGTACCTTGGGGGTCATCCTCATTATTGGTGGTCTCCCTCACGTTTAGTAATGGTAGTCCTCATTGATAGGTAATCAGACGTTTCTCCCATTCTTCTCATCAAAACATATATTTTCATGTTGTAGAATCATGCTATTATGGTTTAGACAAAGACCTTGGGATCTAGAGTGGTACCAATCATAAATGCTACTCTCCCCAGGTTGAGATGGAATATATTTTTTGAGTACTATGAAGAGAATTATGTCTTCCTGATATACACTCTAACATAGATCCACATTGCATTTGCTTGTGGTTATGATACTTTTATGACATGGATCCATCGTGTACTTATTATTGTCCATGTTCTAGCATATTATTACATGGACCCATGGTGTATGATGTCGGTGACCATGTTTTGTTGTATTTTTACTATGCATGGGTATGCCTACCTTGAGGATGATATATCTATATATACATAATTGGTTGATAATTGATTGTACAAACTCTCTGATTCCTTGATCTTCAATTCCTTTCATTGTGAGATTATTATAAAGTGTTTCAACCATCAATTGCTCTTCTGACCTCAGACTTTAGGGGGGCATCTGTTATACCATTATTATCTACCCTTAGGGTCTATAGGAGATTTACCATACTTTTTATGTCTAGACACTACCTTTCTGACCCTTGACTATGAGCATTACTGAGTTTGAGGACTATCACCCTCTATTCACTGTGTAGAAAGTGATAATATTCCACTATCGCTCATTCTATTACAAGAAGAGAGTGACCCTATCCCACCTTGCACTACTTATAGGAAGTGATAGCCTCACAACCTTCACATTTGGTTAGTTTTCAAGGAGATGATAATGATGAGTTGGATCCACATGTCATGGGCTTGGGAACTCACAATCCCAACTCAAGTGCGACAAGACTTAGTAGTCTACATTCATCCCATTTCCTCCTCCATCCATTTATATACTAAAAATAAATCAAGGGGGAAAGGGGAGACTGAAGAGAGTATTGTTATGCTATTATATTTCAGAGCTAATCCCTGAAGCTCTCACTGCGATAATTACGTATGTGATTGAAATCAAGGAGGGATTGGAACAAGGATCTTGGAGAAGACTTGCACCATAGCTCAAGGTATGTGCATGATGTATATTTCTTATTGATCTCATATAGACATGTGCATTTCTCCCCTCCATTTCATGTCTTGTGTATAATTATATGTATTGTGCTTATGATTACATCTATTATATGTGGAGGATCATATTTGTCCTTGAACATATTAGATTAGATCTAGGTTGTATCTTGATTGTACACTAATCTATTTATATCTTGATTATATTAATGCTTGAGAGGTTTGATATGGGTATTATTTTTTGATTGTGTGCAGGCAGTAGGTGCAAAAGAACTAGAGCAAAGTCCATTGGATCTATACCAACAAGGGATCTACATTAATATACATCACTACAGACAAGGTGAGTTACCTTATTACCTTCTCTTTCTATGTAATATGATGTCAATATTATATCTAGAGTGGAAATCATAGTGGTATAGCCCCCATCTTTCTTGGATGAAGGGAAAGAGATCCAAGGGTGGTTCAATATGTCCACAAAAGGGAAATATCCACTAACATATATGGTGGAATTTATTGTTGCACCCTTTGTTTCTACTAGTTGACATTTGAGGAATGGTGGCCCTATCATTATTTCCATCCAAACACATGCCAAATGGAGGAACACTATGAAAAATGAAACAACGAAGGCCTATAGAATTAGTAAATTATGAGTAGGGAAATGTGCAAATTTTTCTTTTTCACGCTCTCATATTTATAATATCATTAAATTCTCACTAAAATATGTGAAATGAAAGAAAAGATCAACTTTGTACTAATACTAAGTTATAGAGTTTTATTTAGTCATTTTAATAACAAAATGTAGATATGTGGAATAATTATATATTGAAATTGAAGCTTAATTGACATTTTCTAAGTTTTACAAATTGAATTTGAAAGTTTCTAGCACTAACTAATAACTAAGATCATGAAATTTATACTTTTATTCTATTGAATTCCTTTTATTACAATATTAGTCTATATGATTCATATGCCCCTCTTACAACAAATATCTTTTTTATTTGTTTGGAAAAATGATGGTTATTTTAACATATATGAAAAATACTATAATGTTCAGAATACAAATGATTAGAGTACAAAGAAGAATTGACTCATTTAGATCTAAATATAATGTTCAGAATACAAATGATTAGAGTACAAAGAAGAATTGACTCATTTAGATCTAAAGGACAATAATAAGTCTAGTAGGTTGGATTGATCTTTAGGATCACAATTTATTACATCTCTCTTAGTAAGAGTGGCTTTGAGTGAATGATAAGAAAACAAAAATGGGAGTTATTATTCATCCAACCAAGTCCCAAAAACCTCTTAAACTACTTACGTAGAGGCAAATTCTACATCATAATGCTCAATACAATAACAAACAAAATCATCGTCGATAGACAAGTAGAAGTTAATAATTCAAACATTGTTTTCGCTATAATTGTCAGTTTTTATAAAGTGTTAAATGATTCCTCTCCTAGTTTTTTTAACTGAATTTGTAGTTTTTTAGTTGGAAATTGATTCCTAGCACACGTCACCCCTGGAGTCAATGTTAATCAACCTTCGTTGTAATGTGATGTTATATTATTTAAATGCATCTTAAATTCTTCTTGATATTGTCATTCTAATAGGATGAAGGAGATCTTGTTTCATGGGCCATCCATAACCCGAAATGCCCCATAGACGTGATTTTCTCATTAGGTTGAAACAAATTCTCATTTTGGGTCACATAGGAGCCCTATGTTTTTGTAAAGAAGCTACAAGCCAGAATTTGTTACAATGCGAGAGAATGTAGGAAGAAGCAGGCATATGCAAGTAAGTAATCTGCGAACGTAACTGAGGAGTCTGGAAATAAATTAGATTCTATCTTTATTGCTTGTAATGTTGCTCAATAAAGTCCAAAACATGTTTGGTTTTTTAACAGCGGTTGTAGTAATCATATGACCGAAAACAAGGAGCTATTTATAACTAGTCTAGATGATATTGTTCAGTCAAAGTAAATCTTGGAAATGATAATAAAGTTATTGTGAATCATAAATATTTTATAACTGTTTTTACCCAAAATGGTGAAAAGAAGACTGTTGAAGATGCATACTATCTACCAGGTTTAAAATTTAATTTGTTGAGTATAGGACAACTGATGGAAAATAAGTATAAAGTGATGTTTGATAATAATGTTTTCAAAATTATCAATAAGTCTCCTAGTAGGATGTCGATAGAAAGAGTGGAGATGACTAAACATAGGATGTTCTTGCTCACAATGAAAAGTGGATGTGATGAGTTAGTTAATTCCTACAAAGTTAAGAGCCTAGATCAGTCTTGGATTTGGCATATGAAGTATGGCCATGTACATTTTGGTGGATTGGATTGTTTGAAAAGAAAGTAGATGGTGAGATGATATTGTGTATACAACAATTAACAAGCTTTTGTGAGATATGCATTGGCAAAAAAATATAGAGAAATATTTTTGATAGGCATGTCATACAGAACAAAAGTATCAATAGAAATTTTATATACAAATCTATGGAGGCCAATACAAACACCCTCATTGGCTGGAAACTATTATTATTTGACATTCATTGATGATTTCAGTCAAAATACATGGTTGTGCTTCTTAAAACAAAAATCAGAAATATTTGGTGTCTTCAAAAGGTTCAAAGCCTTATTTGAAAAGGAAAGTGGAAATTGCATCAAGGTGTTGAGGTATGATGGTGGAGGAGAATACAAGTCCAATGAATTTATGGAATTCTGAAAACATCATGGAATCAAGAGATAGTTCACTACTCGGTATACACCTTAGCAGAATGGTGTGTCCAAAAGAAAGAACATGAACATTATGAATATGGGTCGAAGTATGTTGAAGGGGAAACACTTTCCTAGTGATTATTGGGCAGAAGTAATGGCATGTTCTATTTAGATCCTTAATAGGAGTCCAACTAAAAGCATCAAAAACAAAGTTCCTCAAAAGTTATGGGGTGGAAATAGTTGTACTATGGACATCTCAAAATATTTAGGTGTGTAGCATACATTCATGTACCTAAAGAAATGAGAAGAAAATTAGATGACTAGAGAGAGACATGTATTTTCATTGGTTATAGTAAGGAGTATAAAGCATACAGGATCCGACCAAGTCAGCCAAATCCATGCCCACGTATAACACATCACCACACAGTTTGGTGTACCCAAAAAATTGGTATATGGTAATGGAACTCATTTAAAAAATTATATTTTCCAAGGGTTATCATTCTTTTTAGGATTCACACATGAGTTCACCTCCCCTTACTATTTGCAAGCTAACATATAGGTATAGGCAGTCAATAAAGTCCTCAAGGCCATGCTCCAACAAACAATTAACAAGAAGGATCTTTCACAATGTGGTGATCTTGTTCTCATGTTCAACGCCAAGAAGGACAACAAACCAGGCCTTTGGAAGTTTGTCCCAATATGGAACGACCCTTACATCATTAAACAAAGTCAACCCAAAGGCACTTATGTGTAGTTTACCAAAGGGAGGCCTTCTCTGACAACCCTGTAAATGGGTTGTATTTGAAGAAATTATTTCCATAGTCACAAGATCGGGATGACCATCAACCACATGAAAGTTTTCACAAAACAATCACATACTGGGTGACATCCCACTCATAGCCTACTTTGTCCCTTTCACAAAACACAGTGTCGAGCCCATGCTTTATTTGTCCTTGAAGTTTTATTTTTCTTGGTTTATCCACTTTGAATGAGGCATGTTTTAATTACTTTGAAAATGACATTGAACCCAAATTGTTATGCAAGGTTCATTGATGGCGTGATTTGTTGGTCAAATAATATAACATTCACCACTTAGGCCATTTATACCCTGACACACACATTCTACCACATAGGCGGTGTATGCCTAATTCCTACCACTGATAACCAAGATGAGCACGATACTATCATTGGATTGTTGGTCGATGCCATCCATTTTTTCATTTGACATCTTCACTTCCTCTTAGATTCTTATTCCTAATTGCATAATTGAACACCACATGCCTATGCCCCCTCCTCTCATTGATGCCTCTACCAATGCTCCTATGTAGGGTGTAGATCCGCCATCGCGGATACCCAGACAAGTTGTATAGATCCAACATCTACACCAAATAGAACACATACAACAACCATTAGTCTCATATATGCATAATAATCAATAAGTAACGTGCGCATAAATGGAATCCAAACATGTATGTAAACATGGTAAAGAGATGCTTACCACCAGAATCCGATCCCTTGTGACCAAGAGATGGAAGATCTGGATCTATGGGCGCTTAGAATACAAGCCTTTTCACATAGTGTTCAATGTAACACGTAACGGATAGGGTAATATCCATAATGAAACAAAGGATATCAGTCTCTACATGTATGGTATAACTATGGTTCATATTATATTGTCACACATTACTTATGAGTAGTATGGGACCTATTATGAACACTAACTAAGCATGTTGTAATTTCAGCTAATTCCATGGGAATGATACTCTTAGTTCTAATAACCTCTTGCTTTATTAGATAGAGCTAGTATATATACCAGCATAGATCCTTCTTAAATCCGTATCTATCAAGCACTGAGAGGGATCCAATTTCTTGAGGTGTATTTCTTTTTTAAAATTTAAACTCAAGAAATTTGATCTCTCTTGTTTGATAGATCCGGGTTTAAGTTTTAAATTTTTATTTTATAAACGAACATCTATTTTTTAATTACTTTTCATAATATTTTTTTTTATGAACAAACATGGATTTTTTTAAATACTTTCCATAATTTAATTTTTTATTTTATGAGGCGACATTAATTTTTTAATTATTTTGTTAGTAACGTTACATGACACACTCACACATGTTACAACATCTCCCCCATACTGGGTTGTAGAGCACCTCGTTTCACTCAGTGCAATTAAATCAAACGTAATCAATGAAGAGTGGTATAATCATAGTAAACACATAACCAATCATTATGGAACAGTGATTACTCATATTACTAATATCATGTATGGAGAAAGCAATGTGTTTCATAGAGATCATCTTACTAGTATAGCTAATCATATCAGAATAACACATATCCATAAGAGTGATAGTACAGGCTATGTCACTAATTCTAGATAGGTAACAATGGTTACAAGCCTATTCGGTGATAGTCCATTCCACTCCATGGATATCACTCGATGGGCCCAATCTGTTGTCGCTAGACCAACATGTAATGAAGTGTAAGGATATTCCCAACCACTCCACCTTCTTCCCTAGGCATCACCCTTACCTAGAACTCCAGATGGGGCTCCCTTGACCCCCTCTCTAGAAACACTACAACAAGGTGAAGTGATGGAATCCTCTCAAAGAAACATGGACATAGGATGCTACCGAACATAAATGTATTATGTCCCTCCATAATGACCTTGGTCATCTAGGAACACATATTGGCCAGCAACACGGGCCCCTGCCAAAACCCTCTCGACCAAAAGAATTTGACCCTTAGAAGTCTGGTGGGTCGTCGTCACCCCAACACCTTGATTACAATGGTTGCCACCACCTTTATAGTCAAATCCAACAAGGATTCCCCCATACTTATTCACCTTTGGGTTATCCTTGCAGATCAGTTGATCCACTATCCACGGACCAACAAGAGAAGGGTGGTTTTCCTCCCAAATCCTGTGAATTGAAAAACCTATTAGAAAATATATTTCTTGGTGCTTAAGATTCAACCTCTCGTCACAAATCAAGAAGCAATCCTCCTGATGGTCCCAGAGCCCTAGGGTCTCACTCGACCTCATCAACGGATAGGAGAAAAACTTCAACAACCCTACATTGCATAGGTGCTATTGAATGAATAGATCATTCCATACTTGTCCCAACAGATGGTTGTAATGGCACTCACACCACTCAATATCCATGGCATCTAACACACACTCTGCGACTACAAAAAAGACAAGAAAGTGTGTCAGTCCTCATCACCAATCAACACAACAAAAAACCAAATAAACTCAACAAATGTGTGAATTTTACATCATTAGTTGCATGGTTCTGTGCAGATATAGACAAAAAATCCACACGATTTAACCGTGCGGGACTTACAAGTCCCATCTGCGTGACCATGCAGGTATCTGCATAGCATCTCAGCGGTTAAATTGCATGGGATATGCACGGTTCAGTCACATGGTGACATGATTTTCCCATGCAATGTCACGTGGATAATCACTGCGACCAAGGCATGGAAATCTTGCGCGGTGCATAGTTGTCGAAGGAACAGCCGCATGATTCCATGCAGCCGTTCCTTCAAAATTCACGCGGTCAGCCAAAAACCCTTCTGGCCAACTGTATGAGCTCCTAGGGACTAAATAAAAAAATCAAACCGCTAGAAATGATGGGATCGTCACGAGAACTCACCTAGAACTCATTGAAAATTGATGAAGGTGAAAAATGATTTCAAAAAATGGGACCACCCCTATTTATAGGCCAAAATGCCCAATTTGCAATAGCCTTGTTTAGGAGTTCCATAACACCGTTTAATGAACCATCAACACCATTGTGATCATGATCATAATATCTTCAACATGGTGGCATTTGTTTTGTTCGCCCTTAAACTTCACCTGAAACTTGACTTGACACTCATTTTTCGGTTGTTTCTCAAGGTATGGTAAACTAATGTCAATAATGATTGCACCTTCAAATTTATTCTCCTGAACACTCTTATGCTTTAGTATTTTCATCATGTGTGCATGATTTTTGCTTGGAAACAACTTCTTCCCCAATCAAAAGGACCACGACCCCCCAACAAGTATGTCATCTCAACCTTGCATATAGGCCATGTATCCCCTATGGTTATATTGCACTTATCCAATCATCCTATTGATATCTATAAGGCTCTCATCACTTAGTAAAATGCATCACCACCTTCACTCAACAATGTAGTTACCGGGAAGTAGAATGATCCCCCATGTGTGCACGACCATTACATATGCCCTCACATTATGACACCCATGATTTCAAACCACCCAGTCAATAGAATCTGATAATTTACCATCTTACACATTCACTTTTCTTATTGCATCTTGATGAATTCCTTGTTGGATTCTTTGGTACATGTTATGGTTATGATTCACATATTGTTTCTTGTCCCCATCACAATCAATAAACCATATGAGTTTTTCTCCATTTCACCAACCCTCGAGAATACCAACAATGAGCCCCAACCTCTATACACACCAATATCATTTGATAATCCCCATAGGGATGCTCTACATTCTATTTACTCATTGGGAAGTCATCTTCTCATTTGTACAAAACATCCACATAGTTCTTTTTGTATAAATATATTCCCTTGTCGACTCAAAACAAGGGAACAATATCACATCACTTTATTCTTTTGGAAGCACCCCTAGTCACCTTTGATCAACATATTTGTGTTCATTACCCCCCAACACCTTCAATCTTGTTTTTGTCATCCAGATTCACCCTACCATCGTTGTCGTTCCTTTGACAAAAATCACATCACGACCAATTTGCAGTATGTTCATCCCATTTACACCATGCACTCTTGTTTGAAGAATGTGTCTGTACACCAGTGTTAACACCTGGAAAATTCCTTGCATCAACAGTAGGGGTTCTCCCCAATGAAAATTCCTAATTAGACTCTCCATTGTTTGCAATAGGGAACCCGCCCGATTTAAAGTCCGACTATCGTATAAGATGCTCCTGTGATGGGTTTATCGGATGTGGCCCGATCCACCATTTAGAGTTTTAGGATTTTGTATGCAATGCCGATTACTAATTCTAAATGTACATGATTTCTACCTATGCTTGTTTAACTATTAGAAAGAGGCCTCACTTAGTGATCTGTAGGTTCTTACCTCTCGTTTTATCACCTCCTTACTATCAGTCAACCAAGAAGATGTCCTAATTAAATGCAAGATTCTAATCTACCTAACCTATCCTTGCAAGGAGCAAAATTAAGAAGGAGCAATGATAGTAAATTACATCATACAATTCTAGAAGCTAACTACAGAAAATAATGTATTTAACAACCACAAAATAATGTCAACACATAGATAGCTTGAGCATTAACATTTATTGCATTCATTACTCACAAATAACACTGAAAATTGCATTTTCGCATTCATACACGACAAGATGATTCAAAACTATTAGAATAGTCCAACATAATAGGAAATATCTTATTGCATATTCATAAAAAAAATGAAGAAAGTAGTTCTACACATTTGTTCACATGCTTCAACACAATAACCCATGTATGCTTTCACCCAGAAAACTGTCTTTCTCATTAGCAAAAAATAGTTTGTAACACCCTGATTTTGACCTCGTTACCTGAAACATGTAAATGATGTAAAAATCGCTATAAAAAGCATGGTGTGGAGCTCAAGGCCAAGGCCTCACCATCGATTTAGTGTTTTATGAATCGACAATTAAAAATCGATGCATATGGTTTGCGTGCTAGCCAGACACAATAGAAATTACGAATATAATGTAAATATGTATTTTAATAAAATACCCACAACTAGCTATGCAATGCAACAAGAGTATGGGGGCATGCTTTTTACAAGGAATAGAGAGGGAAAATATTCAAACCTTTGAGCCAATAGTGTCAATCCAAGTGTCAATGAGAGAACCCATAAACCATCAACTACCCATTTTGACTTTTGTACCCAATCATTTATTTCTTCCAAGATTTGGTTGAGGTAGTTATTGTTTTGGGAAATGGAGAGTATGGATGTCCCAATTTTGTGTATGAGAAAGCCATCAATTTTGAAAATCGTGTTTGGCTTCTTGGGAAAGAAAACACCGAGGAAATTTATTCCCAAGCCATTATTCATGCAGGGGTTTTTCTCTCTCATGCATTCTGAGCTTGCTGGGCGTTTCCCTCCATGTTTTTGCTGGGCATTCCCTCATTTTCCATAGTTGGGAAGTCGTTTTTGTGTTGCAGAATGTTTCGGAGGAAGGGGGTCACGATTTGGGGGTCCATAGAGGCCGTTTCCCCCCCTTGAATTCCCATATACCTGTTGTAAAATAGATTTTGTTTACCAAGGGTCGATTTCCCCTCTAACAATCCGTTTTGGGTGCCCACAATTTTGGAATACTCATGGAAACCATATCTTGTGAATCCCATAAGTAAAAACGTTTTGATATACCCAACATATGTGCTTGCTGTGTGTGGGAGAGAATGTTGTGGTTTGATTTATGTGTATCCATTGCTTTGGCTTGAACTTGGGTGTAAGCCACTAGGAGTAGAAGAGGAATCATAATTGTCTTGATAAACCTAGTGAAGAGTGTAACCTCACTAAAGATGAAGGGGCTTTGGGTACTTTTCTATGCACACCTTGAAGATCACTAGAAGGGAAGGTATTTTCTGAGGGACTGTGGAGCAGTGACAAGAATACTTTCTTATGTTGGGTGTGTAGGTATTGTGGGTGCCAAATAGGATGAATCTCGTGGAGGTGCCAATAGCTCTATGGATGAGCTCACTAGCTTAGAAATTCTCCCTTTCTACTGCCTTAACAGCCTGATAAACCCAACTGTGAACTGATTTGGATGTGATGTGTTAAATAATTGGTTATGTGTGAGTCTATTGTTCCCCTTTTCCTTGTGGAAATCATACCCAACTCGGGGGTGGTAGTTGTGTTGAGATATTGATGAGCACAATTAACCTATGGTTGGGTGGAACATTGTAGTTGCATAGCCAATTGCTTAGGACGACTCATTTTAAGATAAGTACTTTCTTGTATTTCCATTATGCAATGTTTCTTTTATTGAAAACTGTTATGATTATGCAAGTAAATGCATGATAGATGTGTGTAGTATAATTTATTCCGCTGTGTCAAATTTGATTATGCATCTGCACACATATGTATCTTGTTTGCTATGAATTTGTTAATGATAATGGAGCTAGAGTTTTGAAAAAGCACATATTTTTAGTCACGTTCCCTTCTCGGAGTGGAATTTATAGAAGGGGACGTGACATAGTTTCTTACACATGAGTCTAGTGCAAAATTTCACAAGAAAAATCCCTTTTCTCATCTAATCTTTCCTATTTGTCTTTACCAACCCAGCCTTTGGGTGACTTATCACTTCACCTTCCTTGAACCTTTTGCTTTCCAAAACTTTTGTCTCTTTTGATTACAAAATAAGTGAGCAATATTAAAATACAATGAAATATTACACTAAGATGGTGGAGCGCTCTATTGAGTTTGGATATATTCATTCCAAATAACACTTTCATAAGATATAATATTTAATTGTTGCGGTTCTAATAAATTCAAATCTACTTCATGAAATGGTAAATCTTTGACCATGGAATTTAATCCTTTAGTTGCTGCATTGTGACCATTTGCTAAGTAATGTGCCTTCATTGTAGCTTCCCCAATGTGCTCTTGTAGATCTTCTGGAGTGATAGTCTCTAAACTCCTAATAACAGTAATGTCTTCTTCCTTGATAGTCCTTAATTCAGCCAAGTGTTGCTCTTTTGGTACTAGATTTTCAAATGAGCCAAGAGGAGGGAGATGACATTTTTCAAAAGCTCTAGAAATACTTTGGTGAATTTCCTCACATTTGGAAATGGAATCTTTCACTTCATTCTGCATTTTCTTTTATGCTTTCTCGCAACTATTCAAAATTGCAAAATCTAGCTTGAGTTCAACTGTAGATCTCTTGGGAAAATGTGGAGGGATTTCTTTGGTTGGCTTCCTTGAAAATTTTCCCGAGCCTAGTTACCATCCCTTGCACTTAATAAGTTTTTCTAGTGATCAATTCTTGAGAATGGAACCGTTTTTCTTGCAGGGCAGAAGCACATTCATAAAATGGTGTCAATTCTTGCTTATTTTCTTGTGCAGTATTTAATTGATCCACCAATGTTCTCTACTAAGATCCTCTATTTGTGCTTGTAGAGATCCTTTCTATATGGTAAGATATTCTACCTACTGATCTCACTAGTTTTCTTTCTCTTGTAGTTCTCTCAGTTGAGATTAGAGATCTTCTTTTTCACCTTCTAATATTACTACCTGTACATTAAGTGAGTCCTTCTCATCTTCTAGACTTTGAATTTTATGCATGGCTTCTTCTTTCTGTAGCTCTCGGAAATCTCATTGGCATCTTATTTCAATCCCTTTGCTCCTAGACTGCACTAAATTATCTTTCAATTTGACCACTTTGGATTTTCTGCTTTCTGTGATTTCCATTAACTTGTGTATGTTATCCTCATTTCCTAATGCTGCAACAACATTTACAGATGACGTGAATTTTGGGTCTTTATTTGTGCCCTCAACAACTGGGACTTCTTGTATAGTAATAATATCGGGACGCGAAGCAACTTTTAGTCTCTTTTCCATTCTCTTCATGATAGTATTTATTTTAGGGTCATAGTAGACTATTGTTTCCAACTTAGCAATCCCATGTTGCTTGAAAGGTGTGAATGGTGTAGGTCCTAGTTCAACTAGCGGAATATGCCCTCCAGTGAGAGGAACTTCTTTGTTGCTATCCGTCAGATTATCAATTTCCATATATCGACTGCCATTACCTTCTAGTAGATTCTTGGGTTCCACAACTTTCTTGAAGATCTATTTTTCTTCATTATTCTTCTTTGATTCTTCTTCTTGTGGTATTTTCTCTTCTTATTCAACAACCAACTTTTCGGCTTTATCTTGGTCATCCTTCTTTTATGTTTCTTCAGCTCTTTCTTTCTCTTGTCTCTCTTCTTCCACTTTCTTCACCATTTCTTCTTCCCGCAGTCTCTTAGCATTTTCAACTGAGAGAGCTTCTTCTACTACCTTTTTTCTCGTAGTTTCTTCTAAGTCTTCTTGTGTTGATGGCTTGCTGGAAATTTCCCCTTTCCTTTTGCTGAACCCTTTGTTTAATTCTGCAATATTATTTACCCTTTGGTATATTTCCTCCTCTCGTAAGAACTGATCTGTATATTCATAACTAATCCTAACTGATTGTCAATGCAACACCACGTTATGAAGGTGATCATTTATGACAAAAATATTTTCACCGAAATGGTGAGAATCCAACTCTTTCACAATTTCTTCAGCTTCCTTGAATTTATTGAATTTATATTCTCGAACCATGAGTGGTAGTGGGGGCCATGAAGCTTTCTTATTGTCATGTAATAAATTCCCAACACCATTTATAAATACATGTCTCACTATCTCCTTTAAAATGACAGTTAGTGACATATTTTGGCATCAGTAGTGGTCCTTTTGAACCTCCATAGACACGTAAATAAGTTCCTTCAGGAGTCAAGTAATAATATCGTAGCCACATGGCCACTGTAATGGCCTCATAAGACATGCGATTCAGTTCTTTCTCAAAACTCAATTTATATAATGGGATCAAGAACTCTTCACAAATTTGCTTGTAAAAACTTGCATCTTTGTGAATCCATAGAATCTGATATGCCACGTACACTGGATTTTCGATAGGATTCCATTTGCACCCAAGATTTGGAAAATGATTTATGGTCAGAATACAATCTATAAGATAGTATGACATATGAAATTTGGACTTCTTTTGTTTAAGTCCTTTTTGTGCATCGTCAATGACCCGCATCATGTTCTCCGATATAATATTAGCCTAGTTGAACATTGTACCATGCATTGTGATGTGATATAATAGAGGTATCCAGTTGAGTTTGTATTTGGCTGAGTTGTATCTTCCATACAATCTACATAGGAGAGTGGCAACAATCTTGAAAGGAGTATTTAGGAACTTAGTTTCATAGTCTCCACTCGTTCTTTGACATAATTGTTTTCCAGGTAGTAACATATTCTTCATACACTCTGCATGATCTATCTTCAACCTTTTAATCCAATATTCCATCAAGAAGACTTTGAATGTTGGGAGTTTGTAGGCCTTTCCTATGTGGGCAGGATGGAATGAAGCAAATCTTTTTCCTGCAGCACTTGCAATGATCCGGGGTTTAACATAAACATAGGGGAGAATCCACCCTATCACTTCGGAACATGGAAATAATTCTAGGCGTGTAATAGCCTTGTGAATACCGAACATCTTGATATTTTGGTAAATCATATCTTCTTCAATTGTTGACTCCAGTATGTTTTGATCACTAATCAAATGATATAACTCTCCCCGCTTGAACTTAGGGGCTACTCCTGTGGTAGATTGAGTATCATCAATTTAGATTTCCAAGGATACTTCTGGAAAGCTTTATCATTTGAGTCCAATATTACCTTATCAGTACGCTTAGGAGCCCTCTTTGACATCTCTGGATCCTATGAAGAAAAGGAAGCATCATTGGGTTGCATAGATTCCATTGAAAATATAAACTAGACAAATTTAAGCATGCAATAAATAGTTGTAACAAGAATTCAATGGAAAAAACTAATAAAGGCATGAATATGTGATCTTCTGTCAGTATAAACAATGTTAGATCCATCCTCAAGGCAATCACAAATCTTATAGCCCTAAAAACTGTTAACAATATGTGTGTTGCAACTAGGGTTTAAAATATTTGAACAAACACATTAAGGAAAACAATCTGAAAACTAGGGTTTAGGCACCCCTTTCCTTAGTGTAGTCCATAGATAATGCACCGGTATTAGGTATTTTAAAACAATCATATAAAGGGGAAAACTAAAACCCTGCAGTTCTAACGGATTATAATCAGCCAATGAAGGAGAAGAAACTAAGAAAACATTCTATACTAGCAGGCAATCGTGTGTTTATATTATATGTCACAAATCCTTGAACGATAGGAGGAAAAGTGACCAAGATGAGGAAAAAATAATTCTTACCCATAAAGATGACAGGCATTCCACTGAGTCTTCAGTTGATCTGGAAGAGATTCCCTTCTAGGTGTCGTGGAGGATGCGATGTCATCGAAGAAAACACAGAACGAGATCGCTAACGAAGTTGAAATCCTCATATAGTTTTCTCTATGATCCCTATTTTTCTTAAGCTTGATTAACAAGGTTTAGGTGTTAAGAATGCATTCCAAAAACCCTATCTTGCTTTACAAGTGACCTCAAACAGTCATAATTCTTGTTTAAAAGGTCAAAACAAATTATTTCAGAGGCATAAAATAATTTCACTCCGGCACATATCAGAGGATTTTCACAATCTTTTGCGAGAGTGTATTGGCATTGAAATCATATGATCATTCACATGTATCAACGTTAATCCTCATTTTCCACTGATATAGTTCGGTGAATAACTCAGTTAGCCTCCGTAATTCATAACCAACAATGTTTCGATGAAGAGGTTGAAAGTTTTGTGAAAAAGTCGGGGAAAAAGTGATTGTACGCCAAACAGTTTCAAAGAAAAATGTAAATCTTGTCGACGAGTTTCAGAGATAAAATCAAAGCTGTGGCGAAACTAGGTCAAATCAAAAGTGATTAAAGTAAATTCTCCTATGTTTGGGCGACAAAACAATAAGAAGAGTGAGAATGTCGGAAGAAATGGCCAATTTCCTCCGACTAGTCGATGCATTTTATAAAATTCATCTGACATCTTGGCAACAAAACACAAAAACTTAAATTTGTAACATTTTGGAGAGACTTACAAAAGTTCTCGCGGTTTTGACGAAAAGGTGAACACTTGTCCAATGTTTTGGCGTAAAACATAAAACTCCTCCGATCTGTTTGGGAAGAAAACTGAAAACTCCTCCGATGTTTCAGAGAGTTTTACAAAAATAACCGAAACGATAAAAAGCAATGGCCCAAAAATGAAAAAAAAAAATATAACTACCACTTCCTTCTAGGAAATAGTTAACTTCAAGAAATACTAGTCTTAGTTTATGAAGAAACTAAAAGAGTGAATTAAGCAAAAAGTTGGATTCAAAAGGAGGGGCCCCAGTCTTTCAAGAAATTATTGGTGAGAGTGGTTGCAGCTGCAACAATTGGCGACTAACGAGGATAACATTGATCTCTGAAAACATAAAGTACTCTTTAGTGAATGACTATTTGAGGTGGGGTGAGAACTTACTTCTACTTATATGTAGCTTCTAATCACAAGAATCATGATACCATTTATATGTCTTGTGTTGAGAGCAATTCTGGTTTTAGATCGGGAAAAGTATCACATTGATCCAACATTATTATTAGTGTTTTAAGGGATAGGGTAGCTTAGTTAGGGCTTCATAGCCACTCTCCCAAAACCAATTTATGAGGTTCATTTACAAAACCTGTTTTCCAATGCAACTAGGTAAGACATGACAGGATAAGTAACAAAATAGGGTAGACGTAAATGTTTGCTCCTTATTCCTATACTAGATGCATTTCTTTGATGCATTAACATTCTTTAATGCTTTATCATCTTTGATAAATTGTTCCCTTTTATCTTCAGAGGAAAAATTCCAGTATCTTCCATCCATAGTATCCTTTTGTGTGGGTGATGAGCGTTGGGCCTGGCCCAAGTCGGGCATTTTGAGCAAGACAGATTTTGGAACTTCGGAGCTAGGTGCAGTTCAGCGGAAGGAGTTTTGGTATAAGTTTTGGGATGCTGTGAAGTTGCGCACATCGTAGCGTTGGAAGAGATGCGAATTTCAATGCTGCAATGAAACAACACTGCAATGTGTCCAGTCTACAGGGATCCAGAAAAGCAGAGTGTTGGATGGAAGACGACACATATTCTAGTTAGACCATCGATGGTCTATTTTTTGTAAAGATGCTCCAGGAGTGCCAAGCGATGGGTAGGAGCAAAGCGGAAATAAAGCGACTGGTCGCACATGCTGTCACATACCCTCCCGTGGTCCCAATTCAAGGAAGGGAACATGATGCCAAATTCTGGGCTTTCACATAATCTTAGCCCACTCATTAGAATCATATGAATAAAAAATTTGTGTGCAGATGCAAACAAATCAAACATGCACAGTGGAATTAGACTATCCACACACATTACTCATGCATACAACATATCAACAATCATCAAATTAATGCATTGCATAAGTAAATACATAGACAGAAAAACACTTAACTTCATTATGCAATTGGTCCCAAACAACTAGCTATGTCACTGCATCGTTCCACCCAACCATAGGCCAGTTGTGTTCATCAATCTCTCAACACAACTGCCACCCCCGAGCTGGGCATGGTTCTTACAAGGAAAAGGGGACATTCCAACTCATTCATAGCTAATTACTCATTTCATCTCAGCCAAGTCAGTCCACAGCTGGGTTTATCAGGCTACATTTGAACCCTAGAGGCTTACACTTAAGATCAAGCCAAAGCAATGGATTTGCCAACAGGATGGCCATGGGTTTCCCAATCGTTTCCAGTAAAAAATGGATTGAGGGAAGGGAAAACAATCACAGAGAGGAAAACTAATTCTCCTCCAGCTAATTAAGCATTTAACAGCCCAAAATGGTCTCTATGGAACCCCCAATCAATTCCTCTTCTTCCCCACTGGTATACAACACAAAAACGCCCTTCTCCCAACTGAGAATGAAGGAGGCTCCAAACTCGTGAGGGAGGAAAACTGGTTGATGGGTAATGGCTTGGGGAGCAATTCATGGCTCTTTTCTTGCCCAAGAATCAAAACATGATTTTCCATGCAGGGTGGCTTTCCCATACTCGAATTTGGACTACCATACCTCTCATTCCCCAAGGCATTAACTATATTAATCAACTCTTTGGAGAAATCAATGATTGGGTACAAAAGTCAACATGGGTAGTTGAGGGTTTGATGGGTTCTCTCATTGACACTTGGTTTGACTTGATTGGATCAAAGGGTTTGAATGTTTTCCCTCCCAATTCCTTGTAAAATCATGCCCCCATCTCTTGTTGCATTGCATATCTAGTTGTGGGTATTTTATTAAAATGCATATTTACATGATGTTGAAATTCCAATGTGCCTGGCTAGCACGCAAACTGTATGCACCAATAAATCGATGGTGGGGCCTTGGCCTTGAGCTCCTCACCATGATTTTATAACAATATTACATCATTTACATTTTAATGCTATAGGGTCAAGATGGGGATGTGACACATGCGAAATATACCACTACCTGAACCAGTTGCACAAGACTGTTAGAGGAAGAACAGCTTGGTGAAAGCGACCTGTTGCCATGCGTGAGACAGGAAGGCCGATAGCGACGTGAAGCATGCGTGGATGATGACCATGACAGAATATTCGCTACCAGAATCCAGCAGTCCGGTTAAGGGAAAACCGTGACAGTTTTGTAAACCTAAGGGTTTTTGCCTTCGAATTGTAAAGACATGACCTACGGGCATGATCTATAAATAAGGCATATTTTGTATGGGAAAGGGTTAATCTTCATTGTTGAATCTCTCGTTTTGTATTATTATTGATTGAATAGATCTCCGTTGAGAGACAATTTTGTAAGGCTCTGCAAGTTGAGTGCACAGAGGCCGATTGAGAGAGAAGAGAGTCCGTAGTTGAGTGCGCAGACAAAGAACTATTGTTCCCTTCCCAAAGATTAATACAACAATAGTTCTTGTGGATGCAGCCTCCATCCTGGGGCTGAACCATGTTAAACCCTGTGTAGTGTGATTGTTTACGTTTTGCACTTATCTGTTTGCTTACATTGAGTGCTTGTATTCTCATTTACCAGTTGTTATGTTAATGCTTTTATATGTATTCGCCATAGGAGAAAAATGAGAATAATATGTTAAGTATTACTTGAATGAATGAATGTTGGATGCATAGTATCTCATGTTTGTGGAAGTATCAGTTTATTGAATAGTCACATGGATATGTAAAGTTCGGGTTGTATAATTCATCAACGCGCAGCACCAGGTGTGCGCAGTATTGCTTATCTCGTCTGCTTGCAGTAGTCTAAATAACCTAAGGCAGTAGATGAATGAATAAGTGTTAAGTGAAGTCTTCATAGTGGTTAAGTCCACGGAGGACGCATATAAATCAGTTGCGTTGTCCTATCACTTACAGCCTGTCTTAACCGTGCAGACCATAAATGTGCTGGTTGCGCAAGTATCTTATCTTGTAGATGCGAGGACCGCGACACAGTTGATCGTCGCACAGTATTCAGTTTGTAACGCGAGCCCCGCACTGCGCTACGCAGTAGATCTGTTTAAACAACTCATCACATCACTATGGAAACCTGATTCCACAGTACCCCCATAGCTACACCTTGGATGAGACCTCAGTCTGTTCGTAGGATGTTGCCGAAAGGGCCGGTGAGAAGGGGTTTTGTTGGTTGCTTGAAACGGCGAAGAACCTGGGTCTACATTGGAAACCTCTAGATCACTTTATAAGCCAACAAATGGTTCTGTTGCCGCGCTAAGAATCCGTGATGAGTTGAAGTCGTGATGTGCGAAGTAGAAGAAGTTGAGTTGGGTGTTGAATTTTGGTATCCAGACAAGAAATAAATTTGGATTTGGTGTGACAAGATAGAAAGAGACTTCGCAAGGAAGGAGAATAGATACCCATCTCTTTGACATTCAGTGGTTGAATAAGTACCTGTGGAAAGACGTTCACGAGATATTTTGGGAATATTTTGGAAACGAGCTACACGAGTGGTTGTCAAGGCTCATGGAACACAGAAACTGTATCCCACGAAGCGTACTGATCGAGTGGACACCAAAGCTTATTGAAAGGCTCAAAGCACTAGATAGTCCATTCACCAGAGCAGTCGACTTCTGGGTTGACAACACACTACAAAGCTTTGTGACGGAGTTCACAGTGGACATGCTAAAGTCCTACAGCGCATCCGAAAGAGAGTTTTTCAAAGGATTCATAGGTAAGTACTTGAACAACCTCAGTTTATACATTAAAATGCTTTTAGCTGGGAAAGGTGTTTTAAGAATGCAGTAAAAATTTTGGAATCTGTAATGGTCAATAGCATTTTTAGTGAGTCTGACGAAGAGACACATAACCTAAGAAGTGGCAAAAGATATAAATATACACCTAAGAAGAATTCTAGTGGATCTGGATTTTGCGTAGACATTGATTCAGAAGACAAACCTGATATCCAAACCACACCTCTATCTTCCACCTGTCAACCTATTACACCATAGAATCCACCAGTTGTGAACACCGCACCTCTCATTGCACATACCCGACCAGTTCAAAACCCCACAGTCGTGAATATCCTTAACACTCAGAACATTCAACACAATACCACGTTCATCTTTGCCGTGCAGAACCCTCCACCACCTATAAGAAGCATGACCGAGGACATTAAGTTGTCGATATTCAAAGGAATGGGTCTAGAAGACCCTGATTAGCATTGGTTTCTATGTGAAGACGTATGGAGTGTTAAACAAGTATATGATGACGCTGTGAAGCAAGTGTAGCTCGTTACCACTTTTAGAGATAGAGCCTTGCATTGGTTCATGAAATACTCGCAGGGACAGAATAGAACCCTGGTAGAAATCAAGGCTGCACTCTTAGCAGAATTTAAGAAGCCGAAGTCAGAGTCGCAGTGTATAACATAATTGAAAGAGATCAAACATAAACCTAATGAAACAGTTTGGGAGTTTGATCAGAAATTTAAGATTCTATTGGACCAAGTAAGCTTTTTTATAGCACTGCAACAGCACAAGGAATGGTTTATAGCCGCGCTGTTGCCCCATATCAGACAGTCGTTGATGCAGTAGAAGGTAGCTTCGTAGGCAGAAGCCTTGGAAATCGCGATGAAGTTGGAAGCTTCACCGATTGGAGAAAGTAGCACTGGGATGTATCAGATTCAGAACTAGTTTGCTATCCTAACACTACAACTACATGATATAAAGAAAGTAAAGCAAGAGAGACAAGAAGTCTGGTGTATAGGTTGTAAGGGAGAAGGACACACTAAGGATCATTGTCCTTTATTACAAGATTTACTTAACATGGGTGGACCAAACCCATTGAATCTGAACCCAGGTCCATGGTGTGAAATTCGCAAAACCAGAGGACACCGGCTAGAAGACTGCCACATGATACAAAAATACGTAAGAACACCTAAAAACCTATATTGTAATTTCTGTAAGTCAGTTGGGCATCATGAGTCCAATTTCCGTGCATATGAGCTCATGTTAGAAATAAAGAAAGATATTGAGCATATGTATGGTGGAATGTACAGAGTCTAAGGAGAGACTCCGCAGAAACAAGAAAATGCACAGCATGATCAAGGCATACAGAGGCCGCGAAGGATACCGCGGGAGAGGAAGGAATAATGACCCAACGCAGGGATGGGGTCGAGGTCAAGTAATCTGTTATAACTGCTCTCAAGCAGGCCATGAATCTAGAGATTGTACCAACCCATGCACTACATGCAGTTATTGTCAATCATTTGATCATGTTATTGAAGACTTCCTAGTGTTAGAGGTAGAAATGCAAAAAAGAAAACGGCCAGAGGCACCGAAACCAAATATCTAGTTGATCGCAATAGAAAGGAGACCTGCGGATCCAAGTATCAACATAGTGACATGATGTGGCGCTACGATAGGGAGAGATAGAGGAGCAGAAGCTTCATCTTTTGGAGACTTTAATACTAAGCAGACTCCTCTTGAGATAATATGGATAAGTGTTAACATCCAAAAAGTGCTCACTACCTCATCTACCCCATTACATGACTCATTTGTCCATATTTCCTACGACATCTGCCTCTAAAACCTTAAAATCCCATTAAAAAGCCTCCAAAAGGCCACAAAACCATTCAAAAAGCCTCCAAAAGGCCAAAAAAACCCCTTTTCCCCCAAAATAATCCAAAATTCCTCCAAAATAGTAAAAACCCTCTAAAAAGGGAATAAAAAATATAAAAAAAAGAGGAAAAAGAGAAAAAGGAGGAAAAACCCCTATACAGCTGACCTAGACGATATGGTTCTCAAAACCATGGGCCAGCACTCCAACACTAAAAACCTATAAATAGGTGATGGAGGCCCCTCATTTCATATCCATAGTCAAATACACCCTTACTCTGCCAAAATCACTCTTGAAACCCTAGCTCACCCTTGAGCTACTTTCACCTTTGAGTGCCCCGTTTGGCCCATTTCCAACCCTTTGGAGAAAGAGAAGGAGCAAAGCTGGAGTTTGGAGCAACCCTCTTAGACTATTGCAAGAACTTCACCAACCTCTACACCTGAGGTAAAATTTTAATACAAAAAAGAAAGATCTTCACCATATTTCCATTTTTTGTTATGTTTATTAATGCTCATGCTAGTTTAGAATTCGTATTGTTTTATTACTTTAATTTACTGTTTATTGAATTGCTACTAAGGAGTCCATTCTCCTTAGTAGGTGCTCATTTGCACAAGCTAGGGTGAAAACCCTAGCTACAGTTTTGGCGACTCCCCTTGTGTTCCTTTGAATTTCAAGTTATCGTTTTTAAAGTTTTAAATATTTTTAATTTTCTGCAATACTTTTCTGTTCGGCTGTCCCTTTCGGCTGCCGTAAACCACATCTTTTACCCCCTGCAGTTGCGTTCTGACCGCGTCTTTTAGGCCTTTACCTGCGATCCGACTGCAGCTCTCAGATTGTTTCCGGTGACCTGCCGACCGTTTTCAGTCTGTTACCCGCAATCCGATCATGGCTATTAGCTTGTTCGGGGCGATCCTACTGCCGCTGTTAACCCTTTTCACGCGTCCCGACTGCGGCTTTCATCCATTTTCCTGCAACCCGCCTGAGCCTGTCGGCCTTTTTCCCTCATCCCGACTGTGGCTTTTAGCCATTTTCCTGCAACCCGCCTGCGCCTGTCGGCCTTTTTCCCGCGTCCTGACTGCGGCTTTAAGCCATTTTCCTGCAACCCACCTGCGGCTTTCGACCTGTTTCTAGCGGCCCGACTGCATCTTTCGGCCAAAATCCCACAAACTGTCCGTGACTGTTGAGCTGTTTCCCGCGGTCCGACCGCCCAGATTTTCCACAGACCTGCGGTCTGTTCTCTGCACTTTTTTCCTGTTTTGAACCCAGCACTTTGCTGCACTATTTTCTGCACCTGCACAGCCATCTGTCCTACCTGCAGCCATACTTCCATACATCCTTTTCTGCAATCTTATTTCTGTTCCATTTACAGAATATTTTTTAACATTTCAAGAGAAAATTTTGTATTTCAAAGTTTAAATTCTGTATTGTTAGTAAGAAAGTTTCCCACCCTAGTGGCACTTTTACTTGGGTTCATCATCATCTCACACGCACACACTCTGTAACCTAATTAAAGTGAGCCTTAAAAAACTACTTAACACAACCAACATTCTAACCCCACTTGGGGAACACATAAGAATTTTTGTAGTTAGGTAGGATCAGGGGGATAGGCATCCAAATAACACCCCTCGGTTTCTTACACTTGAGACATAGATATTGTCCATTAGGGAACCAAAATCCCCTAGTATTTTTTGGCATGGTCACAACCAGTTTATCAGAGGGCCTCTCCCCTAGGAGGGTTGAAGTCGCCAGATTGGTTTCGGAGGCCTAAGTGGAATACCACAATCCATTCAGTAATCGAAGGCTACCTTTCGCAGTTCTCAGGGTATCCTTGTATGGGGATACCGCGACGATAGAACCAAACGGAAGATTCACCTTTTCTGGACGTGTCATGAATGGGGTATCTTAGTTTCCTTTCTTCTAGGATTGACTACCCGGTGTCCCTCCCGGTAGGGGGATATCTTTAGCCACTTGGCTCTACTATCCATATTGTCTGACTTGGATTTCATCACCTTACAGAGGATATGTCTAGTTGAGTCAGAATACTATTTAGCTAGGTGTTTGCATGCTCCCTTACCTCCTTTTGGTCTAGCGAGTCCACTATTTTTATTTTTTAGGAAACCTGCTGCTTGTTGGTATTCTGACCATTTTTGTTGATACTCCACTTATTGTAGCACAACTGTTATAGTAAGTGTTTTGAGTTGGTTGTTGTCCTAAGTGCCATATTTTTTGAGCTCTCCTTCTGCACACTTGGTTGCATTAGGGTTTTTGAGTTTTTTTTCACTCAACACAACCCCCAGATATTTGATACCATTTGTCACCATTGAGTCCCCGAGACATTTTCAGTGCCTCCAGGGCGAGCCCCCACAACATGGTTCACTTGACACCACCCGTCATAGACATAGATCTTCATCACTTGATACCACTCATCATAGATCTCGAGCTTTGTCACTTGACTCCACTCGTCAGTGGCATAGAACTCCGTCACCCGCACTAGACGCCCCTTATTTTACCTCTGATTCTGAGGCAGAGTCCGAGAACCCCATTTACACTGCACCAACCAGCCCCATGGCTAGCATGACTTCCACCCCTTTCTTTGTAGGGACCATTGGTGGAGCATCCACCACCGCACCAGTTACCACACCTACTTTGGGCATGCCCTCGATGGGGCCCTCATCTACCATTCCGATCACTGCACCCATTCCAGTAGCTGGCATACCCATTCCCACTCCATCAGTGACTCACACTGCCCTTGGTGGTGCAGGACCGTCCCATACCACTTTCGTTCCTCCACTTGGGGGAAACGTCCCGAACTCAGCCCCTCCACTTGGGGGCATTGGCCCCAACATGGTCACACCCACTAGTATGTCACATCCTTCTACTAGTTTTCCATTCATGGATAATCTAAACCTCAACTAGACTGACTAACGATCCCATCAGACACGACCCTGCGTGGCCGTACATGCCCACCAAGCTCCCCTCCGACATCCCTAAGTTTGAGGGCAAGGCAGGTGAAGACCCCCAGAACCATATTATGTCCTTCCATCTATGGTGTTCCTCCAACTCCATAGTGGATGACTCTGTCCGCCTCTGTCTTTTACAGCACACCCTCACTAGCTCTGCAGCTAAGTGGTACATCGAGCAGCCTCATGGGACCCATGCCACCTTTACTTCCATTGCCTCGACCTTCTTGAAGTTCTTTCAATTACCTGTCCGCTATGACGTGGGAGTTGAGATCCTACTATCTTGCAGACAGAACACAACTACCCACATCACTGACCACATTCATGAGTGGCGTCGACGCCGCAGCCTCTGCAAAATCAAGTTAGACGACCGTATCTTCTTAGATTGGTTTCTAAAATCCCTCCTTCCTGTCATTGCCAAGGATGTGGCATCCGAATGACCTCAGTCCGAAGAAGAGGCCATCCTCAAAGCCTAGCAATTTGACCTCATTTACACCCAGTCAGTTTATCTATATACCATCATACCTGATGCCCCTCGTGGCGATTCCTCCCAACATGATGCATCGGGGGCATGCCATGCCGCAGACGGCATCATTGGCAGTGTTGCCTCGCATCCTCAACCCTTTTCCATAGCACGTCCTAGCCATGGCCCCGACCTTTCACGGGCTACATATCAATCCGGAGCAACCAATTCGTATGCTCCCATGCCACATCACCACCATTCCCACAGACCCTCATGTCCACCTCAGTGCTTTGGTCATACATCCCCTGCTTATGCCCCCCCGGTCGCACCTCAGCCCTATTACCACCCGCAGGCTGCACCAATTCCTGTGTCCTCTCAAGCCCAACGTGCTTATTACCCACCACAGGCAGCCCCTACGGCAAACCCACAACCCGCTCCGCAGACATATCAGCAACCCCCACAAGGTTCAGCACCTGTGCAGCATCCACCTACTTATTATCCACCGTAGCCTACTCCCGCACCTGCACAACCCCAGAACCCACCTGCTGCCCAAGGGAAAGTTTACACCCAACATAATCCGTAGCAGATCCAAAACAACTAGCGCCAACAGGGCCAGCAAAACCGTGGCAAAGTTCGTAACCGTGGGAAGAACCCCCCTCCAGACCCAGCCGGTCAACCTTCCAATCCCCCAAACAACAATAACACAGCCCCTACCAACCAGAACCCTGATCGGCCACCCAAGTAGGCTAAAAACCATAATTTGCGAACAAACTACCCTTGTTCTATTTGCGGGGTCTATGGCCACTACACACATGCTTTCCCACATTTGGAGCGAGCTCGACAACTCTAGACTGATGATGCCCATCGCCAAGGGCACGCGGCTCCTCAGGCGCACCCAACCCCCCACCCCCTCAGCAGCAACCTTTGGTGCTGCAAAACCCCTTACCAACCCAAGGTGTAGTGAACACTCAGCCGTTGGCTCCCCCTCAATGCAATGCGCCACCACAACAACAGATCACTTATGCCGCTCTTGATCAACCCATGTTAGATTCAGGTGCCCACCACTTGTTGATGATGTCATCCATCGATGTCAACCTCCAAACTCGTCGGAACCAATATGGATCCACCCCTGAAGCCTCTCCCATCAACAAAAACACTAATGCTCATCCCACTGATCAGACGTTACGTATACCTCCAGCTCCACTCGATGGCGCTTCTAAAGCACCTCGTTTCCCACTTCATCGTATCAACAATAACCCCAATGCTCGCGTTGCGTCAAATTACAACATTGTAGATGAATTAGCCCAATTTCCCACAGCCATGTCTACGTTAGAAGTCTTAAAAAACTGTCCTTCACAACGCAAGACTTTACTCTCCGCCATTGGTGCTATTGACCCAAATGATTCACAACTGATGGCCTTCGATTTGGACCAGTTCGAACCACGCCTGCCTTCCACTTTAGCATTCCAAGTTTCTGTTTCCGTTCGGAATCTTGTCATCCATCGGTGCATTATCGATGAAGGTTCCTCTACATGCGTCATGTCCACATTCGTTTGGCAGAAGTTGGGATCCCCTACTCTCCAGTAGTCCACCACTGCGTTGCGAGCCTACGACGACCGTTCGGATCAACCCCAAGGTCTCTTAGCTAATGTCCCCATTCAGTTGGCTGGTAAAGCCGTGCTCATTGATATAGAGGTCATCAATGCCCAACTTGATTATAACCTCTTACTTGGCCGCAACTACATGTATGCCATGTGAATGGTTTCCTCTTCCGTCTTTCGTACCATGATGTTCCCCCATGACGGACGCGTGGTCAAGGTTGACCAACTCACCTATTACGATCCAAATGCCCCTACTGCACCCGAGAATGTTCTGCCCATGGTTGAACAACCCGTTCATGGTGCCACTACCTCGTTTGTTTCCTCCGTGGGACCTGGAGTTTACTCAGATATGCCGATGACCTCCACATTGCAATCCATTCCTCCCCCGTCACCTGTGCCCGAAGTATCTGACCTATGTACCCTTTCCCACAATACACCAACACCCAACAATCAACCGCCCTTGTTACCCAAACCACCATTGGTACCTAGTCACATTGGTGTTACACCCACCCACACAATCCCCTTCCTATTCCCTCCCTTGGGAGTAGTAAGCGCCCCGGTTATGGCTACCCTCATCTTCCCCAGGTTAACTTTAGGATTACTTGTGTGGTATATTTCGCTTCCCGTTCCCCTGCTGACACCAAATGTCATCCTTCAACCAGTGCAACCCATTGTCACTACTAGTCAACTGTTAAGTTTAAATCAAATAGCCAAGCAAGATCACTGAAAGAAGCATAATCACAAGATAGACACACAATATATCCTGGGAAACCCTCATGGGGTAGAAAACCCAGTAAAGCTTTCCTCAATAAGATGATCAACCAAAATACAAGATGTGCTCCTCCTTCCTTTGACTCCTTAGCTGATCTCCCAGACAAGTGCGCACTCTTCCACAAGTGAGTGAATGATCTAATGAGGAGTTCACCTCCTCTATTTATACTTGACTCTCAACTGACTAAAATACCTGTTGGGGCCGACCTCACCTGGAGAAGTCTAATAACCCCTAAAATATAACTACAGGGCCGACCCATGGTGGGTCTAATAACCCTAGTTAATACCAACCCCTGGAGGAATAAACATCTCCAGATACATAGTAGGGTTGCCTCGGAGGAATGAAACATCTCCGGAATAAATAATGTACAAATATAATATTCTTAGAAGTTACAATATTCAACACTCCCCCTTAACGAGAAGGATATTATAACAACATCTGTAGGAGCAAGGAGTCATTTACTACATCATCTATATATCATCGGAAGCTTTCTTCAATTCATCATCATCAGTAACTTGACTAGTTACTGGAACATCAACATCGTCATCAGCATCGTCATACGATCATCAGCATCGTCATCACACGATCATCATCATCATCGTCACACGATCATCAACATCGTCATCACACGATCATCAGCATCGTCATCACACGATCATCAGCATCGTCATCACACGATCATCAGCATCGTCATCATACGATCATCAGCATCGTCATCACACGATCATTAGCATCGTCATCACACGATCAGCAGCATCGTCATCACACGATCATCATCATCATCGTCACACGATCATCAGCATCGTCATCACATGATCATCAGCATCGTCATCACACGATCATCAGCATCGTCATCACACGATCATCAGCATCGTCATCACACGATCATCAGCATCGTCATCACACGATCAACAGCATCGTCATCAGACGACCATCAACATCGTCATCATACGATCAGCAGCATCGTCATCATACGATCAGCAGCATCGTCATCATACGATCAGCAGCATCGTCATCACACGATCAGATTTACAGGATGATCAATCCTGCTCTCTTTAGGACATGAGTCCATGGATGATGCAATCCAGATCAAGTTCCAGGATGATCAGTCCTTATCACAACTACAGAGCCAGCCCTGTTTCATGCTGGATGTATTACAACTACAGAGCCAGCCCTGTTTCATGCTGGATGTATCACAACTACAGAGCCAGCCCTGTTTCATGCTGGATGTATCACAACTACAGAGCCAGCCCTGTTTCATGCTGGATGTATCACAACTACAGAGCCAACCCTGTTTCATGCTGGATGTATCACAACTACAGAGCCAGCCCTGTTTCATGCTGGATGTATCACAACTACAGAGCCAGCCCTGTTTCATGCTGGATGTATCACAACTACAGAGCCAGCCCTGTTTCATGCTGGATGTATCACAACTACAGAGCCAGCCCTGTTCATGCTGGATGTATCACAACTACAGAGCCAACCCTGTTTCATGCTGGATGTATCACAACTACAGAGCCAGCCCTGTTTCATGCTGGATGTAACCTAGAGTAATTCTAGGATTTGTCACGTACATTTTGAACCGAGGTCCAGGGACGATTCAGTCCTGTCGTTCAGTTATCGGAGACCTCATGTCTACGGCTCTTCTTTAGGACTGAAGTCCGGGAATGATCCAATCCCCTCACATGTTCATCAAGAACTTCATTATCGAAGACATACGTCTACGGCTCTTCTTTCGGACTGAAGTCCAGGAATGATCCAATCCCTTCACATGTTCATCAAGAACTTCATTATCGAAGACATACGTCTATGGCTCTTCTTTCGGACATAAGTCCAGGAATGATCCAATCCCTTCACATGTTCATCAAGAACTTCATTATCGAAGACATACGTCTACGGCTCTTCTTTCGGATTGAAGTCCAGGAATGATCCAATCCCTTCACATGTTCACCAAGAACAGAACATGTATCCTCATCATCAAAACATGTATAACCACAACATGTATCATCATCATCAAAACATGTATAACCACAACATGTGTCATCATCATCAAAACATGTATAACCACAACATGTGTCATCATCATCAAAACATGTATAACCACAACATGTGTCATCATCATCAAAACATGTATAACCACAACATGTATCATCATCATCAAAACATGTATACATCTATCATCAAAAGCATGTATACATCTATCATCAAAACCATGTATACATCTATCATCAAAAGCATGTATACATCTAACCATCAGAAGTATCTAGCATGTATACATCTATCATCAAAAGCATGTATACATCTAACCATCAAAATAAAGAATATAAGAGTCCTAAATCTAAATAGTTCTAGGTGAATAAGAGCAGAAAAAAATAGGTAACCTCATCATTGATGAGATAGGCTTGTTTGTCAGATACTGAGCTACTCCCCCTTTCGAGGAGGGTTCTTCTGAACTACACCAAGCTTGTCTCGGAAGTGTTCAAACTTTACTCGAGACAGGGGCTTAGTCAGGATATCAGCAATTTGATCCTCAGTGCTTATGTACTCCAGCTTGATAGCTCCTTTCTGCACCATATCTCGTATATAAAAGTATCGGATCTCTATGTGTTTTGACTTATCATGAAATACAGGATTTTCAGTCATCTTGATGCAGCTTTGATTATCACACATAATCACAGTGGGGTCCATTTCTAAGTCAAACACTCCAGATAAAAGTTTCCGAAGCCATACTGCTTCACAGCTAGCAGAGCATGCAGCTATATATTCTGCTTCAGCAGTACTGAGAGCCACACTGGATTGTTTCTTGCTGAACCAGGAAATCATGGCAGATCCAAGACCATAACATCCACCAGAGGTACTTTTTCTGTCTGAGACACTTCCTGCCCAATCAGAATCTGAGTAACCATGTAATCCGAGTTCATGATTTCCAACATAAAATAGGCCAAAATCTAATGTACCTTTTAGGTACCTCATTACATGCTTTGCAGCTATTAAGTGAACCTTTCTAGGTTCTACTAGATACTGACTTAGGGTATTTACAGCAAAGCATATATCAGGCCTAGTATTAGTTAAGTACATCAATGATCCAATGATTTGTCTATATAAAGTTATGTCCACTAGTTCTGATGAATCATTAACTAATAACTTTAAGTTGGAGTCCATGGGAGTGGCCATGGCTTTACACTCCAACATATCAAATCTTTTGAGAATCTCCACAGTGTACTTACCTTGATTTAGAAAGATTCCTTTTGGTTCTTGCCATACTTCTAAGCCTAAGAAGTAGTGCATCAGTCCGAGATCTTTCATCTCGAATTCTGAAGAAAGCTTCTTCTTGCTTTCAATAATCTGTTTCTCATCTCCAGTTAGAAAAAGATCATCTACATATAACAGCAATATAACTGGTTCATCATCCATTACCTTGAGATAAAGATTTGGGTCAGCTTTACTTTTGGTAAAGCCCATGCTAG
Source organism: Larix kaempferi (assembly GCA_027924585.1). Taxonomy (NCBI): domain Eukaryota; kingdom Viridiplantae; phylum Streptophyta; class Pinopsida; order Pinales; family Pinaceae; genus Larix; species Larix kaempferi. The sequence goes on from BSBM01000319.1 coordinate 6,696,560, forward strand.
TTAAGAAATTGTCAATCCTTCCGTACCAAGCCCTTGGAGCTTGTTTCAACCCATATAATGGCTTCTTCATACATGAGTTATTCCATCATTAACCTCAAACCCTTGAGGTTGCTCTATGTATACTTCTTCTTCAATTACACCATTCAGAAAAGCTGTCTTAACATCCATTTGGTGTAATTTCCACTTCATCATGGATGCAAGTGCCATGATAGTTCTAATTGAAGTATACCTGGCAACAGGTGCAAATGTTTCTTCATAGTCAATTCCCTCCTTCTGAGAGAATCCTCTGGCTACAAATCTTGCTTTGTATTTTTCAATGCTTCCATCCGCGGCATGTTTTATTTTGAAAATCCATTTGGAAGAAACCACACTTTTATCTTTCGGTTTGGGAACAATATCCCAAACATCATTTTTCATTATTGACTGGTATTCTTCAGTCATTGCTTCTACCCATTCTTTCTTTTGAGCTGCTTCTTCATAGCTAGTAGGTAGTTGATCCACAAGGTCACACATTAAGGCCATGTAGTTGGATACCAATTTTGGCTTCTTCCTTTCTCTAGTGGAGCCTTCAGGAGCACCATATCTTTCAGCTCCTTGAATAATATCTCTAGCCCATGCTAGTCTTCTTTTCCTGGATAATTCTGTAACAGGGGGTTCTTGTGGTTCCAGCATGTCATGATCCTCTGGTGTAACTTCTTCAGGGATGTGAATAGTCTCTGAGATCCTGGGTGATGAATCTTCTTCATAAACTTCTTCAAGTTGACACTTTCTGGATTTCTTGAGAGCTGCTTCCTCATCAAAGGTTACATCTCTACTTATTTCTATATGATGGAAACCTGGTATGTAGATTCTAAAGGCTTTGGAAGTTTCACAATAACCAACAAACATTCCCTTCTTACCTGAGGGATCCAACTTGGTTCTCTTTTCTTTTGGAATGTGGATGTACACAGGACACCCAAATATTTTAAGATGACTTACCTCAGGCTTCTTACCTGTAAACACTTCTTCTGGAGTTTTGAATTCAAGAGCACTGTGAGATAATCTATTCTGCACATAAACTGCTGTTTTGGCTGCTTCAGCCCATAAGTACATGGGAAGATCTTGGTCATGTATCATGGTCTTCACAGCTTCCATGATTGTTCTATTTTTCCTTTCAGCCACCCCATTTTGTTGGGGATTGTATGGAGTAGTTAGTTCCCTTCTAATTCCAGCTTCTTTGCAAAAGTCCTCAAATTCCTTTGAGGTGAATTCTCCGCCATTATCTGTTCTGAGAGTTTTGATTTTCTTGTCTGATAGATTTTCTATTAGAGCCTTGAACTCTTTGAATTTTCCAAAGACTTCATTCTTACCTTTCAGGAAGTATATCCAAGTTTTCCTTGAATAGTCATCAATGAATGAAAGATAGTATTCAAACCCACTTAAGGAAGTGGTGGGCATAGGTCCACATACATCTGAGTGTATAAGCTCTAAAATGTTCTTAGTCTTTGTTTCACTCTTTGGAAAGGGGTTCTTGATATTTTTCCCTTTCTTACATCCTTTACATGAGCCATAATGATCAGCTTTCAATTCTGGTAATCCTATGACTACCTTGCTTACATGGGGTAAGGCTTTATAATTGATGTGAGCTAATCTTCTAAGCCATAGCTCACTGGGGCTAGAGATCTCATGTGCAAGGGCAGCTTCTGGATGGCCCTTGAGTTTATAGAGACCTCCTTCTTCTTCACCAATAACAACTGCATCTTTAATTGTCTTTCCTTTGGACCACATGAGTACTTGTCCATCTATGAAGGCTACTCTAAAACCTTTCTTATCTAGTGCTGAAATAGAGAGAAGGTTCTTCTTTAAACCTGGTACATATAAGATGTCTTTCATCTTCAAGGGTGTTCCAGAATCTAGCTTGTAGCTAGCTTCACCAATTCCTTTGATGGGATATTGGTAGTCATCTCCTAGAGATACCTTTTGTGAGGAAGACTTTTCTTCAAGATTTGAGAAGGTCTTCCTTTGACCTGTCATGTGCTTGGAAGCACCACTGTCAATGAGCCATGTATCTTCTCCAGGAGATACAGATCCAGAGAGTGCAGAGAATAGAACATATTCTTCTGGATCTTCTTTCTTCACCTTATTTCTTTTCCTTTTAGGCTTTACCTCTACCTCTTCTTCTTCTTCATCTTCTTCCCCTTCTTCTTCTTCACTATCATTTTCTGCCATATGAGCATGGTGTCTTTTGTGGACAAACTTCTTCTTTTGTGAGGGACAAAATCTGGAGATGTGTCCTAGCTTATCACAGTTATAGCATTTGACTGTGGAAAAATCTCTTACTGGAAATGGTCCTTTTCTCTTTCTAGAGAAGTGTTGAGATCCTTTGTGGTCAACCTTCTTGAGATGACCTGTTCTTCTTCTTCTGGTATGGGTGGCCAAAGCTTGGTCATCTTCTTTGAGAAGAGCTTCTCTGTTGGCAACCCTAGCTTCTTCTTGAACACAATCCTCCCATACTATATCAAACTTCATGCTTTCTTTCCTAGCACACATGGTTTGTATGAAGGATTCCCAAGATCTAGTGAGGCCATTAAGAGCAGTCATCACTAGTTCATCCTCATCAAGAGTATCACCAATTGCATCTAGTTGTTCCTTGATTTGTGAAACCCTTGAGAAGTAGTCTTGAATGGATTCTCCTTTGTGCATCTTGGTACTCTTCAATTGAGTCCTTAGATTCATCTTCCTATTGATGTTCTTTCCTTCATACATTCTTCCTAGGGCATCATACATTTCCTTTGGAGTCTTCTTGGAGGCCACTTGGGGAATCAAGTGGTCTTTAATGGAATCAGCTATGATTCTCTTTGCCCTAATCAAATCCTTCCTATGCTTTTCTTTGGCTTCATCTCCTTCTGGTTCTGCAACTTCTTCCTTGATATACTGAGCAAGATCATTCTCCTCAAGAATGAGACCAATTCTGTATTTCCATGCCCGGAAATTTTCTATACCTTCTAGCTTGTCTTCAAGCTTAGTGTTTGGAGCCATATTCTCTTGGGGGAGTCCAAGAGACAGAGCAGACTTATCTGAAAAGTTGCTTTTCACTTTTCCGGAATCTGGAACAGAATTTTATCGCACTTTTGGTAGAATTAGGGTTTGACTTTCCCGGAGTTCTACTCAACCAAAAAGTTCGATCTATAGCTCAAAAGAATGCTCTTGAGAAGGGCTACTCAGCCATGTAATCAGAATTCAAAAATTCCAACTTTTTTCTGAAACCAAAATCTAACGTATCGCACTTCTGGTAGAATTAGGGTTTGGAATTCCCGGAGTTCTACCCAACCAAAAAGTTCGATCTAGGGCTTAAAAGAAAGGTAATGAGAAGGGCTATCCAGCCATGCAACCAAAAATCAATAATACCAACTTTGGGCTGAAACCCTAACTTCACCAAAAGAGAGAGAGGTACTCTTACCTTGTGAAAGATGTCCTATTCAGTCTAGCTCTGATACCATGTTAAGTTTAAATCAAATAGCCAAGCAAGATCACTGAAAGAAGCATAATCACAAGATAGACACACAATATATCCTGGGAAACCCTCATGGGGTAGAAAACCCAGTAAAGCTTTCCTCAATAAGATGATCAACCAAAATACAAGATGTGCTCCTCCTTCCTTTGACTCCTTAGCTGATCTCCCAGACAAGTGCGCACTCTTCCACAAGTGAGTGAATGATCTAATGAGGAGTTCACCTCCTCTATTTATACTTGACTCTCAACTAACTAAAAGACCTGTTGGGGCCGACCTCACCTGGAGAAGTCTAATAACCCCTAAAATATAACTACAGGGCCGACCCACACATGGTGGGTCTAATAACCCTAGTTAATACCAACCCCTGGAGGAATAAACATCTCCAGATACATAGTAGGGTTGCCTCGGAGGAATGAAACATCTCCGGAATAAATAATGTACAAATATAATATTCTTAGAAGTTACAATATTCAACATCAACCACCTCCCAGTGTCACTACCCCTTCGTCATCTACGAATCCCCCTCCTCTTATCAAGCCCACTGGGGGCAGAGGCCTACAACCATACACTACTGTACCCCCTCCCAAGGCAGTTAAACCCTTCCGTGTTTCGTGCTCCCACCAAATGCTCGTTGTGTGATGAGTTTAGCCATCCGACTCATCAATGTCCACAATTAACTGCATTACAGGAACACATGCAAATGCTTGACAACGACCCCAACATCCTGGTTGTCGAACTCGATCCAACCCTTAAGCCTCGTGATAAATCACTGCGTACCAACCACCCTTGTGCAATATGTGGTGTTTACGGCCATTACTCACATCACTGTCCTAATCTCCCAGATTACAGAGCATCTCTCTACAAGATGAATAATTTGGACCTTGAGACGACACCCCCCACAATTGAGGAGATCCACCCCCCGGTATCATCCCCACCCGACGAGATTAACACCATTTATATGATCTCTTCGACTAACACTCCCTCGTCAACCGATTTGACAACTCAATGTTTCCGCAATGATGAGGAGATTCTAGAGGCTCTCACTGCCCCAGATTATCCCTGGGATGACATGCACCATCATTCCTATTTCCTCCCCGAAGAATGCTCCTCCACCACAGCTACCCAATTCGCGGTTGAGTCCAAATATTTCCTTCCCACCAAATTCGACTGGTTTAAGGATCCTATTCCCGATCTTGAGGCCTTTGAGGAAGGTAACATGGCCAACATCTCACCCGTCATCCACATCGATATCTTAGACCCACCTGGTGCTCTTGAAATCATTACATTAGGAGCATCCTGCAATGAGTATGAGATTGGAGAGTACAAAAAACTTTTCCAAGAGTTCCATGATGTCTTTGCTTGGTCCTATACCGAAATGCCTGGTCTTGACCCTGCTATTATAGGGCACCACATTGACACATGGCCAAATGTACCCCCCGTTCGCTAGATACAGTGCCCCATTCATCCTTCCAAGCTCCCCGTTGTTAAAGCAGAGGTTGAGAAAATTCGCCAAGCAGGATTCATTTATCCTATTGCATATACTACCTGGGTTTCAAACCCTGTTCCTGTTAACAAAAAACCAGGAACCATTAGAGTATGTACCGACTACCACGATTTAAACCGCACTTGTCCCAAAGACAACTTCCCCACGCCATTTATTGACCAACTCATCGATGCATGTGCGGGGCATGAAGTCCTATCTTTCATGGATGGTTTTTTCGGATACAACCAGATTCAGATCCGTAAGGAGGATCAGTACAAGACTGCCTTTACCACCCCATGGGGCACCTTTTCCTATCGCGTCATGCCTTTCGGCCTCAAAAATGCTGGTGCCACCTTCCAGTGGGCCATGACCTACTGTTTTCACGACTTGGTCCATATCTTGCTAGTCTATCTTGACGACCTTACAACTCATTCCCGAAAACGATCAGACCACCTTAACGACCTCCGGCAAGTTTTCCTGCGTTGTCGCAAATATCAAATCCGCTTGAACCCACACAAGTGTGTCTTTTACGTTCCAGCATGCCGATTGTTAGGTTTCATTGTTTCCCAGAAAGGAATTGCTGTTGATCCCCTGAAAGTCCAAGCCATCTTAGACCTCCCCTCTCCTTGCACGCTCCAGCAGCTCCAGAGTCTGCAGGGGCGATCCAATTTCCTTTGTCGCTTCATTTCCGATTATGCCACCACCGTTCATGGTTTCCTACGCTTGCTTCGTACCCACATACCCTTTGTTTGGGATGAGAAAGAAGATGCTACATTTGAAGCCCTCAAGAAAGCTCTCACACAAGCGCCTTTGATCTCCCCTCCGTATTTCTCACAGGACTTCATCCTTTACGTCTCGGCATCCGAACATGCCGTGTCTGGAGTCCTAGTTCAAGAAGACGCCGCTCGCTAGGAGCACGTCATTTACTACATCAGCCAGACCTTGTCTGGACCACCCCTACGTTACCCATATGAGGAGAGACTAGCCCTAGTTGTGGTCTTTTCCGTCCAAAAATTGTGACACTACAGTTTACTTAGTCATACCACAGTTGTCGCCGAATCCAACCCCATGGTCTATCTATTAAACCGGCGGCTCCTACAAGGTCGTGTTACTAAATGGGTCATTATCCTCCAGGAATATGACCTCACTTTGCAAACCCCTAAGAGCACTAAATCCCTCTCACTTTCCCAACTCATCACCGATCTCCCCTCCCTTCTACCGTCCCCACAAATCTCCAATGAGTTACCCGAAAATCACTTGTTCATCATCTCGTCTGATGACCCATGGTACGGTGATATTTTGCTATACCTTCGCACGCAGAAGTTCAGACCCAACATCAGTCGTGATGGACGCCGTCGTATCCGTCACCAGGCCTCTTGATATCTCCTCTTAGGCGATGTCCTTTACCGGTGGGGGGTTGACACGATTATTTGTCGTTGCCTTACACATGAGGAAGCCGAACACGTCCTCAATGATTGTCATAGAGGTGCCTGCGACGGCCATTTCTCTGGGATGGCCACCGCCCAAAAGGTCGTCCGCGCTGGATACTTCTGGCCCACACTCTTTATCGACTGCATCACCACAGTCAAACATTGTCATAATTGCTAACTTTTTTCCCCCAAGGCCCGGACGCCACCCGCTCCGTTACACCCAGTCGTCACCGTTGGTCCCTTTTGTAAGTGGGCCATCGAATTCATGGAATGTAAACCCCCATCTGCCAATGGCCATAAGTACATCATTATCGCCGTCGATTACTTCACCAAATGGGCGGAAGCCATGCCCACTTTCAATTGTACCGCTGACATGGCTGCCCGTTTCTTTTTTAACCACATTATCACTCGATTCGGGGTTCCCAAATAGTTGGTCTCAGACTATGGTTCACACTTCGAAGATTCCATTTGGCGCGAGTTATCCACCCTACTAAATTTCCAACATCAGTATTCCTCTGCTTACTACCCCCAAGGGAACGGCCAAGTAGAGGCCATTAACAAAATCTTAAAAACCATTCTCCAACGCATTGTTGACCGGCATAAGTCCAATTGGCACCACATGTTGTTCACTGCCTTATGGGATTACCGTACATCCACCAAAACCGCCACCGGTTTTACCCCGTTTCATTTAGTTCACGGTGTAGAGTCTATTCTCCCCATCGAGTGTCAGATACCTACCTTACACATCGCCGTCGAGCTTCTCCCAGACACCTCCCCCCTCGAGCAACGTCTGCTATCAATTGAACAAGCTGATGAAGACCATCGTGCCACTCTCCAGACCATTGAAGCCACCAAGAACTGCTCCAAAGCTGGTTACGACAAACATGTACACCCTCAAACTTTCCATGAAGGGGACCTCGTCGTCGCCTATGACCAAGCCCACGACAAAACTGGTAAAGGAAAGTTTGAATCCATGTTGCAAGGCCCTTACATCGTACAGACCTGCCTCGGCAATGGGGCATACATTTTGACTGACTCAGAAGGTCACCCTTTGCGCAACACTCGTAATGGGTTGTATCTTAAATGCTTTTATCCCTAAATAACCCGCGGCCCCATTGGTCCGTATTGTATAGTTTGCTCTCTTTTTGTTTTTCACCTTTTTTACCACAATCTTACATTCATCATTTTTTCATGCTCACAGATGGACCTGTTATCACATATATAGTAGCCGGGCTACCATACATTATTTTTCTGATGCCAGTACACTATTCAGCCAGTCCCTTACATTTGAGATGCTGAGATGAGCATCTGTATTGGATCACTATCAGATTGTGGACAACAGTATATATTCCCCATGCCATGACTGAGTCTCAGGACACTCAGAGAGATGACCGATGTAGCCATTATACCATTGGTACAGAGTAGTCAGTAGTGCCCAGAGTTACAGTAGCAGTTTCAGAGGACAGATGATGGTACATGTTGATGAGCATTCAGGTATATGACTCAGCAGGTATATCATTGTGTTATGGTTATATTTCTTTTATACTTATTCTTATAGCATGTCTTAGCACTTAGTGTCATGATCTGGCGATCATATAGATATGTGGACCTGGTTGATCTTATTATATATATTATATTGTCCCTCCTCAGACTTACAAGTTCACTATTCATACTCATTGGTTTTACCCTCCTTAGGGAGAATAGAGGTGATCATTCCACCATACCTTGGCTTGCTAGTGTTGGCCCCATTATTCATTGTCTTCATCCATCCATTGCCTACCTTTTAGTTTATCACCCTGACTTACTACTTGACTAGTGGCATGGAGGACTTCTCCCCACTGTAGCCTCTATATTGGATGAGCTTCCCTGTTTATTGTGTCTCGGCTCTGAGTTGGTGACAAAACTTACCTATGGTGAGTTGGAGTTCCTTGGAATTCCCCCTAGTCACTAAAGTTGTGTTGGCTAAACTTGAAACTTTTAGTGCTGCCATGAATACAAAATCTGGAAAATGAAATGCTATATCTTGTATGAAAAGCCCATTCATGCAATGTGTTTCTAAACACACATGAATGAAAGGCATGCCAAATGAAAATGGCCATGAAAATAAAATGTTATATCTTTTGGAAATGTAAATACCTAGGTAAACAAGCTGTCCATGACACACCTAGAAGTGTTCAGGTAAACAAGTGCCTTAAAAACACACCTGCAACAGAAAGCCTAAAATAAATGTAAATCTATGCAATGTGTTTATAAACACACATAGATCAAGGCTATGGAAACTACAGGCCCAAAAAGCAATTGAACTTAAATGCTATATCAAAACAATTGCTGGCCTTATTTGTATTATGGATTGTGCGCATTTGTTAAAGGTGAATAAACCCTCTTTGAACAACTCATCCATTTGTGAGACACCGCCATTCCCTGTGTTGTTGCTCATTCAGTATATACTATGGTGTGTATTCCCCTTCCCTTGGCCAAAGTGTCACAAAGTTAAGTCAGTCAAGTCATCCCTTAGCCTAGCCAGTTATTTTAGCCTTCACCCTTCACTAGCAAATTGATCACAGCTATGAAGTGAGTATGATCTTGAAAGTCTGGTCTGAGTAATAATAATAATTAATGACATTATATATTTGGATTTAGATCGCCAGTAATGATTACTTTGTGCTACAATTGTTATTTGAATAAGTTGTAGAGCATGCAATAACCTTGGACACTTTGCAGCAGCTTCTGATGATGGTTTCAGTTATATTTGGTCATGTTGACTTGGTTAGACCTAGTTTGACCAAGGTCAACTAGAGGACATGAGATGGTTGGACCTTGTGATGATATGTATAGATGATATATAGTCTATGTACATGTACATGATGATTCTATGCAGTAGCTACAGGGTTATGATGATGATTCTTGGTTTACAACAGTATTTGATCATTTACAGATTATTATTATTTGCCCTGTTCCGGTATATTGGATATATATTTTGATCATGCAGAGACTCATAGGGTGTATGAGTACACATCTTGGATGGATTTGGACCTTCTGAGTCCAATGAGATAGTTTGTTTTTAGTTCCGGGCACTTACAGTGGTGATTGAGCCTCAATAGGCTATCCCAGTGCAGTTTTGGTCTGTCGGAGGCCCTGTCAGAGCATATGTGATTTTTACTCGGTTGACCTAGGGCGTTGTGCTTGGAGGGGGTGGTCCAGCCACTTGTTTTTACCATATTTCCCCCTTCCCGGACACACTGGTGCCCTCACCTTGACAGCGCAGGCACTCCAAGAGGCAGTTTGGGGCAGTTTCACGCTTCCCGAGGCATTTCAAGATTGGTAGAAATGGCTATTGAGAAAATAGATTTGGGATACTGAGGCAATTTTATGGCATGGGATGATCAGTGATGATGGATTGATGTCTTCCACACCTCCTCCATCAGTTTCAGCTTCATCGGGGCCCGCATCCATCACTTATGGCACTTTATGATGATTTCTAAGGTCTTTTGAGGCCTACGATTTGACCATGGAGGCACGATTTGGTATATTGATGATTATTTATTTATTATTGTGCTATGGGGATTGACCAAGTGTGGCTAAAATTACCCCTTGGACCCACCATAAGATTCCTATTATATTTTGTCATCATGATTTGGTGGGATTCCCCTCTTCTAGGGCAATTTTGTCCACTCATATTATATTTTATTAGTGATCCATGTATTTTATTGTTGAGCTCATCTCAACCATTGATTAGAAATTTGTATCTTTTAATATTAGCCACTCATTCAAAAAGTGGTTAGGATTTTGATGCCTCTCCTTCCTATTTAAAGGAGAGAGCTTCTCATTTGTAAGGGGTCTTTGGCTCTTGGATTATTCGTATAGAAAAACTTTCTTGTGGAAATTATTGTGGTCTCCTTTGCATCTGGTGTTCTTAGATGGTGATTGGAAAGTCTATTGAAACCTAGCATTTGGAATTTGTGGTAAGATCTATCTATTTTGGAAATCATTGTCTTGTCTACAGGAGGGCGACTACAACAAGGGCGATTTTGCAAGGCTTCTTCAAATCGACTTTCTTGGAATTTGCTTGTATCAGGGGGTTATCATTAGCATCATTGTGATCTATGCTATCTTTCTATTACTTCTCTTGTGGCATTAGTCTTATCTCTTGATTACATCAAATCTGATATTGTTGACGTTTGTTGTGCAGGAGAGAGGGCGCATTGGCTTCTTGGACTAAATCGATTGCATAGAAAATTACCTCAAAGCTTCTCAAATTGATTGGGTTTGCATAGATCATCATCATCAAGGCATCTACAAGGTTACCCAGGTAAGATCCACAAGTTTGTTTCTCTTATCTTGATCCAATCCATTGACATAGCTCATAAATTGAATAAAACCCTTATTTCTTCAAACCCTCATTGTTACATTTTCTCAGATCTACTTAGATCTAGTGGGTTGTTGGGTATAATATTGAAAACCCACCTCTATAGCATCCACGGCATCCCGGATCTATAGTTTGGTGAGGATTGGCTTCCATTTGACCCTCTTCCCAAGCCAACCTAGCTTCTCCAAGCAAGGGCGCACTTCTTGGTGAGGGTGAGTTGACCTAGATCTAGTTGATGGGTAGTTGAGATCCTGCTTGTTTCATGATCTACACATCCAATAACCTACCCCCAGATTGTCACTTTTCTGATTTCTACCCTGTGGGCCCTATTCCACTTTTCAAGGGATTTAATCCCCATTTTGGACCACTTGGTATCTTTAAACTCAGATCTAGTAAGATCTAGCCATCGGATTGCCTTGAAATTGTAGATCCACACTCCTACTTGATTAACCTACCCGGATCTAAAGTTTGGATGCCATCGGACTTGTCTTGACCCACTTAACCCACATTTTAGCCTCCTTGGGTAAAGTCGCACCACCTTGGAGAAGGGAGTTGTCCCACTTCTAGGACGTGGGTACTTGAGATTTCAATGGATTTGGAATGGGAATAATTCAAAACCTAGGTCTAGTAGGTCACCTTGTCAAATCTTGCCTTGGGGATAGCATTCCTTGTTTTAAGGAATTGTGGTCCACTTTGGTCAAACCTAGATCTAATCCTATTCATCCATCAAGACTTTAATTTCTCACTTGTCTCATGCAATAGGAGTCCTTAACCACAAGTTAACCTTACTTTGACTCCATTATCCCAATTCCCAAGGCACTGGTTTCTCTCCAAGCCAATTCGACTTTCCTAGATTGTTGGATTAACTTGTGGTTTGAACTTAGTGTGGTGAACTAAACCCTTGATGCCATCATGTATCATGATCAAGCTTGTCACTTGTACTAGTTAGCCCCAATTCAACCCCTAAACTACCCTGCATTGGACACGGTTCCCAAGGCAGTGGATTTTCTCACATTTACTAGTACTATAATCCCGGATCGTATATTTAATTATTATAAGTCACTCTCACATCAACAATGAACCAAAGCTATACTCATTGAACCCCTCACTTATCTTGTGACTTCATCCTAAGGTCTAGGATAAACCATACACCTTACTTCACTTAGAATTAACTTGATTTGGTGTCTTGGTTTTGATCTCTCCTGTCGGGAGTAGATTGGGTCTCCCCCTTTGTTGTCTGGGATAGATAACATAAAGTGAAGGTTGCCTCGACTGGCGTGACAACCATATATTGGAAGTCGAGGTGATCGTGGTTGCACCTTTTGAGTTGCCCTTCCCTATTTCCATCGATGAGTGGATACATCCATAGGGGTAGCTATAGTTTAGGTGATAACAGGACCATCTTCCACCTCATTACATTGGCTTCGCTGATGGAGCGAGCCGCTGGTCTCCCAACCTGGCTTCTGCAACGTGGGTCTTATATTCCCCTTCACATGAGTTGATTCACCTTGAAGGCATGTGTATAGGCACTGCTACCAATAACCAGGCGGAGTATGATGCTGTGACCGGTCTCCTGACTGCTGCCCTCCAAATGGGCATCTGTCACCTTCATGTGTTCCTTGACTCCCAGCTACTTGTCTCCAAGCTCAACAACTGCTATGAGGTGCGTGATCCCTGCCTCTTTAGAAAATTCCTGCGCCCAAAACAACTCAGCTGACAATTTGAATCCATCACATTCACTCATGTCCCCCGAGCTCAAAATAGTGTCGCAGATCAAATGGCTAATAACATCCTAGATTGGCACATCAATCACACCATGTAAAACCTCCATCATGCATCATCATCCCATAAAATCTCATCAAAAATATATAAAAACCCAAAAAGATTGCAAGGGGCATCCATGTGCTTATCATCACATAAACATTTGCATCCATGTGCAATACCAATAAAACCACATTACTATACAGGGGCATCCACGTGCCTAATCCTACATACATAATGTTGCATCCATGTGCAATACATCACATAAAATACACATCCATGTGCCCAACATCCTACACTACTTGCATCCATGTGCAGTACAAACATATAACAAACCATAAGTGCATCCACGTGCGTACACTAAATCATCATTGCAAAAAGGTGCATCCATGTGCATATATATATATCAAAAAATGAATGTCAATATGCTACACATGTCTTGAGTACCCCTGTACTTAGCTATACAAAAAATATCTATACATCCCTACGCCTCATAGAATACATGCCGTAGCTACAAAATCAGGGGGAGTCCCCTGCACTCCCTAATGAGAGTCATACCCTGCATCACTGCCTTCATCAGCTACCTCCGAGTCCTCACCTCGCTCCTCCTCTAGCAGCTCCTCATCCCCTGCGGGATCCTGTGCCCGACCCCTATCTTCCAAGATAGCCACCCGGATCGTGATCGACCGGAACTCCCATGGCGCCCTCAGACAATCCTGGATCACCTCGGGATCCACATCCCACCACCTGTCATCGGTCACTCCAACCAGCAACTGGTCTAGAAGCATCCGTATGGACTCCAGAGTCCCCTCAGCGTCCCGTCGATGCACCTCCCCTCGGCCTGGCAGGGATGGTACCGCCACATGCCCCCTGTGCGCTACATGTCCTGGTGGTGGTCTCGGGCCAACATCTGTAGATCATACATTAGTCAGCAATAGTATATCAAAAAACCTATCATACACAAATCTTGACATCCATAACATGCAATAGAATCCATACGTACCATCTGGTCCCCATGCCTGTCCTGGCGCCCATGGTGCCTCTGGATCCCCGGTGTAGTCCATATCTCTGTATGGAAAGTCATCCAGTGTTAGCGGCATCTGCATCCACTGCAGGTATAGCTCCTGAGTGAAGTATCTAGCCACCTCACCGCCACCCCGGCGGTGCATCATCTCTCCCCACCGCACCATGCGCAGCTCCCTCAGTCCTCCTACCCTGACCGGCACCCGCGGCCGCATAGTAGGTACCCGCTCCATGAAGAAAGCACATAGAAAGGATCCATAACAGAATCCCTTTCCAGATTCCTTCACCGATGTCAGCTGCCGCTGTACACAAGTGAGGAACATTTGGCCCCACGCATAATAGACACCATCTAGTACCCGCTCCACTAGCTGCATCTGGCCCCCAGACACCTTCTCAGGTGACTGGGACCCCAAAACGCACACCATGCACGCCGTAATAGCCTGTACTGCTGGCTCCTGAAGGTCCACCACCTGGAGTGCATTCCTTTGCACCCTCGCCTCTGGAACACAGTACCGCTCCAGCATATCCTCCATATCTACATTTGTGGATACTCGTGGCTGCGTATCCGCTACCCTACCCAAACAGGGAAACCCCGTCAAGAAGTAGACATCTACAAGGGTGAGATCCACCCTCTCCCCTTGCACCCTGAATGCCTAAATGTTCGGCTCCCAAAAGCTCACTAGCCGGTTCAGCAGGACCGCATCATAGGTACCTGTGCGAACTTCAGAAGTACGCACAATCCGAGTGTCGACCGCACATGGCGATCCCTCCGGATGACCTCCACTATCTCATCCGGGACCTCCCGCTCTCGCCACAACACTAGCGGCATCCTGTCAATCACACAAGGCAGCCTCATCAGACTCATGTCAAAGAAGTAAAACTGCCCCCCCCCCCCCGGGGAACCCTATTAGCTCGATCCCAATCGCAGCTTTAGGGCCCCTTGCGGCGGTTTCTGACTGCGGCTTTCAGGGCTACAGTCGCGGTCCCAAACCGCGCCTGTAGGCACCGAACTCGTGGTACCGAACCGCATGTTCAGCCTCGAAACTCCCGGTACCAAACCGTGTATTCCAACCCAAACCTCGCAGTCCCCAGCCGCGTGATCCACCCTGGAACCCGTGGTCCCCGACCGTGGTTCCATCCTACAAACCCGCGGTCCACCCCACGTGGACTATACAAATACTCCCCTGGGACCCACTACCCCCCCCCGAACCCAATGAAAATGCAGGTATGAGTTTGTCAGAATACCTGTAACTCCCGTATCTGAAAACGGCCAGTCGGATCACCCAGAAACACCAACTCATCTCTGGTCAACTCTGATCACTAGTCAAAGTCAACAAGTAGAAATGACACTTGTCATGTTGGACCCACTCACTATTTATAGTCCGTTGACTTTTTCTTGTTTTGGCCATTCTGAACCCATGCGGAGCCCATTTTTCGAACCATTTCCACCACTGGAATCAGCACGACGCGACCGTCATGATGATCAACTTGTTTTATTAGTTTTTCCACTTCATTTTTTGAGCATTTTTTAGACACCACTTGTCGCCTCGGTTTGCGTGTCACTTCAGCTGCTCTCCATTTTTGGTGTATTTTATATCATCGGATTCATTTTTACGAGCCCGTGATGATGCTTGAGATCATTTCTCTCTCTCACCCCTAGATTTTTTGGGTATTTTTCCAAAATGCTCATCGTCACCTCGATTTGCGTGCCACATCGGTCGTTATCCATTTTTGACACTTTTTATATCGCCGGATTCATTTTTTTCGAGCTCGTGATGATGATTGAGATCATTTCTCAGTCTCACTTGGTACAGTTTCAACATTGTGTCCCGACACCTTGCTACCTCGGTTTGCGCACCACATCGGCCACCATCGGATTGTTCCACATTTTTACATGAGCCATTCACTCCTATCATACTGCAATTATTTCGTTATTTTGGCACCATTCATTATCCCATAAGGAGGCCCACTAGTGCTCCCCCCTACCCTCATTCTTGGTCATCATCAATGTTCCTTGATTGAGCACTTCCTCCTTGCTTGGCCATTCCTTTTGTTTGATATATTTTTATCCCTTTTTCGGGCCGGACAAGTCCTTTACGAAAAAGGCACTAGGGAGTTTCTGTTAAGCTCTTTTCTGACTCCTAAAACAATGAAAAGATCGCCGCTCAATCTTGCTTCCTTTCATGCTCGTTAAAGTACCTGAAAGGGCGTCTATCTGGTATAAGTTTAACCCTTTTCCGGACCTGGTAGACTAATTACGAAAAAGGAATACTCTAGTCACACCGGCTAGAAGAGTTCTTCATTGCATCCTTTTATGCTTCTTCAGGCCTTGGAGACTAACACACGAAAAAGCAACCCCCTGCAGTCTTCTTATCGCTTTCAGACTCTCTAAAATTGAAAGCAACCACGAGCATGCACCGTCCTGCGCTCATACAAATCCACACGACAGTACCATTCCATTATTTCAGATGCTTCTTATCGCTTTCAGACTCCTTAAAATTGAAAGCAATCACGAGCATGAATTGTCCTGGGCTCGTATAAATCCACACGACAGTACCATTTTACACACACTTCTTTTAGTTCCTTAACCCATGAAGAAGTCCCCCCGTGCCTCCTGTCACTATGATCGATCATCTCGGAAGCACCCCCAATTAGGTCGCCTTTGTTCAGAGTATTCTGTAGTCTCCTGCCATTTTACACCAGCTTGAGTATCCCTCATCCCAGTCACTATCCTCGATCCATTACAGCTATGATCCCTTTCCCCTCAGTCAGTTTCATATGCTGCCCGATCGTCCCCCGCCATCATACTCTGAACAAAGGAAGTTTGAGTCCACCCACTCTACTTGCCTAGATATCCCCCACAGTATGTCAGCCCTACCATCAGTACTATCACACTTCGGTTCTCTACCTCACGCTTCTATCAAGGAAACATCATTGCCTTGCTAGTTGCCAGTCTCCCTCTGTCGACGACAACCCCTCTATTCTAGAGGATAGACCCAGAGGTCCCTGCGCCTTGGACCCATCACCATCTGTGGTGAGTTCCTATGGACCATTTTGAGAGGAGTCATCATTGCCTCTCCACGTGGTTGTTTCTCACATGCTCGAATTCAACACCTTGATCGCATCGTTGAGAATCGTGCAGGGTATATATCCCTTCAGTTATTGGTCGAAGACCCCGGATTTCCCCTGACTCTAGCACCTTGGTGAGTTACTTCGGAACGCCCAGTTATATGTTCCCGTGGATGTCCGGGTTGCTTTGGCTGTTGTATTCGGAAGCCATCCAGTTATATGATTCCTTGAGTACCCAGTTTAGTATCCAGTTCAGTGTACCATTGAGAGTATGACCCCTTGTCACTATGATCCAGCAGCTCATCAGTTCCTCTGGTACCACACTCAGTAGCACTGTTGTCATTCCAGTGTATCAGTTCTTCAGCTCAGACATGGTCAGCCCAGCAGTATGTCCCATATTTGTGTCCCCTCTGGACCCTTATGATGTACACAATGGTTCTCTATGTATCCTACAGGTCCCCCTTTTCGGGCCTCACGGTCATTTTTTATGTATCTTGATACGAGCATGGGTATGCCCACCTTGTCCATATATTGAGATTCTTCCTCATTCATTATTTGAGGCCATGTATATGTTTCAGGTCCCCATATTTTGGACCCCATTGTTATTATTGTTCTTTATCATGATACAAGCATGGGAATGCCTGCCTCGTCCATATGTTCAGATTATTCCTCCTCCATTCTTGAGGTCATGTACTTTAAGTTTTTGCAGTTTCTTCGGGACCGTTGTTCCGGGCTCCAGTTTGTTTCTTCTCTTCTCCACACCCCAGGAAAACCATACAAGACTTATGATGTCTATCGGCCATACAATGAACTCCTACCCTCACACATCAGGGGGCAATTTGTTAACACCCAAAAAATGCTCACTACCTTATCTACCCCATTACATGACTCATTTGTCCATATTTCCTACGAAATCTGCCTCCAAAACCTTAAAATCCCATTAAAAAGCCTTCAAAAGGACAAAAAACCCCTTTTCCCCCCAAAATAATCCAAAATTGCTCCAAAATAGCAAAAACCCTAGTGTGAGCCACTGAGGGAGTGGGGATAGGTATTCCCGCTACGGGAATAGGTGCCGTGAGGGGAACGGTAGATGGGGGCCCCATGGAGGGCATACCCAGAAAAACTTGTCGAAGGTCGTTAAGGTGGTCTGATCGTTTCTGGGAAGGAGCTGTAAGATCATCAAGATAGACTAGCAGGATATGGACCAAGTCATGAAAGCAATAGGTCATGGCCCGCTGGAAGGTGGCATCAGCATTTTTGAGGCCGAAAGGCATGACGTGATAGGAAAAGGTGCCCCATGGGGTAGTAAAGGCAGTTTTGTACTGGTCTTCCTTACGGATCTGAATCTGGTTGTATCCGGAAAAATCGTCCATGAAAGGGAGGACTTCATGCCCCGCACACGCATCGATGAGTTGGTCAATAAATGGCGTGGGGAAGTTGTCCTTGGGACAAGCGCGGTTTAAATCGCGGAAGTCAGTGCATACTCAGATGGTGCCTTGTTTTTTGTTAACGGGAACGGGGTTTGAAACCCATGTGGTATAGGCAACAGGATAAATGAATCCTGCCTTGCGTAGTTTCTCAATCTCTGCTTTGACAGCTGGGAGCTTTGAGGGATGAATGGGACGTTGTTTCTGACGGACGGGGGGTACATCAGGCCATGTGTCAATGTGGTGCTCTATAATGGTAGGGTCAAGACCAGGCATTTCGGTATAGGACCAGGAAAAGACATCACGAAACTCTCTGAAGAGGTTAGTGTATTCCTCAATCTCTTGCTTACTGCAGAAGGCTCCTAAAGTGATGAGTTCAGGGGCACTCCCAGGGGCAGCGATATCAATTTGGATGACAGGTGAGATGTTAGCCATGTTACATTCCTCGAAGGCATCAGGAGCAGGAATAGGGTCCTTAAACCAGTCAACCTTGGTGGGAAGGAAATCTTTGGATTCAACCGCAAATTGGGTAGCGGTGCTAGAGGAAGATGCTTCTGGGAGGAAATACGAACGATGGTGCATATCATCCCAGGGATACTCCGGGGCAGTGAGTGCCTCAAGAATCTCCTCATCAGTATGGAAAGTTTGGGTCGTCAAATCGGGTGACGTGGGAATGGGAGTGGAAGAGATCATGTAAATGGTGTTGAACTCCCCGGATGGGGGTGAGATCGGGGGGTGAATCTCCTCAATAGTGGTAGGTGCCGTCTCAAGATCCAGATTGTTCATCTCATAGAGAGCCGCTCTGTAATCTGGGAGATCGGGACAATGATGTGAGTAATGCCCGTAAACACCGCATATAGCACAAGGGTGGTTGGTATGCAGGGATTTATCTTTAGGCTTGGCGGTGGGGTTTAGTTCGACAATCGGGATGTTGGGGTCGTTGTCGAGCATCTGCATGTGCTTCTGTAATGCTGGTAACTGTGGACACTGATGAGTCACATGGCCTAACTCGTCGCACAATGAGCATTTGGGAGGAGCATGAAATACTGGGGGGTTTTTGAATGTCTTGGGAGGTGGTACAGCAGTGTAAGGTTGGGGACCTCTGCCCCCAGTGGGTTTGGGAGTAGGGGGAGGAGTCGTGGAGGACGAAGGGGTAGAGACACCGGGGGGTGGCTAAGTGGTAGTATCCATGGGTTGCACCGGTTGGAGGACGACATCAGGTGTCGGCGGGCGAACGGGAGGCGAAAGATACCATACGGGTAATCCCAAGGTTAACCTAGGGAGGCTAAGGGTAGCCATAACTGGGGCGCTTACTACTCCCGATGGAGGGACTAGGAAGGGGATTGTATGGATAGGTGTAACACCAATGTGGCTAGGTACCAATGGTGGTTTAGGCAACAAGGGTGGTTGATTGTTAGGTGGTTGGTTATCGTGGGACAAGGTACATAAGTCAGACACTTCTGGCGTAGATGACGGGGGAGGAATGGATTGGAAGGTGGAAGTCATTGGTGCGTCTGAGTAGACTCCAGGCCCCGTAGAGGAAACAAATGAGGTGGTGGCACAAGAAACAGGTTGTTCAACCATGGGGAGAACATTTTCAGGTGTCGCGGGAGCACTAGGATCATAGTAGGTGAGCTGGTCAACCTTGACCACGCGTCCCTCATGGGGGAACATCATGGTGCAAAAAATGGAAGAGGAAACTGCCCACATGGCATACATGTAACTGCGGCCAAGTAAAAGGTTGTAATCCAATTGGGCATTGATTACCTCGATGTCGATAAGGACGGTTTTACCACCTAACTGGATGGGGACATTGGCTAGGAGACCTTGGGGCTGAGCCGAACGACCGTCATAGGCGCGTAACGCAGTGGTGGACTGCTAGAGGGTAGGGGATCCCAACTTCTGCCATACGAACGTAGACATAACGCATGTGGAGGCACCCTCATCGATGATGCATCGATGGATGACAAGATTCCGAACGAAAACAGAAACTTGGAATGCTAAGGTGGAAGGCAGGCGTGGTTCGGACTGGTCCAAATCAAATGCCATCAAATTCAAATCATTTGGGTCAATAGCCCCAATGGCTGAGAGTAAATTCTTGCGCTAGGAAGGGCAGTTCTTCAATACTTCTAATGCAGACATGGCTGCGGGAGATTGGGCTAAGTCATCAACGATGTTGTAGTTTGACGCAGCGCGTGCATTGGGGTTATTGTTGATACGGCGAAGTGGGAAACGAGCTACTTTGGAAGCGCCATCTACCGGAGGGGGAGGGATACGTAACGCTTGATCAGTGGGATGAGCGTTAGGGGTTTTATCAGCGGGAGGGGCTTCAGAGGTGGAGCCATACTGGTTCCGACGGGTCTGGAGGTTGACATCAGCGAAAGACATCATCAATAAGTGGTGGGTACTTGAGTAAAACATGGGTTGATCAGGAGCGGCGTATGTGATCTGTTGCTGTTAGGGTTGCGCGTTGGCTTGAGGGGGGGCCAATGGCTGAGTGTTCACCATGCCTTGGGTTGGTAAGGGGTTTTGCAGCACCAAAGGTGGATGCTGAGGTTGTGGGGGGTTGGGCTGCGCTTGAGGAGCTGCCTGCCCTTGGCGATGGGCATCATCAACCCAAAGTTGCCGAGCTCGCTCCAAATGTGGGCAAGTATGTGTGTAGTGGCCATAGACCTCGCAGATAGAACAAGGATGGTTCGTTCTCAAATTAGGGTTTTTAGCCTGTTTGGGCGGGAAATCAGGGTTTTGGTTAGCGGGGGCCGCATTGTTGTTGTCGGGGGGATTAACCGGTTGACCTCCTTGGTCTGTAGGTTGGTTGTTCCCACGATTACGGCCTTTTCCACGATTTTGTTGGCCCTGGTTGCGTTGATTATTTAGGTTTTTCTGCGGGTTGTTTTGGGCGTAAACTTGCCCTTGAGCAGCGGGTGGGTTTTGAGGTTGTGCAGGTGCGGGAGCAGGCTGCGGTGGATGGTATGTAGGTGGAGGCTACGCAGGTGCGGCACCTTTGCCTATCGCATCATGCCTTTCGGCCTCAAAAATGCTGGTGCCACCTTCCAGTGGGCTATGACCTATTGCTTTCACGACTTGGTCCATATCCTGCTAGTCTATCTTGATGATCTTACAGCTCGTTCCCGAAAATGATCAGACCACCTTAACGACCTTCGACAAGTTTTTCTGGGTATGCCCTCCATGGGGCCCCCATCTACCATTCCCCTCACGGCACCTATTCCCACAGCGGGAATACCTATCCCCACTCCCTCAGTGGCTCTCACTAGGGTTTTTGCTATTTTGGAGCAATTTTGGATTATTTTGGGGGGGAAAAGGGGTTTTTTTGGCCTTTTGGAGGCTTTTTTAATGGTTTTGTGGCCTTTTGGAGGCTTTTTAATGGTTTTTGTGGCCTTTACTACCCCATGGGGCACCTTTGCCTATCGCGTCATGCCTTTCGGCCTCAAAAATGCTGGTGCCACCTTCCAGCGGGCCATGACCTATTGCTTTCACGACTTGGTCCATATCCTGCTAGTCTATCTTGATGATCTTACAGCTCGTTCCCGGAAACGATCAGACCACCTTAATGACCTTCGACAAGTTTTTCTGCGTTGTCGCAAATACCAAATCCGCTTGAACCCACACAAGTGTGTTTTTTGCGTTCCGGCAGGCCGATTGTTGGGTTTCATTGTTTCCCAGAAAGGAATTACTGTTGATCCCCTAAAAGTCCAAGCCATCTTAGACCTTCCCACTCCTCACACGCTCCGACAGCTCCAAAGTCTGCAGGGGCGATCCAATTTCCTTAGACGCTTCGTCCCTGATTACGCCAGTACCGTTCATGACTTCTTGCACCTACTCCTTACCCACATACCATTTGTCTGGGATGAGCAAGCCGAAACCGCATTCGAAGCCCTCAAGAAAGCTCTCACGCAAGCTCCCTTGATCTCCCCTTCGGATTTCTCTCAGGACTTCATCCTCTACGTCTCGGCATCCGAGCACGCTGTGTCTGGAGTCTTGGTTCAAGAAGACGTTTCTCACCAAGAGCATGTCATTTACTATGTTAGCCAGACCTTGTCTGGTCCACCTCTACGTTACCCATATGAGGAGAGACTAGCCCTAGCTGTGGTCTTTTCCGTCCAAAAACCGCGACACTATATCTTACTTAGTCATACCACAGTCGTTGCTGACTCCAACCCCATGGTCTATCTCCTAAATCAGCGACTACTGCAAGGTAGTGTTGCTAAATGGGTCATTATCCTCCAGGAATATGACCTCACTTTCTGAACACCTAAGAGCACTAAATCCCTTGCGCTTGCCCAGCTCATCACTGATCTACCTTCCCTTCTCCCGGCCCCACAAATCTCCAACGAGTTACCCGACAACCACTTGTCCACTATCTCGTCTGATGACCCATGGTATGGTGATATTTTGTTATACCTGCGCATGCAGAAGTTCAAACCGAAAGTCACCCGTAATGAACGTCGTCGCATCCGTCACCAAGCCTCTCGATATCTCCTCTTAGGCGATGTCCTTTACCGGTGGGGGGTTGACACCATTCTTCGTCGTTGCCTTACACACGAGGAAGCTGAATACGTCCTTAACGACTGTCATAGCGGTGCCTGCGGCGGCCATTTCTCCGGGATGGCCACTGCCCAAAAAGGTCATCCACGCCGGATACTTCTGGCCCACACTTTTCACCGACTGCATCACTGTGGTCAAGCATTGCCATAACTGCCAACTTTTTGCCCCCAAGGCCCGGACACCACCTGCTCCGTTACACCCAGTCATCACCGTTGGTCCCTTTTGTAAGTGGGCCATTGACTTCATGGAATGTAGACCCCTGTCTGCCAACGGCCACAAATACATCATTGTCACCGTGGATTACTTCACCAAATGGGCTGAAGCCATGCCTACCTTCAATTGTACCACTGACATAACTGCCCGTTTCTTTTTTAACCATGTTATCACTCGATTCGGGGTTCCTAAACAGTTAGTCTCAGACCATTGTTCACACTTCGAAGATTCCGTTTGGCGTGAGTTATCCACCCTACTCAAATTTGAACATCAGTTCTCCTCTGCTTACTACCCCCAAGGGAACGACCAAGCAGAGGCCATTAACAAAATCCTCAAAACCATCCTTCAACGCACCGTTGACTGACATAAGTCCAATTGGCACCACATGCTGTTCCCCGCCTTATGGGCTGATCGTACATCCACTAAGACCGCCACTGGTTTTACACCATTTCATTTAGTTCACGGTGTAGAGTCTGTGCTCCCCATTGAATGTCAGATTCCTGCCTTACACATCACCGTTGAGCTCCTCCCTGACACTTCCCCCCTCGAGTAGCGTTTGTTGACACTCGAACAAGCTGATGAAGACTGTCGTGCCACTCTCCAGAACATCGAAGCTTCTAAGAACCGGTCCAAAGCCGGTTATGACAAACATGTTCACCCTAGAACTTTCCATGAAGGGGACCTCGTCCTCGCCTATGACCAAGCCCATGACAAAACCGGTAAAGTGAAGTTTGAATCCATGTGGCAAGGCCCTTACATCGTGCAGACCTGCCTCAGCAAGGGGGCATACATCTTAGCCGACTCTGAAGGCCATCCTTTGCGCAACCCCCGTAATGGGTTGTATCTTAAGCGTTTTTACCCATAAATGAAACCGTGGCCTCATTGGTCCACATTGTACAGTTTGCTCTCTTTTTGTTTCTCACATTTTTTACCATCATCTTACATTCATCATTTTTGCATGACCACAGATGGACCATCTTCCACCTTGTTACACTGGCTTTGCTGATGGCGCAAGCCGCTGGTCTCCCAACCTGGTTTCTGCAGCATGGGTCTTGTACTCCCCTTCCAACGAGATGATTCACCTTGACGGAATATGTATAGGCGCTTCTACCAATAACCAGGCAGAGTATGATGCTATGACTGGTCTCTTGACTGCTGCCCTCCAGATGGGCATATGTCACCTTCATGTGTTCCTCGACTCCCAGCTACTTGTCTCCCAGCTCAACAACTGCTACCAGGTGCGTGATCCCTGCCTTTTTAGAAAATTCCTGCGCGCAAAACAACTCAGCCGACAGTTTGAATCCATAACATTCACACATGTCCCAAGAGCCCAAAATAGTGTCGCAGATCAAATGGCCAACAACATCCTAGATTGTCATATCAATCACACCATGTAACATCATGCATCATCATCCCATAAAAATATATAAAAACCCAAAAAGATTGCATCGCATCAACATTTGCATCCATGTACATAAACCACATTCATATCCATAGGGGCATCCACGTGCCTAATCATACATACATCATGTTGCATCACATAAAATATACAAGGGGCATCCACGTGCCCAACATCCTAGCCTACTTGCATCCACGTGCAATGTAAACATATCACAAATCATAAAGCGCATCCACGTGCATACAAATAAAACAACATCATACAAAAAGGTGCATCCACGTGCATATATATATATACATATAAAAAAAAACATGTTCAGTGCTATACATGTTCTGAGTACCCCTGTACTCAGCTATACAAAAAATGGCTATACATCCCTAAAACCTCATCAAAATACATGCCATAGCTACAAAACTCGGGGGGAGTCCCCTGTACTCCCTAATGAGAGTCGTATCCTGCATCATTGCCTGCATCGGCTGCCTCTGAGTCCTCCCCTCGCTCCTCCTCCGGCAAGTCCTCATCTCCTACGGGCTCCTGTGCCCGTGCCCGGTCCACCAAGATCGCCACCCCGGATCACTATGGATCTGAACTCTCGGGGTGCCCTCATGCAATCCTGAACCACGTCTGGATCGACATCCCGCCATCCCTCATCGGTCACCCCTATCAACAAACGGTCTAGTAGTGCCCGGACCGACTCCAGTGTCCCCTCCGCATCGCGGCGACGGACCTCCCCTCGTCCAGGTAGAGCTGGAACGGCCACAATCCCCCTCCGTGCCACATGTCCTGGTGGCGGCCTCGGACCCACATCTGCAAATCACCCATATGTCAGTCACAGTATATCAATCTACTATCATATATATAAAACTTGACATCCATAACATGCAAGCAAAACCATACGTACCGTCGGGACCCCATGCCTGTCCTGGCGCTCGTGGCGCCTCTGGATCTCCCGTGTAGTCCATGTCCCTATATGGGAAGTCATCCAGTGTCAATGGTATCTGAAGCCACTGCAGGTACAACACCTGCCAACATCGCCGCCAACATCGCCGCCACCACGGTGGCGCATCATCTCACCCCATCGTACCATCCGCGGCTCCCTCAAGCCTCCTTCCCTGATCGGCACCCGTGGTCGCAGTGTGGGTACCCTCTCCATAAAGAAGGCACACAAGAAGGAACCATAACAAAATCCCTTGCCAGCTTCCTTCGCTGCCGTCAACTGCCGCTGAACGCAGGTCAGGAACATCTGGCCCCACGCGTAGTACACCCCATCCAGCATGCGCACTACCATCTGCATCTGGCCCCCCGACACCTTCTCAGGTGACTGGGACCCCCAATACCCGAACCACACATGCCGCCATGGCCTGCACTGCCGGCTCCTGTAGGTCCCTCACCAGGAGTGCATTCCTATGCACCCTCGCCTCGGGACCACAGTATCTCTCCAACATGTCCTCCATGTCGACGTCCGCGGTGACCCGCGGCTGTGTGTCTACTACCCTGCCTAGATAGGGCAACCCCGTTAGAAAATATACATCGGTCAGGGTGAGGTCCACCCTCTCACCCTGTACTTGGAAAGCCTGTATGTCCGGCTCCCAAAAGATGATCAGTCGGTTCAGCAGCAACACTACGGACCGTATCATGGGTATCTATGCGAACTTCAGTAGTCCGCACATTCCCAGCACAGACTGCACATGGCGCTCCCCTTGGACCACAACCATGATCTCATCAGGGATCTCCCGCTCTCTCCAGAGCACCTGCGGCATCCTGTCAATCACACGAAGTAGACTCATTAGACTCATGTCAAATAAATAAGCCCTTCCCCTCCCTCCGGAAGACCCTCCTAGCTCAGCCCAAAACCGCAGCTTTAGGGCTTCCTGCCGTGGTTTCTGACCGCGGCTGTCAGGCCTACACTCGCGGTCCTTAACCGCGACTGTTCGACCTAACGCCGCGGTTGGGCACCGCGTGTTCCTCCTTGGAACACACGGTACTAGACCGCGCATCGAGCTGAGAAACATGTAGTCCCCAACAGAGTGGTTCACCCTGAAACTCGCGGTCTCCAACCGCGGTTTCGTCCCCCTAACCCGCAGTCCAACTCACATGGACCGTACAAATAACCCTGGGACCCACTACCCAAACCCTGACCCTAAAAAACATGCAGGTATGAGTTTGACGGAATACCTGTATCTCCCAGATCTGAAATCGGCCGGTCGGATCGTCCAGAAGTGCCACCTAAGCTTTGGTCCACTCTGATCACAAGTCAAAGTCAAAATAGTACAAATGACACATGTCATGTTGGACCCACCCACTATTTATAGTCAGTTGACTTTTTCTTGTTTTGGCCATTCTGACCCCATACGGAGTCCGTTTTTCGAACCATTTCCACCACCGGAATCAGCACGACGAGACCGTTATGATGGTCTCCTCGTTGCATTATTTTTACCCCGTCATTTTTTACCCATTTTTTAGATGCCACTAGTCACCTCGGTTTGCGTGCCACATCGACCGTTCTCCATTTTTTCACATGTTTTATATCATCGGATTCATTTTTCCGAGCTAGTGATGATGCTTGAGATCATTTCTCGCTCTCACCCCCTGATTTTTTGGGTATTTTTCCAGAACGCCCTCGTCGCCTCGGTGTGCATGCCACATTGGCCGTTACCCATTTTTGACACTCTTTATATCGCCGGATTCATTTTTCCAGGATCGTGATGATGCTTGAGATCATTTCCCGGTCTCACCTGGTACAATGTCAACATTGTGTCCCGACACCTTGTTGCCTCGGTTTGCGTGCCACATCAGCCGCCATTGGATTGTTCCACACTTTTACATGAGCCATTCACTCCTGTCATACTGCAAATGTTTCGTGATTTTTCCACCATTCCATTCACCCCGCAAGTAGGCCCACCAGTGTTCCCCCCTACCCTCGTTCTTGGTCATCATTACTGATCCTTGATTGAACACTTCCTCCTTGCTTGGCCATTCCTTTTGTTCAGTATAATTTTATCCCTTTTTCGGGCCGGACAAGTCCTTTACGAAAAAGGAACTTAGGGAGTTTCCGTTAAGCTCTTTTCTGACTCCTAAAAGAATGAAAAGATCGCCGAGCAATCTTGCTTCCTTTCATGCTCGTAAAAGTACCTGAAAGGGCGTCTATCTGGTATAAGTTTAACCCTTTTCCGGACCTGGTAGACTAATTATGAAAAAGGAATACTCTAGTCACACGGGCTAGAAGAGTTCTTCATTGCATCCTTTTATGCTTCTTTGGGCCTTAGAGACTAAATCTACGAAAAAGCAACCCCCTGGAGTCTTCTTATTTGCTTTCAGACTCTCTAAAATTGAAAGCAACCACGAGCATGAACTCTCTTGGGCTCGTTAAATCCACACGACAGTACCATTCCATCATTTCAGAGTCTTCTTATCGCTTTCAGACTCCTTAAAATTGAAAGCAACCACGAGCATGAACTGTCCCGGGCTCGTATAAATCCACACGATAGTATCATTTTTCACACACTTCTTCTAGTTCCTTAACCCATGAAGAAGTCTCCTCCTGTGCCTCCTGGCACTATGATCGATCATCTCGGCAGCACCCCCAATTAGGTCGCCTTTGTTCAGAGTATTCTGCAGTCTCCTGCCATTTTATACCAGCTTGAGTCTCCCTCAGACTAGTCACCCTCCCAGATCCAATACAGATATGATCCCTTTCCCCTCAGTCAGTTTTGTATGCTGCCAGATCATCCCCATTATCATACTCTGAACAAAGGAAGTTTGAGTCCACCCACTCTACTTGCCCAGTTGTCCCCCCACAGTTTGGTCAGTCCTGCCATCAGTACTATCACATTTCGGTTCTACACCTCGCGCTCCTGTCACAGAAACATCATTGCCTTGATAGTTGCATGTCTCCCTCTGTCGACGACAGCCCCTCTATTCCAGAGGATAGGCCCAGAGGTCCCTACGCCTTGGACTTATCACCATCTGTGGTAAGTGCCTACGGATTATTCTGAGAGGAGTCATCATTGCCTCTCTGAGTGGTTGTTTCTCACATGCTTGACTTCAACACCTTGATCGCATCGTCAAGAATCGCGTAGGGTTACATCCTTTACATTATTTGGTGAAGACTCTGGATTTCCCTCGACTCTAGCACATTGGTGAGTCACTTCGGAACGCCCAGTTATATGTTCCCGTGGATGTCCGGGTTGCGTTGGCGTTTGTATTCGGAAGCCATCCACTTACATGCTTCCTTGAGTACCCAGTTCAGTCCCAGATCAGTTCCAGTTCAGTGTACCATTGAGAGTATGACCCTTGTCACTCTGGTCCAGCAGCCCATCAGTTCCTTTGGTACCACACTCAGTAGCACTGTTGATTGTTCCAGTGTATCAGTTCTTCAGCTCAGACATGGTCAGCCCAGCAGTATGTCCCAGATTTGTGTCCCCTATGGACCCTTATGATGTACACAGTGGTTCTCTATGTATCTTTCAAGTCCCTCTTTTTGGGCCTCACAGTTATGTTTATGTATCTTGATACGAGCATGGGTATGCCTGCCTCGTCCATCTATTGAGATTCTTCCTCATTCAGTATTTGGGGTCATGTCTATTTCAGGTCCCCATTTTTTGGACCCCATTGTTATTATTATGTTATATCCTGATACGAGCATGGGTATGCCCGCCTCGTCCATATGATCAGATGATTCCTCATCCTTTTCTGAGGTTATGTACTTTTAGTTCTTGCAGTTTGTTCGGGATCGTTGTTCCGGGCTTCAATTTGTTTCTTCTCTTCTCCATACCCCAGGAAAACCATATATGACTTATGATGTCCATCGGCCATACGATGATCTCCTGCCCTCGCACATCAGGGGGCAATCTGTTAACACCCAAAAAGTGTTCACTACCTCATCTACCTCATTACATGGCTCATTTGTCCATTTTCCTACCATATCTCCCTTAAAAACCCTAAAAATCCCACTAAAAAGCCTCCAAAAGGCCCAAAATGCCTCCAAAAGGCCACAAAACCATCAAAAAGCCTCTAAAAGGCTAAAAAACCCCCTTTTCCTCCAAAAATAACAAAATCCCTCTAAAAAGGGAATAAAAAATATAAAATAATGAGGAAAAAGAGGAAAAAACCCTATACAGCTGCCCTAAACCATATGGTTCCCAAAACCATGGGCCAGCACTCCACCACCGAAAAACTATAAATAGGTGATGGAGATCCCTCATTCCATATCCACAATCAAGTATACCCTTACTCTGCCAAAATCTCTCTTGAAACCCTAGCTCACCATTGAGCCACTTTCACCTTGAGAGCCCCTTTTGGCCCATTCCCACCATTGGAGAAAGAGAAGGAGCACATTGGAGCTTGGAGCAACCCTCTTGGACATTGCAAGGAGCTTCATCAACCTTCACATTGAAGGTGATATTAATACAAAACCCTTGTTTACAAATTGTTGTTTATTTTTCATGCACATGTTTTAGAGTAGTTTCTATTTCTGTTTTAGCTTAATTATTTTCATTTACTGAACTGCTACTAAGGAGTCCATTCTCCTTAGTAGGTGCTCATTTGCACAAGCTAGGGGTAAAACCCTAGCTACACAGTTGACCTAAACCATATGGTTCCCAAAACCATGGGCCAGTGCTCCACCACTAAAAACCTATAAATAGGTGATGGAGGCCCCTCATTTCATATCCATAGTCGAATACACCCTTACTCTGCCAAAATCACTCTTGAAACCCTAGCTCACCCTTGAGCTACTTTCACCTTTGAGTGCCCCTTTTGGCCCATTTCAAACCCTTTGGAGAAAGAGAAGGAGCAAAGCTAGAGTTTGGAGCAACCCTCTTGGACTATTGCAAGAACTTCACCAACCTCTACACCTGAGGTAAAATTTTAATACAAAAAAGAAAGATTTTCACCATATTTCCATGTTTTGTTATGTTTATTAATGCTCATGCTAGTTTAGAATTCGTATTGTTTTATTACTTTAATTTACTGTTTATTGAACTGCTACTAAGGAGTCCATTCTCCTTAGTAGGTGCTCATTTGCACAAGCTAGGGTGAAAACCCTAGCTACAATAAGGAAAGCTGCTAGGAAAGTGCCTGCGTTCGACTTGAAGAAAAACAAAGAAATCTGTGAAGAACCGCGTGATCTCTTTAAAGAGATAGCACCTAGATCGCCGAGAATCCCATTGCACAGTGAAATACCACATATGGAAGATATGTCGGTTTCTTATGACAGAATGAGCGCCGCAGCAGAGACATGCACCTCTGTTGCATAGTTCCTCAGGAGTTGCATGAAGTTGCTGAAGAGTCCAAATGCTATAGCAGAACTGCAGAAGCTGTTAGAGTAGTATGAACCACAAATCGAAAGTGAAACTACCGATTGCACAGTTCATCACATCAAGAAACATAAGAGAACAGGGAGAGAAATGAGACTCAGTGCACAGATAGGATATTATGAAATGGATGAGATCATTCTTGATCTCAGATTTGAAGTAAATGTCTTAACTAAGCAGACATGGTAGCAGATGGGGAGACCAAAGCTGTTATGGTCACCTATACAGTTGAGAATGGCCAACCAGGAGAAAGTCATACCCTTTGGACGGTTAGCCAACGTGGTTGTTGACATTGATGGAGTACAGAGCTACACAGATTTTGAGGTTATCGAGGTTGTGGATGATAGTCAGCCTTTTCTCGGGCTGTTGGGAATTGACTGGGCTATCAATAACCTTGCCATCATAAACTTGAAGACAAAGAAGATGATCTTCGAAGGGAAGCAACTCAGGGTCATCGCACCACTAGACCCTGCAGACAGAGACATATATAGCGAGTTGATTCAGGAGGAATCCAGAGCTCAATATTTGGACCGACTGTACAAGATGACTGCGAACCAGGAAGATTACATTAACCCTACTGTGGATGGAACACTCAGTTGGAGATGCGACAGTTCTTGCATCTCAAACTCTGATGCAGGATTGGAAAATTTGCAAAGTCGCATGCACGAAGTATCTGCACGGAGATGTGCGCAGGTTACAAAGTCACTGTGCTGGATTGGAAAGGAGGTAAGCCCAATCCCCACTTATGATGGTTTATCTAATGTTTATTCCTTTATCAAAGACTATACTCTAGAAATTGCAGATGAACATCGCTTACCAACACTAGATATGGCACTGCGCGAGACACCTTCCAGATGGTGGGCTGCGCATAAGCAGACATTGACCACATGGGATCAATGCAGAATCAAGATGAAGATCAGGTTTGCTGACAAGGTTACCCTACCCTTTGAGAAATACAATGGACTGACAGATCCAAAACAACATATTGAGGTCTGTTCACAAGCATGGGAGGAGAGACCAAAGACAGAATGGGTGCACCTATTTGTGCACACATTGGAGGAAGAGATTCCAAAGAAATGGTAATTAGATATGGAGTTGCGCAGGGAAACTACGGATTGGCCTACTCTGACTGCGAACTTCCAGAAGAGTTTCAGTTTTGAGGATGAGAGTCCTACCATAAATGTTGCACTGCAGATTATTAAGGAAAGAATATTCAGACCGAAATGTCCACATAGGAACATGACATTACAGGAATTCTTTGGAGATGACAGTGTACCTGAATGCCTACAGATAGAATGGAAGGAACAGGTATAACATGCCATGGAATGTTATAACCTAGCTGAAGATGCTGAAGAAAAATAAGGAAATGATGAAGAGGACCCGTGCAACATAAATATACCTGAGTCAGAAGGAGCGCGCAAGGTAGAGGGACCTCCGCTGGAAATCCCAGACATGAGTGGAGCTGTAAAAACGAGAAAAGCGAACATTGGAACCATTGAAGAGTCGAAGTTTGCGGCTATTAGAGACTATTGGGATGATCAGACCGTTGTGAAGATCGCAGATCTACTACATGAATATCAGGAGTTGTTCCCAACAAAGTTTACATAGATGAAGGGCATTTTGGGAGACTTAGGAGTTATGAAGATACCTCTTAAGCCAGGGGTGAAGCTTGTTAAGCAAAGGCCCTATAGAATGAACCCGCGATACAAAGAACGTTTCAGGAAAGAACTTGATAAAATGCTCGACGAAGTGATCATCGAGCCAGTTGAAGAGTTTGAGTGAATAATCCCTATGGTTGTCCAAGATAAGAAGACAAAAGGAGAAATCAAAATCTGTGTTGACCTCATAAAACTGAACGATGCTTCAATGCATGACCCATTTCCTAGTCCCTTCATTAATGAGGTACTTGATAATGTTGGAGGAAATGAGGCCTATTCCTTTACTGATGGTTTTTCGGAATATCATCAGATAAGAATTGATCCCGCGGATAGACACAAGACCACTTTTGCCACCGAATGGGGGTCGTTACAGTACACAGTGATGCCATTTGGTCTGAAGAACGCGCCTGCCATCTTTTCCAGAGTTCTAGTCGCAGCATTCAAATATTTCATGCATACGTTTTTAGAATCTTATTTCGATGATTGGAAAGTATTCGGGTTGCTAAAGGACCATTGCGCAAATCTGAGATTGATGCTAGAAAATTCTAGACAACATCAAATGTCGCTCAACCTAAAGAAGTGTATTTTTTGTGTACCCTATGGAATTTTGTTGGGACACATTGTGTGCAAATAGGGCTTGATGGTTGATCCTACGAAGATCGTGGTTATTGTAAACTTGCCAACACCAAATTTAGTCAAGCAGTTGCACACTACATTGGGGAATACGGGTTACTACATAAAATTTATAAAGGGTTATGTGCAGATAACTGCAGCAATGGAGAAGCTGCTGAAGAAATATGCACCATTCATTTGGAACGCAGAATGCAAACAAGGCTTTGACACCTTGAAAGAGAAAGTGGTATCCGTGCCGATCCTAGTTTTTCCAGACTGGGAGAAGTCATCTCATGTCCATGTTGATGCGTCATGTATAGCATTGGGGGTTGTTTTAGCACAACCAGGAGAGGGAGGTATTGACCATCCCATCGCATTTTCGAGTAGGAACCTCTCATCTGCAGAGAAGAATTACACCACCACTGAGAGAAGGCCTAGCTATGGTATATGCACTGCAGAAGTTCAGGCACTATTTGCTTGGTGCGCACTTCTCTATGTTCACTGACCATTCTACTTTGAAATACCTGGTTAGCAAGCCAGTGTTAGGGGGGCGAATCTGCAGATGGCTGTTACTCTTCCAGGAGTATGATTTTGAAATATTAGTTAAACCTGGTAGATTGAACTTAGGACCTGACCATCTATCAAGAATCGAGTTAGAAGAAGAGCCTGCGAATCTTGAAGACAATCTGCCTGATGCACAGTTATTTGTTGTCCAGATAGCTAATGATTATTATAAATACATCATAGACTTTTTGACTACTGGGTTAGCACCCATAGAGTTCACTACGCAGCAAAAGAAGCATCTGGTAGTGCGAGCAATAGACTTCACCATTATTGCAGGTCAGTTGTACAAACTGGGACTGGACAAAGTACTACGCATATGTGTATTGGAGCATGAGAAGCCATTCATATTGGTTGATGCACATTTAGGAGCAGCAGGAGGTCACTATACAGGAAGAGCCACCGCACAGAAGATATTGCGGGCAAGGCTATGGTGGCCTACGATTCACAAAGACACAAAGGAACATTGTCAGAGTTACAATGTCTGTCAGAGGACAGGAAGGCCATTGTGCAGAAATGAAATGCCATTGAATCCATAGTTGACATTACAGGCATTCAAAAAATGGGCCATTGATTTTGTGGGACCTATAAACCCACCAGGAAAAAGAACTAGTACGAGGTACATTATTACAGCAACTGATTACCTCACCAGATGGGCAGAAGCAAAGCCAGTGAAGGACTGTAGCACAGGTGCTGCCGCGCAGTTCATTTTTGAAGACATCCTTACAAGGTTTGGATGCCCGAAGATTCTGATGAGTGACCAGGGTACTCACTTTCTGAACAGGACTATTGAGGCATTAACAGAAGAGTTCCACATTCACCATCAATGAAGTACACCATATCACCCACAAGCGAATGGAACTGTTGAAGCGTTCAATAAAGTACTGGAGAATGCGCTAACTAAAGTATGCAATGTAAATAGGGATGATTGGGACCTGTGCATTCCCGCTGTGTTATGGGCATACAGGACCACATGCAAGAAGTTGACTGGCCATACACCTTTTAGGCTGGTCTATGGACATAAAGCAATAATGCCAATGGATTACATTGTTCCCAGCTTGAGAATAACTGCTTTTACAGGCATGGGAGATCATGACGCGCTAGAAGAGAGGATTCTACACTTGGTTGGTCTCGAGGAGGATCACTTCATCGCAAGCTTTCACCAACAAGTGTAGAAAGAAAGAGAAAAAGCATGGCATGATCGCCACATCAAGAACAAGACCTTTTAGGAGGTGATCTAGTCCTCCTGTATGATAGCAAGTTTATGAAGTTTCCTGGAAAGTTTAAAATGCATTGGATTGGTCCATATACTATTGTACATGTTACCAACAGTGGTGCAGCTCAGTTAGCCACATTAGCAGGAGACAACTTTCCTGTCCTAGTCAACGGGAGAAGACTAAAACCCTATCAGGATAGTGCTGCTTCACAGAACCCTTGATGATCAGAAAGAAGGAAATTTCTAAGTTCCAGGTATAGTTGGAAGTGCGTACTGGAAATTGGAAAGAGTCTGTATGCAATGTATGATGAGAAACATGTATATACCGTGCAACACTGTTAAGATGTGTCACTGTGCCCAAAAAAAGAAGAAGGAACCATGCAGTTGCGAAGTCCAAAAGGCAATTGCGCAGATCAAGTTGAACGAGGAAAGATGCTAAGTTCAGAGGCAAGAAGTCAGGCACTGCGAATTTAGTGTGCAGGAGTAATGATGACCTGTTGTTCAGTTCGACGCAACACTCCAGAAAAATGGCCGTTATAATTTCGGTCGAAAATATAACCGTTATACAGTACTTTGCCAGCGACCACTTGGGCATTTAACACACAGATAGCCGTTTTGAACGCGTTTATGAAGGAAAGGACCGAGATATCCACCGATTTTGGCCAATGGATACCGCATTTAATGGTTATCAATCCGTTTAAAGGCGTGGAGGGGATCAACTGCACCTATAAATAATGCTGCATTCAGACTCGTGGGCGTTACCGAACACTTAGAATTTTCTTGTGAGCACTACTCTGTGAGTTATTTTTAGCAAGCTATCCAAATCCTGTTAAGATTTGTCTAGTGAATGTCTGAGAAGTATTTTATTGAAGAAGAGTTCACGGCACAGGAGATTGTGAAGGTATTTCAATACGGAGGGATCAAAGGGTTAATGAGAACCCCAACCAAGAAGGTTGTCATAGAACAAGGTCAGGCGTCCAGGAGATCACCGAGACATGGTCCAACAATGCAAGACAAACGAAAAGATCCAGTGGGGCCAAGAATGAAGCAAGCAAAGATGAGTTCGACGGTGCCGAAGCCACCGATAGCTGATAAAGAGATACCATTAAAAATGACCCCAGATTATATCTCTCCACGTGCACTAGACGCACCAGTCTTCAATATAATGAAGAACACCAAGTACGAAATCCCACTATAGCCCATATCAAAACATGTCGACATAGATAAAAATTTGCTGGGTAAGATTCTAGAGTGTAAGTGGGAAGATTATGATCTACTTCAGATGCAGAAGGAGCCAATTGAACCTAGGTTCCCACAGTTCCAACCCGACCAGTACATGTGCTGGAAGAAAGATGTGAAGGGCGAACTCACCTTGGTCATGGAAAGCTGGTTATCGGGAGTAGTCAAGTCGGGATTTCTCAATCTGCTTAGACTCCCTCATTTTGACAGATCGCTGAAGCTGAATGTGGTGGTGCGAACTATGATGGCGCGCATTCACAGGGATATTTGTGGCTTGACTACAATGTCAACCTGACTATTGATACTATCCACCACATCAATGGGTTGAGCAAAAGGGGTAAAGATCCAAAGCATTTTTTCCAAGGGAAAAACAAGGACAAAGAAGTAGCGGCGAAGATGAAGCCAACAATATTCTCAAAAAATGCAGGCCTTTGGATGTACTTGCAGGCACAGTACTGCTTGGTGCCGCAGCCGCGGAGGGCGAGCAATTCAACTGGTGTCAATACCTATTGAATGAGTTCCTGGAGGAACTAAATGACACACAGCTCAATGGCAGAAATTTTCATTTTACATGGATGATAGTGTTGATCTCCTTCATAGGGTGGAAGGAGCCGAAGGATTACATTTGTGTAATCACCGATACCAATGACTGCGGAGGAGCCCATTACTCAAATATTTGGGCAAATCTGAACTCAAAGAGACAACATGCCATAGCTGAGGTTTTCTACCAATATTACGACTAGCTGCGCGCAGCAATCATGCTCACATAGTGAATAACAAAGCAGGTAATGAGTTGGTATATTTGCACTGTTGATTTTTATGCTTACATGCGTTCCATTCACATTTCAGCCAAATTGCAGAAGAGGAACACTGAATGGTTCGCAGGAAACTACCATATGTATGAAGATGACATTGTTAATATCATGAAGGAATGGCCTGCTGAGTTTTGAGTCGAAATTGTAGATGTCCAAAGCGACTTTGGTAAGGACAACCCCATTCCATGTCCTATTACTGAATAAAAGGAGATAGGAAAAAGGAAGGAAGCTGAGAGCCCAATAGAGCCAAAGGGGACGAGGAAGAAGTAGAAGGACAATAAAATCCAGTCAGATGCAATACTCCACGATGAGGATTATGAAACAATCTCGGCAAAGGCCACAGAGTAGATGGAAGATCTGATGACTTAGAAGGAGAAAAAGGACAAGGTGATTCAGGAAAGTCTGCAGAAGAATCTGACCACGCTGCAGGGGATTACAGAGAAAATATAAGAAGTACACAAAAGACTATCCTTGCTACGGGACTCAGAGTTTGAAGGGAAGTCAAGAGGAACTTCGTAGCAGAAGACGCCATAGCTATCCATGACCATTCCTGCAAAGTCCCGTATTTTCCATCTTGATCCATTAACTGTAATCCTTCCACCGCCAGAACAACTACTGTTGGACACAAAGGACGTCGAGCATGTGGAGCTTGATCTTGCGAAGATACCACTGCCTGGTGTACACTATTTGCATTTATAGGTCGTCGAAGAAGCATGAGAGAACCACCAACATGCTGAAAGGACAAGCTGAGTTGCAAACAACTAATAAGAAGTTGGAGGAATCTAGCTCGCAGAGAGCTATGCAACTGCAGGATGAGCATGATCGTCGAAAAAGACTAGAGTCCATGATCACTGCGGTCGCAGATGATATAGAATAATTTGAAGTACAGATAGACCCCGCGGACACTGTCGTTAAGATTGGTGAACTGGTTAACAATATTAAGACAAAGATGCAAGATATGGAGATCATCCACGAAGCTAAGGTTGCTGCATTGGAGGCACAGATCAACCCACAGACTCCACCAGATCAACAGCAGGCAAGAGAGAAAGAGGTGAAGGCTGCAGTAGAGAATATCGCCACTGAGGTGGCTAAGTGCCAAAGTTTGTTAGATGAGGCGTCAAAGGCATTCACTTCCCTTGAAGAGGATACAATGTTCCTCGAAGTAAAGAACGCTATGAAAGACAAGAAGTCAGCATTAAAACAGTTGGATGCAGATGTTAAAGCCATGCTACCAAGAGAAAGAGTTAACAGGTACAAAGAAGTCACTGCGTTGAAAAAGGAAGTTCAGGCCTTAAGAGAAAAAGAGACAGAAATGGGAAATAAATCGCAACCCTTGTTGGAGGACGTCCACACGATCTCACAGGAGATTGAGGAGAAGTTACAGGAGTTGCACAAGGGACAAGAACAAGTGGAGGGACAAGTAGGTGATGAAATAACACTTGAGATGCTGGAAACAGTGAAACAAGTTGAGCAAGACATGAAGGAAGCAGTCGAAAAGTTGATTGTCAAATACAACGAGTTCGCTGCGAAGCTCGCTCCATAGATGGAGGAACAAGTAGGAGAAGTCACAGTTGAAGGTGGCTCGGGGACGAGC
The DNA here is from genome assembly GCA_027924585.1 of Larix kaempferi. Lineage (NCBI taxonomy): Eukaryota > Viridiplantae > Streptophyta > Pinopsida > Pinales > Pinaceae > Larix > Larix kaempferi. The sequence continues at coordinate 6,734,799 of BSBM01000319.1, forward strand.
CACATGTAAGTGTTAGGGGCCTGTTGGGCCTGGCCCAAGTGGGGCATTTTGAGCAAGACAGATTTTGGAACTGCAGAGCTAGGTGCAGTTCAGTGGAAGGAATTTTGGTATAAGTTTTGGGATGCTACGAAGTTGCACGTAGCGCAACATCGGAAGAGCTGCGAGGAAACAACACTGCGATGTGTCCAGTCTACAGGGATCCAGAAAAGTAGAGTGTTGGACGGAAGACGACACATATTCTGGTCAGACCATCGGTGGTCTATTTTTGGTAAAGATGCTCCAGGAGTACCAAGCGGCAGGTAGGAGCAAAGCGGAAAGAAAGCGACTAGTCGCACATGCGAAAGATACCACTACCTGAACCTGTCGCACAAGACCGTTAGAGGAAGAATGAATCGTTGAAAGCGACCTGTTGGCATGCATGCGACAGGAAGGACGATGGCGACGTGAAGGATGCATGGATGATGGCCACGACGGAATATTCGCTACCAGAAGCCAGCAGTCTGGTTAAGGGAAAACTGTTACAGTTTTGTAAACCTAAGGGATTTTGCCTTCGAATTGTAAAGACATGACCTACTGGAAGGATCTATAAATAAGGCATATTTTGTATGGGAAAGGGTTAATATTCATTGTTGAATGTCTTGTTTTGTATTATTATTGACTGAATAGATCTCTATTGAGAGACAATTTTGTAAGGCTCTGCAAGCTGAGTGCGCAGAGGCCAATTGAGAGAGAAGAGAGTCTCTTGCTGAGTGCGTAGACAAAGAACTGTTGTACCCTTCCCAAATATTAATACAACAACAGTTCTTGTGGACGTAGCCTCCATCCTAGGGGTGAACCACGTTAAACCCTGTGTAGTGTGATTGTTTACGTTTTGCACTTATCTGTTTGCTTACATTGAATGCTTGTATTCTCATTTACCAGTTGTTATGTTAATGATTTTATATGTATTCGCCATTGGAGAAAGATGAGAATAATATGTTAAGAATTACTTGAATGAATGAATGTTGGATGCATAGTATGTCATGTTTGTGGAAGTATCAGTTTATTGAATAGTCACATGGATATGTAAAGTTCGGGTTGTATAATTCATCGACGTGCAGCAACAGGTTTGTGCAATATTTCTTATCTCGTCTGCTTGCATCAGTCTAAATAATCTAATGCAGTAGATGAATGAATAAGTATTATGTGAAGTCTTCATAGTGGTTAATTCTATGGAGGAAGTGTATAAATCAGTTGCGCTGTCCTATCACTTACAGCCTGTCTGAACCGTGCAGACCATAGATGCGTTGGTTGTGCAAGTATCTTAGCTTGTATATGTGAGGACCGCAACATAGTCGATCGTCGTGCAATATTCAATCCGTAGCGCGAGCCCCGCACTCCACTGCGTAGTAGATCTATTTAAACAACTCATCACATCACCGTGGAAACCTGATTCCGCAGCACCCCCCTAACTACACTGTTGAAATATTGTAACCTCTAAGAATATTATATTTGTATTATTTTAGAGATGTTTCATTTTTCCAATGGGACTTTATTATGTATCCGGAGATGTTTATTCCTCCGCTGGATTATGGTAACTAGGGTTATTAGATCTCCCATGTGGGGGTCGGCCCTGAGTTAATTTATTAGGGGTTATTAGACTCTCTTAGGAGAGGTCGTCCCCATAGGGTAAAAAGTCAGTCAGGAAACAAGTATAAGTAGAGGAGGTTGTTCCTCACTTATCTCACTCTTCCATCACTCAGAAAGTAGCGCACAAGTGAGAGAGAGGTCTGCATTGGAGGTAGAGAAGGAGCTATAGTCTTGGACTACATATTGTATTTGGTTGATCATGTTATTGAGGAAAGCTTTGCTGGGTTTTCTACCCCATGAGGGTTTCCCAGGATAAAATATCTGTCTATCTTGTGATTGTGTTTCTTTCAGTGATCTTGCTAGTCAAATTAGTATAAACTTAACATGGTATCAGAGCTAGCCTCAATAGGACATCTTTCACAAGGTGAAAATCTCTCTCTCTCTCTCTCCTCCGGTGAAAATTAGGGTTTCTGCAAAAGTTGGTGTTTATGGATTCTGATTGCATGGCTGGATAACCCTCAAAATTGAATTTTAGAGCCCTAGATCAAGGTTTTTTGGTTGGGTAGAACTCTGGGAAAGTCAAACCCTATTTTGACCAAAAGTGTAGAAAACCAGAAAACCAGAGAACCAGAAAAGCTGCGCACCTGTGCACTAGAAAACCAGAAATTCTGTTGCAGATTCGGAAGGTGAAAAGTTGAAGTTTCCAGAAGCAGAACACACCAGAACTTTCAATCAAGTGCATCTCCTGGTAAGTGTTATTCTATCTCTTGAGAAACTTCAATCTCTTTGACCCCTGGAGAAGATGGCTCCAAGCACTCAGATTGAAGACAAGCTAGAGGGTATAGAAAATTTTCGGGCATGGAAATATAGAATTGCCTCATTCTTGAAGAGAATGATCTTGCCCAGTATATCAAGGATGATATTGCAGAACCTGGAGAAGATGAAGCCAAAGAGAAGTATAGGAAGGATTTGATTAGGGAAAAGAGAATCATTGCTGATTCTGTTAAAGACCACTTGATTCCCCAAGTGGCATCCAAGAAGACTCTAAAGGAAATGTATGATGCCCTTTCCAGAATGTATGAGGGAAAGAACATCAATAGGAAGATGAATCTGAGAGCTCAATTGAAGAGCACAAAGATGAATAAAGGAGAATCTGTTCAAGACTATTTCTCAAGGATCTCCCAATTCAAGGAACAACTATATGCTATTGGAGATACCCTTGATGAAGATGAACTAGTCATGACTGCTCTACATGGTCTCACTAGACCATGGGAGTCATTTATCCAAACCATGTGTGCCAAAAAGGAGAGCATGAAGTTTGATGTGGTATGGGAAGATTGCATCCAAGAAGAAGCTAGGGTTGCCAACAGAGAATCCCTGCTCAAAGAAGATGACCAAGCCTTGGATACACACACCAAAAGAAGAAGGAATCAATCCTACTTCAAGAAGGACAGTCACAAGGAGTCTCATTGTCCACAAAGATTTCAGAAGAAAGGAAGAAGAAAACACTCTTCTTTCCAATGTTTCAATTGCCACAAAATAGGACACATTGCTAGACATTGTCCTTCAAAGAAGAAGAAAGATCTTCATCATAGAAGACATCAAGCACATCTTGCAGAAGATGATAGTGAAGAAGAAGAAGAAGAAGAGGAAGAAAGGCCTCACAAGAAAAGATCTAGAAGAGAAGAAGAATAGGAAGAAAGGCCCTTCTTCAAGAGAAGATCTAGAAGAAATGAAGAAGAAGATGCAGAAGAGTATGTTCTATTCTCTACACTCTCTGGATCTATAACACCTGGAGAAGATACATGGCTTATTGATAGTGGTGCTTCAAAGCACATGAATGGACAAAAGAAAACTCTTTCAAAACTGGAAGAGAAGACCTCCCCAAAGAGAGTGTCATTAGGAGATGACTATCAATATCCCATCAAGAGAATTGGTGAAGCAAACTACAAGCTTGATTTTGGAACCCCCATGAAGATGAAGGAAATATTGTATGTACCAGGATTGAAGAAGAACTTGCTTTCCATCTCAGCATTGGATAAGAAAGGTTATAGAGTTGCATTCATTGATGGACAAGTATTAATGTGGTCCAAAGGTAAATCTATTAAGGATGCAATTGTCATTAGTGAAGAGGAAGGAGGTCTATACAAGCTCAAGGGCCATCCAGAAGCTGCCCTTGTACATGAAGCCACTAGCCCAAATGAGATATGGAATAGGAGGCTTGCTAATATTAACTACAAGGCACTACCTCATGTATGCAAGGTAGTTATAGGTTTTCCATACTTAAAGATTGATCATGATGGCACATGCAAAGGTTGTGCAAAAGGGAAGAATATCAAGAACCCATTTCCAAAGAGTGAAACAAAGACAAAGAGTACCTTGGAGTTAATTCATTCTAATGTATGTGGACCAATGCCTTCCACATCCTTGAGTGGATAGTAATACTATTTCACATTTATTGATGACTATTCAAGGAAGACTTGGATATACTTTCTAAAAGAAAAGAATGAAGTCTTTGGAAAGTTCAAGGAGTTCAAAGCCTTGATAGAGAATCATTCAGAAAAGAAAATCAAAATACATAGGATAGATAATGGCGGAGAATATACTTCAAAGGACTTTGAATATTTCTGTAAGGAAGATGGAGTCAAGAGGGAGCTAACCACTCCCTACAATCCCCAACAAAATGGTGTTGCGAAAAGAAATAATAGAACCATCATGGAAGTTGTAAAGACAATGATACATGATCAAGACCTACCTATGTATCTATGGGTTGAAGCAACTAGGACAACAGTCTATGTGCAAAATAGACTAACCCACAGTGCTCTTGATTTCAAGACTCCAGAAGAAGTGTTCATAGGAAAGAAGCATGAGGTAAGTCACCTCAAGATATTTGGATGTCCAGTGTACATTCACATCCAAAAGAAAAGAGGACCAAGTTAGATCCTTCTGGGAAGAAGGGAATATTTGTTGGATATTGTGAAGCATCCAAAGCATTCAGAATTTACATCCCAGTTTTTCATCATATGGAAATAAGTAGGGATGTGACATTTGATGAAGAAGCAGCTCTCAAGAGATCTAGGAAGTGTCAGTATGAAGAAGATGCACCTCCCAGAACTACAGAGGCTGTACCCATCCCTGAAGATGTAACACCTGAAGACCATGATATGATAGAACCACAAGAACCCCCCCTTTCAAACATTTCAAGGAAAAGAAATCCATCATGGGCAAGAGATATTATACTAGGAGTAGAAAAGTATGGAGCTCTGAAGGCTCCACTAGAGTAAGCAAGAAACCAAAGCCATTCTCCAACTATATGGCTTTGATGTGTGATCTTGTAGATCAAGAACCTACTAGTTATGAAGAGGCAGTTCATAAGAAAGAATGGGTAGAGGCAATGACAGAGGAATACCAGTCAATAATGAAGAATGATGTTTGGGATATAGTTCCCAAACCAAAAGAGAAAAGTGTGGTATCCTCCAAATGGATATACAAAATAAAGCATGCTGCGGATGGTAGCATTGAAAAATATAAAGCAAGATTTGTGGCCAGAGGATTCTCTTAGAAAAAGGGGATTGACTATGAAGAAACATTTGCACCAGTTGCAAGGCACACTTCCATTAGAACCATCATGGCACTTGCATCCATGATGAAATGGGATTTACACCAGATGGATGTAAAGATAGCCTTCCTGAATGGTGTGATTGAGCAAGAATTGTACATAGAACAACCACAAGGATTTGAGGTGGAAGATGGAAGAACCCATGCATGCAAACTGAAGAAGGCCTTGTATGGGTTGAAGCAAGCTCCCAGAGCTTGGTATGGAATAATTGACAGTTTCTTGACAAACTTGGGCTCTACCAAAAGTAAAGCTGATCCTAATCTTTATCTCAAGGTTATGGATGATGAACCTGTCATATTGTTGCTATATGTGGATGATCTATTTCTGACTGGAAATGAGAAATAGATTATCGAGTGCAATAAGAATCTCTCATCAGAGTTTGAGATGAAAGATCTCAGATTGATGCACTAATTCCTAGGTCTAGAAGTATGGCAAGGACCAAATGAAATCTTTCTCAACCAAGGTAAGTATGCTATGGGAATCCTGAAAAGATTCGATATGTTGGAATGCAAAGCCATGGCCACTCCCATGGATTCCAACTTAAAGCTATTTGTTGATGACTCTTCAGAGTTAGTGGATGTGACTCTGTATAGACAGATTATTGGATCATTAATGTATCTGACGAATACCAGGCCAGACATATGTTTTGCGGTGAACACTCTGAGTCAGTATCTAGTGGAACCTAGACGAGTTCACCTAATTGCTGCAAAACATGTGATGAGGTACCTAAAAGGTACGATAGATTTTGGTCTCTATTATCATGGAGATCATGACTTCAGATTATATGGATACACAGATGCTGATTGGGCAGGAAGTGTATCAAACAGGAAGAGTAAATTGGGTGGATGTTATTGTCTGGGATCTTCCACGATCTCGTGGTTTAGCAGAAAGCAGTCAAGTGTGGCTCTCAACATAGCTGAAGTAGAATATATAGCTGCCTACTCTGCTAGTTGCAAAGCGGTACGGCTTCAGAAGTTATTATCAGGATTGTTTGACTTAGAGATGGACCCCACTATGACTATATGTGACAACCAGAGTTGTATCAAGATGACAGAGAATCCAGTGTTCCATGATAAGTCAAAGCACATAGATATCTGATATTTTTATATACGGGATATGGTGCAGAAAGGAGATATCAAGCTCGAGTATGTAGGCACTGATGAACAAGTTGCCGATGTATTGACCAACCCTCTGTCTTGAGTAAAGTTTGAGTATTTTCGAGACAAGCTTGGTGTAGTTCAAAAGGACCCTCCTCTAAGGGGGAGTGATATGGTCGATGATAATATTTGGATACTGGTATCGATGTGGATACCTGTATCGATGAGTAGATTGCCTATATTGATGGTAAGGTCAATGATAAGGATACCTGTGTGTACTTGTATTGGTGTGGATACTTGTATTTTATGATGTATACTTGTATTGGTGTGGATACTTGTATTTTATGATGTACACTTGTATTGGTGTGGATACTTGTATTTGATGATGTATACTTGTATTGGTGTGGATACTTGTATTGATGATATTGAGGCTACCTGTTTCAATGATGAGGTTGATGATGAGGTTGCCTGTTTCAATGATGAGGTCTATGAAATGGTCCTTAGACTTTGTCTAAGTGGACAGTAAGAGGATTGTATCATCCGTGGACTTTAGTCCTAAAGTGATACGCAGACAGATGTCTCCGAGAGTAAGAGGATTGTATCATCCTTGGACTTTAGTCCTAAAGTGAGCTGTAGACAAATTTCTTCGAGAGTGAGGGGATTGTATCATCCATGGACTTTAGTCCTAAAGTGATCCATAGAAAGATGTCTCCGAGAGTATAAGGATTGTATCATCCGTGGACTTTAGTCCTAAAGTGAGCCGCAGACAGATGTCTCCGAGAGTGAGGGGATTGTATAATCCTTGGACTTCAGTCCTAAAGTGAGCTGCAGACAAATGTCTCCGAGAGTAATGGGATTGTATCATCCTTGGACTTCAGTCCTAAAGTGATTCGCAGACAGATGTCTTCGAGAGTGAGGGGATTGTATCATCCTTGGACTTCAGTCCTAAAGTGATCGGCAGACAGATGTCTCCGAGAGTGAGGGGATTGTATCATCCCTGGACTTCGGTCCCTGAATTGATCCGTAGACATATGTCTCCGAGAAGTGGTCCTTAGAATTTGTCTAAGTTGATGAGTGGACTGCATCATCCCTAGACATGATATGGTGTCTTAAATAGATCATGTGTGTTACAGGGTATGCTGCTATTGTGCTGTTGATCGAGAGGATCCAGTTGATGATGATCACGCAGATCATGTGGTGACGATGCCGTGATCATGATGATCTAGATTACGATGCTGTGGTCGTGATGGTCTAGATGACGATGCTGCTGATTGTGATGACGATGATGTTGATCGTGAGGATCCAGATGATGATATTGATCGGTAGATCCAGACGATGAGGCTATTGATCGAGAGATCCATATGATGATGTTGTAGCCGATCGAGTGCCGCAGAAGATGAAGACTCAATACTGACGATGCTGATGTTCCAGTATTGATTATGTTCCAGTAACTGTCTGATTTACTGATGATGATGTATAAAGAAAGCTTCCAATGATTTATAGATGTATCATGTATCATGTAGTCGATGAATCCTTTCTCTTGCAGATGTTGTTATAATATCCTTTTCGTTAAGGGGGAGTGTTGAAATATTGTAACTTCTAAGAATATTATATTTGTATTATTCTGGAGATGTTTCATTCCTACGATGGGACTTTATTATGTATCCAGAGATGTTTATTCCTCCAGTGGATTATGGTAACTAGGGTTATTATATCTCCAATGTGGGGGTCAGCCCTGAGTTAATTTATTAGGGGTTATTAGACACTCTTAGGAGAGGTCGGCCCCGTAGGGTAAAAAGTCAGTCGGGAAACAAGTATAAGTAGAGGAGGTTGTTCCTCACTTATCTCACTCTTCCATCACTCAGGAAGTAGCGCACAAGTGAGAGATAGGTCTGCATAGGAGGTAGAGAAGGAGCTCTAGTCTTGGACTACATCTTGTATTTGGTTGATCATCTTATTGAGGAAAGCTTTGCTGGGTTTTCTACCCCATGAGGGTTTCCCAGGGTAAAATCTCTGTCTATCTTGTGATTGTGTTTCTTTCAGTGATCTTGCTAGTCAAATTAGTATAAACTTAACATACACCTTGGGTGAGACCTCATCCTATTCGCAGGCTATTGCTGAAAGGGCCGGTGAGAAGGGTTTTGTTGGTTCCTTGAAACCGCGAAGAACCTGGGTCTACATTGAAAACCTCTAGATTAGTTTATAAGCCAACAATGAGTATTTTGTTGGACTGATCATACCCACGGACATAGAAGAGCCTCCTTTGAATGCCATTGGAAGTATCCTCTTTGTCCTCCCTAAACACCTGATTTTGTATGTTCATGTCTTTTTTTGATTCTTCAAGTAGCTGGCTTTAATCTTTTTGGATATTTGCATTGAGGAAAAATTGATTTTATTTGTGCCTTTTAGGCATTAATATTCTGGTATAGTATCCTTTTGATTTCCCATACATCTGCAATATTTAGCTTCCTATCCATGGGTCGAGCATCGTAAAAAGCTTCAGAACAAGGTCATTTATATGTTTGAGTGATAAGAGCCCCAAGATAGTAACTTAGAAGTATTTCCCAATGAAGTATACATGATTTAGTACATTTTAATCTGAATTAGATCATGTGATAAGTTTCTCGATTAACATAATAATAAGATAAATATAGACATGATGAAATACTTAGAATGATAGTGCTTGAAACTACACCATTGACTCTTTTCAATAAGAAGAAAATTTAAATCTTCGAAATACTTCTCACACCACCTGAAATCTCAAGGGGTCCATCAACTACAGAGGTATTGAATAAATAATAGAACTACAGCTTCTCATTAAGCACTCTAATTTTTGAACTGACTTTTATTCAAAGGTTAAAAAAATCAAGGAAATAAACAATTGGTTTTAAGCAAATAACAACTAGGCTAAAATAAAATAACAAAACAAGGGGAAATTTATTGATGTACAAAAGTGGTTTTCCTAGAACTAAGAAAAGTACTTCTTTAAAGCTTGGCTATTTACAAGAAGAGTTTCCACTTCCCTTCTAAATTTTGTAATCTATATGTTCCAGGGCCAAGTTTCTCAGCAATAGTGTAATTGCTAAGCCATAAATGTTGGAATTTGGTATGCTTGCCCTTTTCTTCATGGGGTTGATCCCACTTTAGGACTAGGTCACCTACCTCAAAATATTTCTTTCCTGCCTTCCGGTTGTCAAACCATCTCTTGATATTGCATTGATGTGAGGTAAACATGTTTCTAGCTTTTTCGCTTTCCTCTTTGAGTTTAAGCAGGGTATTAATTCTTGCTTGCATGATACGACTATTGGATCCTCTAGAGGCTTGGGATAGCTCGAGTGAAGGAAAAAGAATGTTAGGAGGAAGGATGGCCTCTCTCCCATAAACTAGAGTGTAAGGGGAAACCCCTAAAGCGTTCTTTGGAGTGACCCTATCAACGCATTAAGCATTTGGAAGAGCAACATGCCAATTTCTTTGGTTTTCAATTACAATTTTCTTGAGTATCTGGATTAAATTTTTTCCGTAGACTCTGCTAGCCCATTCCCTTGTGGATAATATTTAGAAGAATAATGCAATTTAATTCCCTTTTCTATATGAAATTCACTTAATTTTAGGGACGAGAAATAGGAAGCATTATAAAAAACTAAGGAAATTGGAACCCCAAACCTGGTTATGATGTTTTTTTGCAGAAATCTGATGACAACATATTCATTTAATTTTCGCAGAGGAACAACTTCAGTCTAACGTGTGAAATAACATGCAGTTGTGAGAATATATCGATTCTGTAATGAGGAGTTCAGATTAATTTCCTCGATAATATCCAAGCCCCACTGCTCGAATGGTTATGAAATTATTACTTGCTGCAATGGTGTTGTTGGTTTCACTAGTCTTCTGGCACTCTTTTGGTACACAACACACTTCCGGGCATATGCATGAGCACCTTTGAAAACATTGGGCCAATAATACCCTGCTATGAGGATCATATGAGCAGTAGTATGCCCAGAATAATGGCCTCTAGTAGGCCCGTCATGCAATTCTTTTAGTACCTTCTCTGCATCTTCTTTCTCTAAGCATATGAGAAATACTCCATCGTAATTCTTTTGGAACATCAATCCATTGATTATTTGATATGATGTTGATTTCAATCGAAGAGATGTTCTTTGATTTGAATTCCAATGCTATGGAGCATACCCATGCTGTAAATAATGTACTAAATGATGGTACCAAGAATCAGGTGCAGTATAAATGGAACATACTTGAAGTAAATTCATTTCAGCTTCATTATCCAAACCTTTAGCTTATTATGTTGGATTTTCAGAAATTAATTTGCATAATCTCTAGCCCTTGATGATAGTAGCGAGATTGAATTCCAAGTCATATTCTTGTAGTGCAGTGATCCAATTCCTGCATCTTTCTCCTAATTAGTTATGTACAAATAATGACCTGAGAGCCAGGTGAGGTACTATGACTTTAGTCCTATTTTTTAGAATATAGGGTATGAACTGTTTTACAGGTTTGAATATAGTGTAAGCTTTTTTGTCTACATTCAGATAATTTAGTTCATCCTCTTGTAATCCAGTGCTCATAAATGCTATTGGATATTCATCCCCTTGCTCTCCTTGTCACATCCCCATCTTGACCCTATTGCATTAAAAATGTAAATAATGTAATATTGTTATAAAATCGTGGTGAGGAGCTCAAGGCCAAGGCCCTGCCATTGATTTATTGATGCATATGGTTTATGTGCTAGCTAGGCACATTGGAATTGTAAATATAATGTAAATATGCATTTTTAATAAAATACCCACAACTAGCTATGCAATGCAACAAGAGATGGGGGCATGATTTTACAAGGAATTGGGAGGGCAAACATTCAAACCCTCGAGCCAATCAAGTCAAGCCAAGTGTCAATGAGATAACCCATCAAAACCTCAACTACCCATGTTGACTTTTGTACCCAATCCCTCATTTATCCCAATAGTGGGTTGAGGTAGTTAATGCCTTGGGAATGGAGAGATATGGCTGTCCAAATTCAAGTATGGGAAAGCCACCCTTCATGGAAAAAACGTTTTTTGCTTCTTGGGAAAGAAAACAGCCATGAATTGCTCCCCAAGCCATTACCCATCAAGGAGTTTTTCCTCTCTCACGTTTTTGGAGCTACCTGGGCATTTTTCTCCATGGTTTTCCTGTGTTTTCCTTCATCCTTCAAGCTGGGAAGGGCATTTTTGTTTTGGTTACCAATGGGGAAGAGAACAGATTGATTTGGGGTTTCAATGAGGCCATTTTGGCCATTGGAAATGCTCATAACATGTGGGAGAAATCGGGTTTCTCCCTGGGGACGAATTTCCCTTCCTACAGTTCATTTTGGGTGAGCCACGATTTGGGGAAAACCCATGGAGCCTGTTTTGGAAAATACCTTTGCTGTGAATGTGTATCCTGCCCAATGATCATTTTTGCTGTGTGTAGAAAGAGTATGTTGAGGTATGGGTAATGGGTATCTATTGCTTTGGCTTGGGCTTGAGTGTAAGCATCCATAAATGCAGAGGGTTCAGAATTAGCCTGATAAACCCAGCTGTAGGATGGCTTGGCTTGGAGGAATGATTATTTGGCTGTGTATGAGTAAGAATGTCCCCTTTTCCTTGTAGAAATCATTCCCAGCTCTTGGGTGGTATCTGAGTCCTGAAAGAATACAAGTTGGGTAGAGACCTATGGTTGGGTGGAACGTTGCAGTGACATAGCTAGTTGTTTAGGCAATTGCACAACGAAGATAAGTGTTTTTATGTCTATGTATTTACTTCTGCAAATGTATTAATTTGTTGACTGTGTTAAATTGAATGGCATCATGTAATGTGTGTGGATGATGGTATTCCGTTGTGCGTGTTTGTTTTAAATTGCATCTGCACACATTTGATTTTTAATTGCTGTGAATTTAATGAATGGGATGAGTTTGTGTAAAAGCCCCAACTTGGCATCATGTTCCCTTTCTAGAATTGGCTAGAAGGGGAGGGTACGTGACACTCCTTTTTGAGTGAACACTGCTACAAGGGAATGATCAGACGCAAATGTATAAATAAGAAAATATTTTTCAAAATCTGGACTGCTTAATGATGGTGCATGAGTAGTTGTGTTCTTAATATCTCTAAAGGCATTCTTTTCTACTTTAGTCCACTTAAATTGCACGTTATATTTAACCATTTGTTTCAAAGGTTTTACAATTTGTGTGAAATGTGATATGAACCTTCGAACAAAGTTTATTTTTCCCATGAATGATTGCATACCTTTCTTATTGTGGGGCGTGAGAATCTGTAGTATGGCTTGTATTCTTTCAGGGTCAACTAAGATCCCCTTTTTTGAAATGATGTGACCTAGTAATCTCTCTTCCAATACAACAAATACACGTCTTTTCTTATGGTTAAGGGAAATACCATATTTTCTACATGGATACAAAATCCGTTTTAAATGATAAACATGGTCTTCCCTATTTTTGGAGAAAACTATGACATCATCCAAATAAACAACTACATTGTGGCCAATCAATCCTCGAAAAGCAATGTCCATGGCCCTTTGGAATGTGGCTCTAGCATTCATAAGGCCAAATGGCATGCTTCTATAAGAGAATGTTCCCCATTTTGTACGGAATGTGGTCTTGAGAAAATCTTCTTCGGCCACTAACACTTGATTATATCCGGAAAATCCATCTAATAAGGAGAACATTTCTGATCCTGAAACGAGATCTAATATCTATTTTATGGGTGGAATTGGATAATTGTCTTTATCAGATGCCCTGTTCAAGTTCCAAAAATACACACATAATCTTATTTGTCCAAATTTATTATGTACGGGAACTAGATTTGCTACCCATTCCTAATGTCTGAATTTGAAAATGATTTTAGCATCCAACAACTTATTTAATTGCTTATGAATGAGGGGTTCTAATGTGGGATGCACTTTCCGAAGTTTCTGTTGAAATGGTTCAACCCCTTGTTTGATAGGAATAACATGCTGGATAATGCTAGTATCATATGTTTTTAAGTCATCGTAAGTCCAAGCAAATACGTCTTTATATTGTTGAAATAATTTGTTGAACTTGTGCTTTTCACTAGGTGAACAACATGTTCCAAGATTGACATACTTTGGTTCCTTTTCTGTGCCCAAATTCACCAATTAATATTGCATTGAAGAGTTGTTGGTTTTGACATTTGCTGGTTTTATAAATTTATGTTGCAAATCAAACAGTCTCTCCACAGTGCGTACTCCTTTTGGCATAAAATTTCCCTTAAACTAATTTTCATCCATATTTTGTAGATTTGACTGATGCTCTATTTCATCAATAATTGATACTTTAAATGTGTCTTCATCAGTCAAAAAATCAATTATTTGTCTATCATCATTGAAAACCATGCAGTTGGCCACATTATCTAGGATAGATGGTCTGAAAAGTAATTCAATAGAAAATTTATCATTAAGATGAACTAGACGAGAGGCAATAGTAGCTAGTAAATCAACAACAGTATTCTTAGATCTAGGAATGAAATCAATATTAAAGGCATCAAAATTTGAAACTAAATTCCATACCTTTGCCTAGTATCCTTTTAAGTGTGGAGACAAACAATGAATAGTGTTTCTAACTTTCCTGACAATTATTTCAGTCACCAAAAACCTTTAAATTTTTAACATTCAATTCAATATCTTTTTTGAGTACCTAAATCGAAGCCTCATAATCAACAGTGTTATTGGTGCAATACAATTCTAATCTACAAGAGAGAGATTCTTTTTCCATGAGGATCTATGAGGACACAAACTGCCCCTGCTACCTTCTGTGGCTTGGAGCCATCACAATACAAAGTCCAAAAATTAAATCCTACCCTATCTGAGTTAGTATCTACATATTCATTAGTGACTAGTTCTACTATGTTACATTCATTATCATCAGTCCACGAGAATTGAAGGAGATCATACTATGCGTATGATTCATGACCGATAGTTTTAGTCTGATAAAATCCAAGTTCGATATCTAAGAAATAATTTCCCCATACATAATGTGTAAAATTAAATCGTTCGTTCCTTCCTTCGAACACAATAACATTGAACTTCACATGTGGTTCCCTAAGTACCTTAATCTGGTTTTGCTTGTTCTGGTATGGAAACCACAAGTGAGACCAGTTAGTAGAAAAATATCCATTCAGTTTACTTGACCAATTTCTACTTAACAACAAACCATAAGCTTCTAGTATATCTACCACATTGATATCGATAAATTGACAGACTCTTTGATCAACAACCAATCTAATTAGTACATTCTTCATTTCTCCCACTACTCTGACATCCGATCTATCAAGTTCAATGATCCCAGAGGGAGAAGGGATGGGATGTCCATTAATATTTTTGCAAATCGACAGTGGCATAACATTAGTTGAAGCTCCAGAATCCACCAAACAATTGTGTACATTATAATTAAAAATTTCAAAAGTAAGCAAAAAAGTTGGGGTCTGAGATTTAGATTTACCACCAATTCTAGCTTCGTTAATCTTAGTGTTTGGATCGATGATGACTTGTTGTTTGTCTTTATTAGAAGAGTGGTTTATCAGTGTGTTTAGGTCAAATGGTTCCAGTAATATTTTTCTCTGCTGCGGGCTATTACAAATTTCAAATAAAGATATGTTAGCTTTAGTCTTTTTAATATCTTTAATGACATCATACCCCATATTATGCCTTCCTCCACTATTTTCATATACAATAGCGTTAATTGATGAAGGGGTTGATTGTTTATGACTAGCAGAAGATAATTCTTTTAAAAATTTTGAAGGGTTAATAGATCTTTTTTCTGCCATCTTTTGGGGTGATTTAGCTATAGCAGTTTTTTTTACTTTGAGCCTTGTGAGAAACATTACTTGTTTTACCTTTTGGGATTGATTCATTTTGATATTCCAATGTTCCTAGACTTCTTAAGGCATAATAAATAGGGGATACTTGCACATTATGTATTTCTACTATTTCTTCTTCCTCTTCCAAGTCTAGATTCAGTGCCCAATCCCATAGTACAAGTGTGGTTTCTTCATTTGCTTCCCCAGTTTCATTTGATTACATTTTTTCATTTTCATCCGCTTCATCAAGAATTTGTTTGTCCAAAAGTTGATTCATCACCAAAGTCGTAGAGTTGATCCATTGAGGACAAGTTTTCTTTGAATGATGTTCATGAATCGAAAAGTACATAAATGATCCATGCCTACTTCATTTAAGTTGAGAACATATGCTTCATTTGTTGGAGGTTTTATACTTTCTTCTTTTCTTTTGTAAAAATGTTTAAAAGGTTTCTTCATGGAGGAACTTTCTCCTTTCTCTTTTTCCAAATCCACAATCTTATTTGACAAATTCTGAACCAATTTGACAACACTTTCTAAATCAGTTGATTTTTCTTCAACAAGTCTTGTTGATAATAAAGGTTTATTGGAATCAAGGGGTTTAGGTTTAGTTTCCACTGCATACTTAACAATATTGTTCATTTCTGTTTCTACTTTCTTATCCTCTTCAATGTTTTCTGTTAAATTATTTTTACAAGAACGTTTAACAAACATGGCTAAAGAAGGATGCAATATTGTAGTGTAATATTCAACTAGAGATTCTTCCATAGGTTTAGAAGTAGCACTGAATTTATTCAATACAATTGTGAATCTTTGATTGAAATCCTGCACTTTCTCTCGTTTATCCATTTTGAGAGACAACAATTCTGTTATAAGTGATACTAATGTTCATTGTTCACCAAATTTACTTAGAAAAACTTTCTCAAAATTGTCCCAATCAGTTATTTACCAAACTGTAAGCAAAAAAAACCATGATGAAGCTTTAGGCCATCTTCATGTTCATGGCATCTTCATGTTCTACATTTACAAGATTTAAAGCTAGATAAAAACTCTTGAAATGATCATCTGCAGAAATTACTTTGCTAGGGTCAAACTTAGGTAGAACCCACTCCAGATGTTTAGACAAATCATGAAGTGGAGAAGGTAAATTTAAAGGATCCCTAGCTCTCCAAGCTGGTGATTGATTTACGTTGTGAGCCATATGACCAATACATGGAGGAGACCGTGGAGGTGACTGTGTGTGTTGAGAAGAAACTGATCCATGAGAAGAAGGTATTAACTAATCAATAAGTTATGGTATGTCTTGCAGTGAAAAATCAACCAAATATTCCAATGGTTCAACCAAAACATAATCCTTATTTTTCTTAGCTCTTCTCTGAGGAGAACACCTTCTAGGTAGTAACGGAACTACATGTAATCCTCCAAGTTTTCTAACGTAAGATCTGGTGTATCTCCTGAAATTATTAACTTCTTGGTGTGGTACATCATATAAAGTTTCAATGTGTTCAATTTCAGGGTTAGTACCTTCTTGAAAATTAGTTTCATGCTCAGATTCATGTATCAAACCTTCATGTTGAGATATTTCAAGTGGATACCTAGAGAAAAATCCTCGAGGGAATGGACTTCCTATACTAGCCATACAATGGTGGCCCTCCTTCTAGAGCCAAATCTGTTGACGCCTAGAAAATTCCTTGTGTCGACAGTAGGGGTACTCCCCAATGAAAAGTAACAATTAGACTCTCCACTGTTTGGAATAGGAAACCTTTCTAGTTTAAGGTCTGGCTACCATATAATATGTTCTTGTGATGGGTTTATCGGATGTGGCCCGATCCACCGATTATAGTTTTAGGATTTTGTATGCAATGAAAATTACTAATTCTAAATGTACTTGATTTCTACCTATGCATGTTTGACTATTAGAAAGAGGCCTCACTTAGTGATGTGCAGGTTCTTACCTCTTGTCTTATTACATCCTTATTATCAGTCAAACAAGAATATGTACTAATTAAATGCAAGCTTCTAATCTACCTAACCTATCCTTGCAAGGATAAAATGTAAGAAGGAGTAATGACAGTAAACTGCATCATACAATTCCAGAAGCTAACTACTGAAAATAATGTATTTAACAACCACAAAATAAAGTCAACACATAGATATCTTGAGCATTAACATTTATTGCATTCATTACTCACAAATAACAATGAAAATTGCATTTTCGCATTCACACATGACAAGATGATTCAAAACTATCAAAATAGTCTAAGAGAATAGGAAATATCTTACTGCATATTCATAAAAAATGAAGAAAGTAGTTCTGCACATTTGTTCACATGCTTCAACACAATATCCCATGTATGCTTCCACCCAGAAAACTATCTTTCTCATTAGTAGAAAATAGTTTCTTACACATGAGTCTAGTACAATATTTCACAAGCAAAATCCCTTTTCTCATCTAATCTCTCCTATTTATCTTTACCAACCCATCCTTTGGGTGACTTATCACTTCACCTTCCTCAAAATTTTTTCCTTCGAAATGTTTTTCTCTTTTGATTACAAAATAAGTGAGAAAATATTAAAATACAATGAAATGTTACACTACGATGGTGGAGCGCTCTATTGAGTTTGGATATATCATTCGAAATACCACTTTCATAAGATATAACATTTAATTTTTGCGGTTCTAATAACTTCAAATCTACTTCATGAAATGGTAAATATTTGACCATGACATTTAATCATTTAGTTGCTACGTTGTGACCATTTTGCTGAGTAATGTCCCTTCATTGTAGCTTTCCCAATTCTCTCTTGTAGATCTTCTGGAGTGATAGTCTCTAAACTCCTGATAGTAGCAATGTCTTCTTCCTTGATAGTCCTTAATTCAACCAAGCATTGCTCTTTTGGTACTAGATTTTCAAATGAGCCAGGAGGAGGGAGATGACATTTTTCGAAAGCTCTAGAAATACTTTGGTGAATTTCCTCACATTGGAAATGGAATATTTCACTTCATTCTTCAAATTCTTTTCTTCTTTTTGGAAACTATTCAAAATTCCAAAATCTAGCTTGATTTCAGCTATAGATATCTAGGAAAATGTGGAGGGATTTCTTTGGTTGTTTTCCTCCAAGAAGTCAACTTATTCATCCTGCCATAAATTTATGTAAGATTTTTCCTTGTTGAAGTGGCTTCCTTGAAAATTTACCTGAGCCTAGTTATGATCCCTTACACTTCATAAGTCTGTTTAGTGACCAATTCTTGAGAATGGAACAATTGTTCTTGTAGGGAAGAAGCACATTCATAAAATGGTGTCAATTCTTGCTTCTGTTCTTGTGCAGTATTTAATTGATCCACCAACGATTCCTTTTCTATGCTAATCTCCTCTATTTGTGCTTGCATAGCTCCTTTCTCTAGAGTAAGATATTCTACCTATTGATCCCACTGTTTTTTTTTCTCTTGTAGTTCTCTCAATTGAGGATAGAGATGATTTTTCACCTTCTAATATTATTACTTGTACATTAAGTGAGTCCTTCTCATCTTCTAGACTTTGAATAGTTGTTAACACCTAAAAAGTGCTCACTAGCTCATTTCCTTATTCACATGACCCATTTGTCCACTTTTCCACCATTTGAGCCTCTAAAGCCACCAAAAGGTCACCAAAAGATCTTAATACACCCCTTTTTCCACTCAAAATGATTATTTTTCCTCAAAAAGCATAAAAAAACCCTCAAAAAGGGTCAAAAATTCCCAAAAATATTAAAAAGGGAATAAAAATATTAAAAATATTCAAAAAAGGAAAAAGGAGGGAAAAGGTACCTAAACCATGTTGGTCAATACCATTGGTTTCCACAAAACCATAATGGTATTCCCCACCACCAAAAACTATAAAAAGGTGGTAGGGGCTCCTCAGTTTACATCCATCCATCCATCTTCCTATCCTCATGCTGCCAAAATCTCCCATGAGCTTTTGGCCATTGTAGCTACCTTAGAGAAGGGACCCTTTGAAGTTTGGAGCTGCTCACCCTTGGAGCTACTCAACAATCTTCATCACTTGGAGGTATTATCATTGCAAGCACTTGCTTGCCCCCATTTTCAATACAAAGTTATTTTTTCTATTTCTGGTTCTTGTTTTCAATTCAAAAGTTTATTATGATATGCACATGCTAGTTTAGTTTTAGTTTTAGATTTAGAATTGTTTTTGCTTTAATATTTGAAACTGCTGCTACTAGTTAGCAGGTGCCCATAGCACTAAGCTTGGTTGCAAAACCAAGCCAACAGTTTTTGGCGACTCCGCTGGCTTAGAACTCTTAAATCTCAAATTTTGCTTTAGATCTTAGTTTTTGTTAGTATTAGTCAGTTTAATTCATAGATCTACCACCCTAGACAGCAGATCCATTACTCTTCTAGATCCTGGCCCATTTTATTGCCATTAACAACCCAAAATTTTCAATTTTTTGGTTCGTTTTTCGGCATCCGTGTACGGCTTTCGCCTCGTGGCTTTTTGCCCAATAGTCATGCGGCTCATCGCGACTGCGCGGCTCTTTTCCGCGTGGCTCATTGCGGCTTCGCGGCCATTTTCTGCGCTGCACATCGCGACTGTGTGCCTAAATCCCGCGCTGCACATCCCGGCTTCGCGGCTGAAAACTGCGCTGCCCATCGTGACTGTGTGACAGAAACCCGCACGGTCCATCGCGGCTGTTCTGTCAAAACCCGCGATGCTAATTTTTTCCATTCGGCCAGTCCATTTAAAAAATTATTTTTTTACTGTATTTTCTGCCCACATAGCACATTTTACAGTATTAAAATTCCTACATTTTTTATAGCCATAGAAAATTTTACTATTTAGAATGCACCTTTGAAAAAGTCTTTTTAAAAATTTTCAGAAATTGAAAGGATTTATTTGCATTTTATCTAGATAAAATTTTTTACTGTTTACTTCCTTGATATTTTGCCCATAGAAAACTTTAAAAGAAATCCATTTATTTCTTGAAGAATTCATATTATTTGCTTTCTTATTTCAAAGATCCTTTGTTTTTTGAATAGTTTTTGCAAAGCATTTAATTTCAGTTTAAAATACCACACGTGCACCCACTCAAACACATAATTTAAACTGAGCCTTAAAATTTACCCTAACTTCAACCAACTTTTAACCCCACTTGGGGAGCACTTAAAAGAACTTTGTAGCTAGGTAGAATTGAGGGGATAGGTGTTCCAATAACAATCCTCAGTTATTACATTTGAGACATAGCTGTTGTCCATTAGGGAACCAAAATCTCCTAGTATTTTTTGGCACGGTCACAACCCGTTTATCAGGAGGCCTCTCCCCTAGGAGGGTTGAAGTCGCGAGGATGGTTCCGGAAGCCTGAGTGGAATACCGAAATCCATTCAGTAACCGAAGGCTACCATTCGCAGTTCTCGGGATATCCCTGTATGGGGGTACTGCGGTAAAAGGACCAAACGACAGATTTACCTTTTCTGGACGTGTCATGAACGGAGTATCCTAGTTGCCATTCTTTAGGATTGATTACCCGGTGTCCCTCCCGGTAGGGGGATATCTAGCCGTTTATTCAACACTCAATATTGTCTGACTTGGATTTCATCACCTTGCAGAGAATATCATTTGTTGATTCACAATACTTTTAGTTAGGTGTTTTCATGATACAATCCACCTTTGGTCTAGTAGCACCTCTTTTTTCTAGAAGCTGTTTGACTGTTGGTATTCTGACCATTTTTGTTGCATCCCTCCACTTATTGTAGCATAGCTGCTATAATAAGTTCTTTTTGAGGTTGATTTTTTGGCCTGAGAGCCTTTATTTTCACTCCCCTTCTTGCACCCTTGGTTGCATTAGGGTTTCGAGTTTTTTATACATTACGACCTTACACTAAACAATTTTTTCACAAAAAACATATTTCTCACCATTGAGAATTTTAGACGATCTCATCGTCTTCAGGGTGAACCCCCAGAGTTTAGTCTACTTGGCTCTCCACGTCACCGACGTCGAGCCTTATCCCTTGACTTGACACATCATCGATCAAACATATAGTCATCCGATTCTGACACGCCTCACTTCACATCTGATTCTGAGGCAGAATCCGAAAACCCTACCGAGTTATTACCAACCAACCTCATTGCTGGAACACAATTCGACCCACTTTTTACCAGTACCATAGGAGATACATCCACAAACCCCTCTACTGCGGTGCCATCCATGGCAACCACCACCCCCCTAGGTATGCCTAATATGTGGGACACCCCACCTTTAGGAATGCCCAACACAGGACTACCTCCTATTATGGGTATGCCAAACATAGGGGTCACACCCCCTCTCATTACCACAACCCAGATTCCAGGAATTCCTACTACTATTCCTAACCCCGATGTAACCCATGTTGCACTCGGAAGCGCTGGACCGTACCAAACTACAGCAGTTGGAGGACATATACCTTCAACACCTAGCATACCCTTAGGGGCCACTGGACCACTACATCATGCCACAATGAATAGTCATGTCCCAGTCACTGCACCACATCCATCGGCTAGTTTACCTTACATGGCGAGTCTGAACTTACCAGACTTAGCTAGGCTAACCAACGATCCTATCAGACACGACCCTGCGTGGCCTCACATGCCCACCAAACTCCCCTCCGACATCCCTAAGTTTGAGGGCAAGGCAGGTGAGGACCCCCAGAACCATATCATGTCCTTCCATCTATGGTGTTCCTCTAACTCCATAGTGGACGACTCTATCTGCCTCCATCTGTTACAACGCACCTTCACTGGCTCTGTAGCTAAGTG
This sequence comes from Larix kaempferi, assembly GCA_027924585.1. NCBI lineage: Eukaryota > Viridiplantae > Streptophyta > Pinopsida > Pinales > Pinaceae > Larix > Larix kaempferi. Next base: position 6,756,730 of record BSBM01000319.1, read on the forward strand.
GTATATCGAGCAGCCCCATGGGACCCATGCCACCTTTACCTCCCTTGCCTCGACCTTCCTGCAGTTCTTCCAGTTACCTGTCCGCTATGATGCGGGAGTCAAGATCCTACTGTCTTGCAGAAAGAACACGGCCACCCACATCACTGACCACATCCATGAGTGGCGTCAACGCCAAAGCCTTTGCAAAATCAAGTTAGACGACCGTATCTTCTTAGATTGGTTTCTAAAATCCCTCCTCCCTCTCATTGCCAAGGATGTGGCATCCGAACGACCCTAGTCTGAAGAAGAGGCCATCCTCAAAGCCCAACAATTTGACTCATTTATGCCCAGTCGGGAAATATGTATACCATTATACCAGATGCCCCTCAGGGCGAGTCATCCCAACATGATGCGCCGGGGGCATCCCATGCCACAGATGGCATCATTGGTCGTATGGCCTCGCATCCCCAACCCTTTTCCATTGCACATCCTAGCCATGGCCCTGACCTTTCGCGGGCTACATCTCAGTCTGGAGCAACCAATTCATATGCTCCCATGGCACATCACCACCATACCCACGGACCCTCATGTCCACCACAGTGCTTTGGTCATGCACCACCTGCATACGCCCCCCCAGCCACACCTCAACCAATATATTACCCACAGCAAGCTGCAACAGCTAAGCCAACACCTCCAATAGCTCAGGGTTACCAACAACCCCAGCAGGTAACTGGAACACCTCCAGCCCCACCGGATTATTATCCACCACAACCTGCTCCCGCACCTGCGGAGAACCAAAATCCTCCCACTGCTCAAGGGAAAGTGTACACACAACACAATCAGCCCCAACATCAAAACAACCAACGCAACCAGGGTGGACAACAAAACCGTGGAAGAGGACGTAACCGCGGCAATAACCAACAACAACATCAAGGTCCTCCACCTCCCAATCCTCCGCATAACAATAATGCTGCTCCCCCCAACCAGAATCTGGATCGTCATCCCAAGCAGCCTAAAAACAATAACCTCAGAACAAACCATCCTTGTTCTATCTGCGGGGTCTATGGCCATTACACACATGCTTGCCCACATTTGGAGCGAGCTCGGCAACTCTGGACTGACGATGCCCATCATCAAGGGCAAGCGGCTCCTCAGGTGCCACCCAACCCTCCACCACCTCAACATCAACCTTTGGTGCTACAAAACCCCTTTCCAACCCAAGGCGTAGTGAACACTCAGCCATTAGCTCCCCCTCAGGGCAACGCGCCACCACAACAAATCACTTATGCCGCTCTTGATCAACCCATGTTTGATTCAGATACCCACCACTTGTTGATGATGTCATCCGCAGATGCCAACCTCCAAACCCGCCGGAACCAATATGGCTCCACCCCTGAAGCCCCTCCCGCCGACAAGAACACTAACATTCATCCCACAGATTAGAAGTTACGTATACCTCCGGCTCTACTCGATGGAGCTTCTAAAGCACCTCGCTTCCCACCTTGTCGCATCAACAATAATCCCAATGCTCGTGCTGCATCGAATTACAACATTGTAGATGACTTAGCCCAGTCTCCTGCAGCCATGTCTGCTTTAGAAGTCTTAAAAAACTGTCCTTCACAACGCAAGAATTTACTCTCTGCCATTGGCGCCATTGACCCCAATGATTCACAACTGATGGCATTCGATTCAGACCAATCCGAACCACGCTTGCCTTCCACTTTAGCATTCCAAGTTTCTGTTTCAGTTCGGAATCTTGTCATCCATCAGTGCATTATCGATGAAGGCGCCTCTACATGCGTTATGTCCACATTTGTTTGGCAGAAGTTGGGATCCCCTACTATCCGGCAGTCCACCACTGCGTTGTGAGCCTATGACGACCGTTCGGCTCAACCCCAAGGTCTCTTAGCTAATGTCCCCATCCAGCTGGCTGGTAAAACTGTGCTCATTGACATAGAGGTCATCAATGACCAACTTGATTATAACCTCTTACTTGGTCGCAACTACATGTATGCCATGCGGGCGGTTGCCTCATCCATTTTTCGTACCATGATGTTCCCCCATGAGGGACGCGTGGTCAAGGTCGACCAACTCACCTATTACAATCGCAAGGCCCCTGCTCCACCCAAAAATGTTCTCCCCATGGTTGAACAACCGGTTGGTGGTCCAACTACCTCGTTTGTGTCCTCCGTGGGACCCAGACTTTACTCCGACGCGCCGATGACGTCTACATTCCAATCCATTCCACCACCGTCACCGGAGACCCACGTCGCTAACCTATGTACTATTTCCCACAATACACAAACACCCAACAATCAACCATCCTTGTTACCTAAACCACCATTGGTCCCTAGTCACATTGGTGTTACACCCATCCACACAATCCCCTTTCTATTCCCTCCCTCGGGCGTAGTAAGCACTCTGGTTATGGTTACCCTTAGTCTCCCCGGGTTAACATTGGGATTACCCGTGTGGTATATTTCACCTCCTGTTCCCCCGCCGACACCAAATGTCATCCTGCAACCGGTGCAACCCATTGTCACTTCTACTCAACCACCTCCTGGTATCACTACCCCTTCGTGATCTGCGAATCCCCCTCCGCTCATCAGGCCCACTGGGGGCAGAGGCCCACAACCATACACGGCGGTACCCCCACCCAAAGCAGTTAAAACTCCCCCCGTATTCCGTGCTCCTCCAAAATGCTCGTTGTGTGATGAGTTAGGCCATCCAACCCATCAGTGTCCACAGTTACCTGCATTATAGGAACACATGCAAATGATTGACGATGACCCCAACCTCCCGGTTGTCAAAATTGACTCAAACCCCATGCCTTGTGACAAATCACTGCGTACCAACCACCCTTGTGCGATATGTGGTATTTACGGCCACTACTCACATCATTGTCCTGATATCCCAGATTACAGAGCAGCTCTCTACGAGATGAATAGTTTGGACCTTGAGATGGTGCCCCCTACAATCGAGGAAATCTACCCTCCCGTATCATCCTCATCCGTAGAGATTAACACCGTTTATATGATCTCTTCGACTACTACTACCTCGTCAACCGATTCGACCACTCAAAGTTTCCGCAATGATGAGGAGATTCTAGAGGCTCTTACTACCCCTAATTACCCCTGGGAAGATATGCACCATCGTTCACACTTCCTCCCAGAAGAGACCTCATCCACCGCCGCTACCCAATTCGCGGTTGAGTCCAAAGATTTACTTCCTACTAAAATCAACTGGTTCAAGGATCCTATTCCTGCTCCAGATGCCTTTGAGGAAGGTAACATGGCCAATACCTCACCCGTCATCCACATCGATATCTCTGACCCACCGGGTGCCCTTGAAATCAATACATTAGGAGCCTCCTGGAGTGAGCATGAGATTGGGGAATACAAAAAAATATTTCAAGAATTCTGTGATGTCTTTGCTTGGTCCTATACCAAAATGCCTGGTCTTGACCCTGCCATTATAGAGCACCACATTGACGCATGGCCTGATGTACCCCCCGTTCATCAGTAACAGTGACCCAGTCATCCCCCACCATCTTCCTCCTCGAAAGAAATTAACACCATTTACACGATTTCCACTGCATACCCCTCTATCCGGTCGGCCCCTGCCATTTATTCCTTTCACACACATGTTCCACTCTGCTACGTCGGTTTTGCTGATGGTGCAAGCCACTGGTCCTCCAATCTGGCCTCCACAGCTTGGGTAATATATTCCCCTTCACATGACTTGATCCACATCGATGGAGTGTGTTTAGGTGCTGCCATCAACAACCAAGTTGAATATGATGCCGTGACCGGTCTCCTAGCCGTAGCTCTCCAAATGAGCATACATCGCCTTAACGTTTTCCTGGACTCACAACTTCTTGTTTCCCAGCTCAACAATGATTACCAGGTACGCGATCCCTGTCTGTTCAGAAAATTTTTGCACACTAAACAAATAATTCGACAATTTGAATCCATTTAATTCACACATGTCCCAAGAAACCTCAATAGTGTAGCAGACCAGATGGCCAACAACGTACTTGACTGGCACACCAATCAAATCATTTCATAACGAAAATGCATCCATGTGCATAACATGTGCCTCCACGGGCATATACCAAAACAAAATGTGCATCCTTGTGCATAATGTGTGCCTCCACGGGCATATACAAAAAATCAAAATGTTGCATCCACGTGCATAACATGTGCCTCCACGGGCATACAGAAAATCAAACATGCCTCCATGGGAGAACAAAAAGACAACAAATTCATCCATGTGCATACACGACTATATATCAACATCATATATATATATATCAAAACATGTCATAAGTGCCCTCAACACCCAATATACAAAAATACATCATCCGTACAAAAAATAGCTTCCCCATATGCTCATCAACATTTGGGGGCAAATACATATCATCTAATCATCACGGACTCTAGGCTCCTCTGGCACCTCCTCCGCCGGTCTCGCCGGATCATGCTGAGCCCGGGATCGCCTCTCCGATGGCTCCACTGGATCATCCTATAAATGAATCCTGCCCTCCGCTGGCCCTGCCTGATCCTGCCGATCCCTATCCCTCAACTTGGCTGCCATCACTGACGCTCTCAACAACATCGAGCGCCACTCACAAGGCACCTCGAAACATCGCTCGATGATGTCCCGATCCAGATCCCTCCACCCATCCTCTGGGAATCCTGCTAGAATCATACCCAGTGTCTCTCGGACACCAGCGACATCATCATCTCGAGGGCTAGCCCCTCGACCACGAGCCCCAAATCCTCAACCAGGTGGAGGTGGTATAGCTGCCGAAGGTGGAGCAACCACCATCGCCCGTCCCCTGCACGCCACATAGTTAGCCGGTGGAACAAGACCAACATCTGCACAATGCAAATAAACCATCATATACATATCTAACTATAATCATAACCAATAAATCTAGAAACACATGATATAGTAGAGAACATAACATACCATCTAAACCACAGGCCTGTCCCTGGGCTCGAGGCATCTTAGGATCTCCTCGGTAATCCATACCAGCATATGGATAGTCCTCAATCAGCAGAGGGATCTGCTCCCACTGCTTGTACATCTCCTACGAGGAGAACCCGCGGATACCACCACCTCCGCGAGGCATCATCTGCCCCCACCGTACCATCCACGGCTCGCTCACCAAACCATCACGAATGGGCACCCGTGGTCGCAAAGTCGGTACCCCGCTCAAAGAAAAAAGAACACAGAAAGGAGGCATAGTAGAACTCTCCCCCCTCTTGACTGACCTTGTCCAGATCTCTCCGGACACCAGCTAAGAACATCTGACCCCATGCGTAATAAGTCCCCCTCAACACAAAATCCACCATCATCGTTTATCCCCGTGACAAACGATGTGGCGCCGCGACACCCAACACCCGCAGAACACAAGCCCCAACAGCGCGCATGTCCCACTCTCGCAGTGATCTCAGACTCAACGTGCTGTTCTGCACAATCACCCCAGCGACACAGAAAGTCTCCAGGAGATCCTCCATGTCAACACCTGCCGGGATCCTCGGAAGAAGATCCCCCACCTCCCCTAAGCGAGGTAACCCAGTAAGAAAGTAAACATCTGTGAGGGTGATCTCCAACCTCTCACCCCAAACAACAAAGGCACCCTCTGGAGGTACCCACCAACTCACCAACTTGTTCAGTAGGGGTCCTACTGAATGCATTGGGGGAATCTGAGTGAACTTTAGCAGTCCACCCTCTGCCAAAACCTGCCGGACCTGCTGATCCGTCCGAATCCGGATCATCAAGTCTTCCTCCATCTCTCGCTCTCGCCACGATGTCAATGGCCTCCTCAGCATCCTGCCAAAAAACAAAGAAAATTTTAGCACCATAGAAATTTTTTTCAAAAAATACCATCGCGGCTTTTCCATCAAAAGCCACGATGATCATCCTGGCTTCTATACAAGAACCCGCGATGAACATCGCGGGTATTGACCAGAAAGTCGCGATGAACATCGCGACTATCTCCCCCATACCCGCGATGAACATCGCGACTTTCAAACTAACAGTCGCGATGAACATCGTGACTGTCAGCCTCAAACCCATGGTGTCCATTGCGGGAAAGGAGCCGAAACCCGCGATATTCCACATTGGAAGGCCAACATGGAATTTCGCGGCCTTCGGGGGCCCACCACTAACCAAAAAAGACATAATTGAAAAGGCTAAGGTGAATAGAGTTACCTGAAACTCGCGGAATCGAAAACCAATGGTGAAATCTCCCGAAAATCAAGAAAGAGCTCTGACTGCTCTGCCAAACTCATATGTAACAATGACACGTCATATGGGCCCCACGCCCTATTTATAGAGATTCCACCATTTTTCAAACAACCATTCCGGTTTCATACGACATCCGTTTCTCAAACCATTGGTACCATTGGAATCAGAACAACGAGAAATTCATGACAGTTCTTTCCCCTTTTAGTTTTCACCAAGCCCATTTTTTTGACCATTTTTCCATGCCCCATTGTCACCTCGATTTGCATGCCACATCGGCCGTCGTCCGTTTTTGACATGCCTTATATCGCCGGATTCAGTTTTCCGTGATGATGCTTGAGATCATTTCTCGCTCTCACCTCCAGATTTTTTGGGCATTTTTTCCATGACCCCTCGTCGCCTCGGTTTGCGTGCCACATTGGCCGTTGCCCCTTTTTGACAATATTTATGTCACCGGATTCAATTTTTTGCACTCATGATGATGCTTGAGATATTTTCTCGCTATCATCAATCCCTTTTTTTTCGGTATAATTTTACCGCTTTTTCGGGCCGAGCAATCCCTTTTACGAAAAAGGCACTTAGGGAGTTTTTGTTAAGCTCTTTTCTGACTCCTAAAACAATGAAAAGATTGTCGAGAAACCTTGCTTCCTTTCATGCTTGGTAAATGTATCTGAAAGGGCATCTACTTGGTATAAGTTTACCCCTTTTCCGGACCTTGTAGACTAATTACGAAAAAGGAATACTCTAGTCACATCGGCTAGAAGAGTTCTCCATTTGCATCATTTTATGTTTTTTCTAGCCTTGGAGACTAACTTACGAAAAAGAACACCAATGGAGTCCACTTACCGCTCTCAAACTCTCTAAACATGAAAGCGACCATGAGCAATCACCATCCTGGGTTCGTAAAACAAGCAGGACAGTAATCATAACCACTGCAGAGTCTTCTTATCGTTTTCAGACTCCTTAAAAATGAAAGCACCAATGAGCACGAACAGTCTCGGGCTCACAAAATCCACAGGACAGTGCCATTTCAGAGCACACTTTTATACCTTCTTGGAGATCATAAAAACTATGAAGAAGGACCCAATGGTGCTTCTCGGTGCCACAACAGATCACGTCTACTCATATGGCAGCTTCCCCATTTTGGTCGCCTTTGTTCAGAGTATTCTGCAGTATGTCACCCTGAGAATCCCTCGACAGCACCCATCAGCTTGACCCCCCCAGAGTCAATACATACCCTTCAGTCCTTAAAAGCTATGATCCCCGCACCTACAAGTCAGTTCCCTACGCTGCCAGGTCAACCATGTCATCATGCTCTGAACAAAGGAAGTTTGAGTCTACCCACTCTATGACCCCAGTTACTTCCCATCCTCACAAGTATGTCAGTCCTACCATTAGTACTACCACACTTCAGTTCTACACCTCGCGCTCCTATCAAGGAAACATCATTGCCTTGTTAGTTGCTGGTCTCCCTCTGTTGACAACAACCAAATTTATTCCAGAGGATAGACCTAGAGGTCCCTGTGTCTTGGACTCATCACCATTTATGATGAGTGCCTATGAATCATTTCAAGAAGAGTCCTTAGTGCCTCTCCAAATGGTTGTTTCTCACATGCTCGACTTCAACACCTTGATCACATCATTGAGACTCGCACAGGGTATTGGTCCTTTCAGTTATTAGTCGAAGACCCCGGATACCTCCTGACTCTTCCACATTTGAGAGTCTACTTATGGAAACAACCAGTTACATTTTTTCTATAGATATCCGAGTTACGCATGGCGATAATATTCAGATGTACCCCAGTTTTATACTCCCTCGAGTATATAGTTACATGTACATGTACTTCTCAGTCATTGAGTCCCTACAGATGTTGGACACCTCTAGTTTCAGCAGTTCATCAACCCTTCTGAGACCTTTGTCAGAACGGTTGTTGCTTTATTCCAGTGTATCAGTTATTGCGATCAGTCATGTTATGATCATGAGTACATCCCAAAATGATGTACCCTCTGGACCATTATGATGTACCAGCAGATTTTTTATGTATTTTTCAGGTCCCCCTTCTTGGGACTAATTGTTTATATATGTCTTGATACGAGCATGGGTATGCCCGCCTCGTCCATTATCAGAGATCATTCCTCATTCATATTGAGGCCATGTAATATTTTTTATTTTTTGCAGCTTCCAAGGGCCGTGGATCCAGTCTCCAATCGGTCTCTTCTCCTCGCCAAAACCCCAGAAAAAAGACAAAAGAACTATGATGTCTATCGGCCATACGATGAGCTCCTGCCCTCACACATTAGGGGGCAATCTGTTAACACCTAAAAAGTGCTCACTAGCTCATTTCCTTATTCACATGACCCATTTGTCCACTTTTCCACCATTTGAGCCTCTAAAGCCACCAAAAGGTCACCAGAAGATCTTAATACACCCCTTTTCCCACTCAAAATGATTATTTTTCCTCAAAAAGCATAAAAAACCCTCAAAAAGGGTCAAAAATTCCCAAAAATATTAAAAAGGGAATAAAAATATTCAAAATATTCAAAAAAGGAAAAAGGAGGGAAAAGGTACCTAAACCATGTTGGTCAATACCATTGGTTTCCACAAAACCATAATGGTATTCCCCACCACCAAAAACTATAAAAAGGCGGTAGGGGCTCCTCACTTTACATCCATCCATCCATCTTCCTATCCTCATGCTGCCAAAATCTCCCATGAGCTTTTGGCCATTGTAGCTACCTTGGAGAAGGGACCCTTTGGAGTTTGGAGCTACTCACCCTTGGAGCTACTCAACAATCTTCATCACTTGGAGGTATTATCATTGCAAGCACTTGCTTGCCCCCATTTTCAATACAAAGTTATTTTTTCTATTTCTTGTTCTTGTTTTCAATTCAAAAGTTTATTATGATATGCACATGCTAGTTTAGTTTTAGTTTTAGATTTACAATTGTTTTTGCTTTAATATTTGAAACTGCTGCTACTAGTTAGAAGGTGCCCATAGCACTAAGATTGGTTGCAAAACCAAGCCAACAATAGTTTGCATGGATTCTTCTTTCTTTAGCTCTAGGGAATCTCGTTGGGGTCTTTATTTGTGCCCTCAAGAACTAGGACTTCTTGTATAGTAATAATATCGTGCTGCGAAGCAACTTTTAGTATCTTTTATGTTCTCTTCATGATAGTATTTCTTTTAGGGTCATAGCTATTGTTTCCAAGTTAGTAACTGCATGTTGCTTGGAATGTGTGAATGGCGTAAGTCCTAGCTCAACTAGCGGAATATGTCCTCCAGTAAGAGGAACTTATGTGTTTCTATTCATCTGTTTATCAATTTCCATATCTTGAATGCCATTACCTTCCTATAGATTCTGGGGTTCCACAACTTTCTTGAGAAACTCTTCTTCTTCATTCTTCTTCTTTGATTCTTCTTCTTGCAGTCTTTTCTCTTCTTGTTCAACAACAAAATTTTCAGCTTTCTCTTGTTCACCCTTCTTTTGTGTTTCTTTAGCTCTTTCTTTCTCTTGTATCTCTTCTTTTGCATACTTAGCCATTTCTTCTTTCTGCAGTCTCTTAGCATTTCCAATTGAGAGAGCTTCTTCTACTCTCCTTTTTCTTGCAGCTTCTTCTAAGTCTTCTTGTGTTGATGGGTTGCTGGAAATTTCCCCTTTCCTTTTGACGAACCTTTTGTTTAATTCTGCAATATTATTTACCCTTCAGTATATTTCCTTCTCTTGTAAGAACTGACCTGTGTGTTCATAACTTATTCTAGTTGATTGCTAATGCAACACCACTTTTTGAAGGCGATCATTTTTGACAAAAATATTTTCACCGAAATGGTAAGAATCCAACTCTTTCATAAATTCTTCAGCTTCCTTGAATTTGCTGAATTTATATTTTCCAACCATGAGTTGTAGTGGGGGCCAAGAATCTTTCTTATTGTCATATAATAAATGCCTAACACCATTTATAAATACATGTCTCACCACCTACTTTAAAATGATGTAGTCAGTGACATATTTTGGCATCAGTAGTGGACCTTTTGAATCTCCATAGTCACATAAATAAGTTGTTCCTTCACGAGTGAAGTAATAATCTCCTAGTTGCGTGGCCATTGTAATGGCCTCATAAGACATGCAATTCGGTTCTTTCTCAAAAATAAATTTATACAACGGGATCAAGAACTCTTCACAAATTTGCCTGTAAAAACTTGCATGTTTCTGAATCCATATAATTTGATACGCCAAATACATTGGAGTTTCGCTAGGATTCCATTTGCACCCAAGATTTGGAAAATGATTCATGGTCAGAATACAATCTAGAAGATAGGATGAAATATTAAATAATTTTGACCTTCTTTTGTTTAAGTCCTTTCTGTGCATCGTCAATGGCCTGCATCATGTTCTCTGAGATAATATCAGCCTGGTTGAACACTATACCATGCATTGTGATGTGATATAACAGAGGTATCCATCTGAGTTTGTAGTTGGCTGAGTTGGATCTTCCATACAATCTACACATGAGAGTGGAAACAATCTTGAAAAGAGTCTTTAGGAACTTAGTCTCATACTCTCCACTCATTCTTTGACACAATTGTTTTCTAGGTAGTAACATCTTCTTCGCACACTCTGCATGATATATCTTCAAGATTTTAATCCAATCTCCTGTCAAGAAGACTTTGGGTGTTGGGAGTTTGTCTCATGATTTATCTTCAAGCTTTTAATCCAATCTCCTGTCAAGAAGAATTTGGGTGTTGGGAGTTTGTAGGCCTTTCCTATGTGGGAGGGTTGTAAGTAAGCAAATCCTTTTCCTGCAACACTTGGAATGATTTGGGATTTAACATCAACATAGGGGAGAATCCACCCTATAACTTTGGCACATGGAAATAATTATGGGTACGCAACAACCTTGTGAATACTAAACTTATTGATATTTTGGTAAATGAGATCTTCTTCAATTGTTGAATCTGGTATGTTTTGATCCCTTATCAAAGGATACACTAGTACAAAATGAGATATAAACGACAAAAAAAATGACCAAAATCCGCATATAAATGACCACTTTTGATTTGGCGACCACTAGTGGCAAATTAGTGGTCATTGATCACACGACAAAAAAATTGGTAATATTTAACTTGGTCATTTATAGCTTATCTTGTGGTCGTATATTTGGTAGTTAATTTGGTCATTAATTTTCATAATTAATGACCAAATATATGACCACAAGATAAGCTATAAATGACCAAACTAAATATGACCAAATTTTTGGTCGCGTGATCAATGATCGCTAATTTGCCACTAGTGGTCATTTATATGCGGATTTTGGTCGTATTTTGGGTCATTTATCTATATTTTGTAGTGGTCATTTATCTCTTTTTAGTGGTTTCAGAATATATATAGGGCACAGAGGAATCGAACGACCAACCTCTTTCCTATAAGGTAGGTTCTCTTCCATTGAGCTAGCACCCTTAAATATAATATATTATATGATTTTACATTATTGATCTTAGACACCAACATGGTCTCATTCAAAAGGTTCTATTGTCACAACAAAGGCAAGGGATCACTCTATTTGACTAAGTATGGAACCTAACTCCAAGAGAAACTCGCAGGAAAACAAGTCATATTGTATATGATAATACAATTTTTTATTTTCCTTTTAGAACAAAGAAAGAACATACTAAAAATCACTCTACCACATAAGAAGTGGTGCATTTACGACAATAATCTTACTTGATCCTATTGGGGTGCTTTTCCCCTCTAGGATGACCCGGGTTCGGTGTATTTCTTATTGTAGACCCAACAAAATCCCCTTCACATGCCCTTTCGGCATCAACCTGCGAAGTGGTTGAAGTCTCACCCGAAGCGAAGAGTGGTTACAGAATTAGGTTTCCGCAACCTTGGTGACGTGCTATTATGTTATGTGAGCTTGTAATGCAATCATTTCTTAACATCTACTTAACATATCAATACCAGTATGTAATTGCACACCTTACAGTTATCAACAACCTACAAACTTCGTTGAATCGTTGCTATCTTTACTCTTATAACTACGCGTTTATAATTCTTAACATGACTTCTCAATGTTCATACATGTGTGTTCTGCTTACTTAAAATATCATTCCCATTCACGTTCATATGAAAGAAAATATACAAGCATAATCATACATGTAAACAAAGCATAACATAGATTCACACACATAACATAGATATTTACGTGGTTCACCCCCCAGATGGGAGCTACGTCCACGAGAACTGTTCTTATATTACTTGGAAGGGGTAATAGTTCTAGTCTGTGCACTCAGTTGCAAACTCTTATCTACAATAGATCTCTATGCACTCAGCTGCAGAGTATTTTCCTCTCTTAGATCTCTCTCAACCTAGATCCAACAATATCTCCTATGTTCTATCCCAAATCTCTATATTATCTAACCCTTATAAAAAATTTCCCTTTATATAGATTGTGCTCGAAGGCACATCTTTACAATAACTATGGGCCAACCCCCATAGTACCCTTAAACCCAAAATGGTATGGTTCTCTCATTGACCACACTTTTCCTTAAATTAATTGGAGCTATGATGTCCTTTTGCGTTGCTTCTTTGGCTCTGATGCTTCTTCTGACAATTGCAACTCTGATCGCGCGACTCTGAATCTATAGTGGTGTGTCCTTTGCACCATTCTGCTTCTTTACTCTCCACTTCTATAGCTGATAGTTTTCCACTTCATTCATAAATGCTCCAAATACCCTTGTCTTCCTCAGTACTTTGTCTTTACTAAGGGGACATGTCCTTTCATGCCAACTTCGCTTCACTCCATACCCTGCTCTCGGGAATTGTGGAGTTTCTTCTCGCAAAACTGATCGATGTTAGGCCTCACCTAACTGTACCTTTGTCATCAAAACTTACTACACTTGGGCTACGCCCAATAGGCCCCTAACACTTACTTTTGGCTCACCCCCAAGCCACTTTCACTAGGCTACTTCGACCGCGCATCCCCTAGGATGTTTGACTTCGTAGCGAATTCCTGAAAATTTGAGCTCAACCTTGCAATTGCTTCCTTAGTCTCTTGCTCAAACTCCTTAATCGTTTTGAGCATCATCTCTGAGAGGGGTTCTTGCATTTTCTCCTTCATCGTATTCTTTGTTGTTCAGAGTTCCTAGATTTTCTCCTCAATTTCCTCAGAGAGTGCCAGTGCCTCTTCTTGCATTGGCTGCAACTTCGACGAAGTTTCAACTTCTTTCACCCTTAACGCTTTTAGTTCCTTTTGAATCTCTTTCGTCTCTGTGAACTTCTAGATCCTTTTCCTTGGTGGAAAATCTTTCATAGACGTGTTCACAGAATCAAGGTCCTTCTTCCTTTGCTGAACTTCATCCTGAATTTTCTTTAATTCAGGGTCTTCTTGTAGCATATCCCATACCTTGGTGACTTCTTCAAGTAGGTCTTGACATCTATCCACTTCTGTGGAGATGTTTTTTGTTGAAGTCTTCAATTGTTTAGCTCTTGCTTCTTTCACATCTGGAAGAATGACAAGTTGTTTCCGAGACTCCAAGTCAACAATAGTCTCCTTGTAGCCAATCTCCATATCCTCCATATTAGCATTGAGATTGTCCACAGCAGCACCAATATTCAGGATGGTCGCTTCTACTTTAGGCTCTTCTGCGTAGTCTGGGACCTTCGCGCAGACTTCATTGATGGCTTTCTTTAGCTTTTTCTACTTTTCTTGCGCATATGCTAGCTCATTTTTCTTTACTGTGCATTGATCCTTCAGCTCCTTGTAGCTATCTTCCAGCTTCAGATGCTGGTTATAAGATACCATGTCTCTATATCTAATCTCTTCCACAACCTGCAGATGCAGATTATGCAATCCTTCGATGAGAAACATCCCAACGTTAATCTCCAGATGTGTGAGTTGCTTTGCACCTTCAGTAAGCTCATCGGTCAGGAATATGATATTCACCGACTCTATTCTGACTAGCCGAGGTCTCATCGTCAGGGCAGGCGCCTTTCTTTTACTTTGGCTTGACTCGCGTGTCCTATCTTCAGAATCTGATTCCCTGATTAAGTCTTGCTGGACTTGTTCAACTCTTGCTACCAGAATATTCAGTTCTATGAGGATCTCCATCATGCCTGCTTGGAATTCTTCTTGCTTGTTGTTCTTCAATGCAAGTTTCTCTTCGATATGCTCATTTACTCGGGCTGTGATGTAGTCATAATCGTCATCATGCAACTACGCATCGAGCGGAGATTTATTTGATTTTTGTTTCTTCCTTTTCGCTCCTTCGGGCACGGATGTGTCGGGATTCTTCCTTTTTTCTCCTGCTGGAAAATCAACAGTTTGTTGCTGGTATTCTTCTGGCTCTTGGCCCAGATCTTGAGTACTTGTTGGCTCATCTTCTGGGTTTTGTGTATATTTTGTTGCGCTTTATTCTGATGTAGTGATGAGCATCTCTAGCACATTGATCTTCCATTCTGGCGGCCAATCTTATATGATAATATTGATTTTTTGTGTATCCAGTTGATATAGCCCTTTGAACCATTGACGATTCTTTAGTTGTGCTCTCAGCTGAATGTAAATGAAATGAAGCTTGACTTTGAATGTCATCCTGTGGATATATGAAATTGTTAATTCTTGGTAATACATAGAGTCCTCTAGATAACTTTGCATAACTGCTCATAATACGTAAAAAACTGTATGTTATTTAGACTATGTCTGTCCAGATTTGAGTTTTCCCACAAACCTGGGTCCTCGACAATCTCCAATGAATACTGGGACATTCTGTTGATAGTTAGGATCTTTCCAACCTATGAAGGCGATCAACACTAACAACCAACTATAATGGAACATATTTCCACCATCTTATGTATATCTAACATCATCTAGAAACTCGTTCAACAAATAGCTTTCCCAATTGTACTAAAGTCCATCTCTGGCCTTCGTAGCTAAGGATATCGTAGCAGCCGACAATTCATTCGGTCTGCATTTCCTTAGGATTTTTCCTACGAGCAGCTGAACTGTGAACCACGTAGGTTGATCCTTGATTCCAGTTGTTGTATATCCATGGTTTCCCTTGAGCAACCCAAATTCGCTCTTCATTCTCTTGGAAATCTCTTTGTCCTTGTTCTTGCATACGAACTCAACTGCAGGATCAACACCTCTCTTGCTTAAGTGCGTGATTCGGTAGATGGGATCTATGTTGATTTCGATCTTGTGGTATAACCACAAGTATCCTTGGTGCGTACATGAAAGTAGTGTTCGCACAACCGTTGTGAGCTCTAGGCTCCTGTCAAAGTGCGAAATGCACAACAAGTTCAACAACCCTGATGGCTGCAACGACGCAATCTAGTCTTGTGCTTGAATGGTTATATTTTTGCTGGCTTCATCATGTTTCCTACACATGTACTAGTCTGGTTGAAACTGTGGGTACTTCATATCTTGCAGCAAGTCATGATCCGATAACTTGCACTTTGTAATTTTACCAAGCCAATTCTCCTTTTCATGCACATGACTCGAGATGGGCGGAAGCATAATCTCACACTGTGGATTCTTTGCGAGAAACACCACTGGTGCATTATCTTTTCCTGGAGGGATGTACTTTGGAACAAGCAGGATCAACCTGTCGTGAGGTTGTTCTGGTGGAAATGGATTCGGAATACTCGTGTCCTTCGGATTTTCTTGCCCAGTGGCCTTCTTCTTATCCTTCTGCTTTGGCTCTGATACATTTCGCAGTGAATCTCTAGATGATCCACCTCTCTCTGGGACTGCTTTCTTTATTGGCGTCTTCATGAATCCTTCCAAACCAGAATGTCAAAAGTCTCTTAATATTTCATCTAGGGCCGATTGTTCAGACATACACTGTCGAATTACTGTTTCTCTTGACTCGTAAAAAATCATAAATTATCGGCAGTAAAAATTAAAATTCATTGTAAAACCGGTAACTATGCGATCTTTACTATTTATATGCACAACAACACTAAGGGGAAACCAAAAATGGCTAACTTAGAATTAAATTCCATGTCCTTTGGACAAATATTACTTATATATTGGTCCGTTTCCTTCATTTAATGTGTTTTCAATGGACGAATATGTCTTAAAAGTGGAAACATCCAGCTCTCGTAAGTACTGTATAACGGCTACTTTTTCGACCAAAAACTGTAACAACTAGTTTAGTTTACTTCACTGGCAGTTAAGAAAATCGCGAGGATCACTGTGCATTTCCCTTTTCTGAATTTGAACTTCACAGCACGACTCCCTTCTTTTACTTCGCAACTTAGCCTGCTATGTGTGCTTCGCAGCACATCTTCCCATATTGTGAAACTGCGCATTTTAACAAAATTGTGTGTAGACTTTGCCCTTAGTTTTAGTGTCCAATTTCAACTGCACTTGACACTTAAAATATTCTTGTATTTCTTAACTAATACTTGGGAGAGTAGGTCCATCCCTATAAGGCTTTAGTTTACTCCCATTAACAAGTCCTTGCAAATTTTCTCCAAGCAATGTGGCTAACTAAATACGCCACCCTTACGAACATGCTTAAGAATGTATGGTCCTAACCAATGCATTTTGAATTTTCCAGGAAAATTCATAAATTTTCTATCATAGACAAGGAAAAGGTCTCCCACCTGGAAGAATTTATTCTTGATATGTCTATCATGTCATACCTTTTCTCTGTCTTTCTGCACTTGTTGGTGAAAACCTGCAATGAAGCGATCTTCCTCCAATCCAACTAACTGTAATAGTATTTCATCCATTGTCTGATCATAAACCATATCTATGAATGTTGGAATTCTCAAGATTGGTACTATGTATTCCATAGGCATGACAACTTCCTGTCCATATGCTAATCTGAAAAGCGTATGACTTGTTAACTTCTTACAAGTTTTTCTATATGCCCATAATACTGTTGGTATTCTAAGATCCCAATAATCCTTGTTTGTGTTTCATACCTTGGTCAATGCATTCTACAATACTTTGTTAAAGGATTCTACAGTTCCATTAGCTTGTGGATGATATGGTGTGCTCTTCTGGTGATAGATCTGAAATTCTTCTGTTAGGGCTGCAATATTTCTATTCAGGAAATGGGTTCCCTGATCACTCATTATAATCTTTGGACATCCAAACCTTTTCAAAATGTTCTCAAATATGAACTACACGGTGGTAATTGTGCTACAGTCCTTCACTATTTTTTCCTTTGCGCATCTATTTAGATCATCTGTAGCTCTAATGATATATCTTGAGCCAGTTTGTTTCCCTGGTGGGTTAATAGGTCCCACAAAGTCAATACCCCATTTGTCAAAGGCTTGCAATGTCAGTTGTGGCATTGATAGAATCTCATCTCTACGAGATGGCTTTCCTATTCTTTGGCATACATAGCACTTCCAACAATGTTCTTTTGAGTCTTTGTGTATCCTAGGCCACCATAGTCCTGATCTCAAAATTTTCTACGCAGTAGCTCTTCCTATATAGTGTCCTCTAGATACACCTGAATGTGCTTCATCTAGTATAATAGGTATTTCATGTTCTAGTACGCATCTTCGTAATACTTCATCTAGTCCCAATTTGTATAATTTTACTACAATTAGAGTAAAGTCAGCTTCTCTTACCACTAATTGCTTCTTCTTCTTTGTAGTAAATTATGTAGGTGCTAATCTTGTAGTCAGAAATTCAACAATATCTATGAAATAGTCATCTGCTATATGGATAGCAAACAATTGTGCATCTGGTACATTATCCTCCAAATTACTAGGTTCTTCTCCTGACTCGATTCGTGAAAGATGGACAGGTCCTACGTTTAATCTTCCTGGTTTCACAATGATTTCAAAATCATATTCCTGAAACAGTAACAACCATTTGCATATTCTCCCCCCTAACGCTGGTTTATTGACCAAGTACTTCAAAGCTGAATGGTGAGTAAACATAGATAAATGCGAACCTAGTAGATAGAGTCTAAACTTATGCAATGCGTATACCATAGCTAATCCTTCCCTTTTTCTTGTGGTAAAATTCTTTTTTGTTGAAGATAGCTTTCTGCTTGAAAATGTGATGGTATGATCGATGCCTCCCTCACCTGGTTGCGCTAATACAATGCCAAGTGCGATAGATGAAGCATCTACATGTATGTGAAATGGTTTATTCCAGTAAGGAAAGACAAGAATAGGTGCTGTAACCATTTTCTCTTTCAATGTGTCCAATCCTTTTTGACAACCTGCAGTCCAACTGTACTTTGCTTATTTCTTCAACAGTTTCTCCATAGGTGCAGTGATCTGCGCATATCCTTTAATGAATTTCCTATAGTATCATGTGTGCCCCAATGTAGTGCATAGCTGTTTAATTGAGTTAGGCGCTGGAAGATTTACTATCATTTCTATCTTTGCCATATCAACCATCAATCCTTGCTTACATACTATGTGTCCTAATAAAATATCATAGGGAATGCAAAAGACGCACTTCTTCAGGTTTAAGGAAATATGATACTGTCTACACTTTTCTAACATCATTCTTAAGTTTTGATGGTGGTTCTTGAAAAGGACGAATATTGTCCTGTCATCAAAGTAAACTTCTAAGAATTTATGAATACAATCCTTAAATGCGACTACAACAACTCTTGAAAACATAGCAGGTGTGTTCTTCAATCCAAAAGGCATAATAGTGTATTGATATGATCCCCATTCAGTAGCAAATGTAGTCTTGTGTTTGTCTTCTGTAGCAATTTTGATCTGATGATATCCAAAAAATCCATTAGTGAAAAAGTATGCCTCCTGTTCACCTATGTTATCTAGCACTTCGTCTATGAATGGAGTAGGAAATGGGTCATGTAGAGATGCATCATTCAATTTCCTGAGGTCCACACAAATTATGATTTCACCTTTATCTTTCTTATCTTAAATTACCATGGGACTTATCCATTCCGAGTCTTCTACTGGTCAATAATTCCCACCTCAAGCATTTTATCAATTTATTCTTTCACTCTTTCTTTATATCTGGGATTCACTTTGTAAGGTTGTTTCTTAATAGGCTTCACATTAGGATTGAGAGGTATTTTCATAACCCCCAAGTCACCTAAAATGTCTTTCATTTCAGAAAACTTGATAGGAAACAAATCTTGATATTCGCGTAGTAGGTTTGCTATCTGTCATACTGTTTATTCATCCCAGTAATCCCCAATAGAAGAAAACTCCAGCTCATTATTGGTACCAATACCGATCTTTCTGGTCTTCACAGGATTACTCAGGTTTGGAATTTCTAAATAAGGTCCTTCTACAATGCATTTTCGTTCAGACTCAAGTATATTCACATCGCGAGGATCTTCATCTTCATCTTTGTCTAGCGTAAAGTTATAACACTCAAGGGCATGCTCCAATTGTATTTCCCAATCTAGTTGTTTATATACAGGCAATGAGACATCATTAAATATATTCTTTTTAATGATTTGCAAAGCCTCATTGATATTTGGACAATCATCCTCAAAACTGAAAGTGGATTGAAATTTGTTTATCATTATGTGCCAATATATTGTACCTATGTGAAGTTTTTCTTTTGTATACCAGTTCTTTGGTATTTGATCCAATGTGTGCACAAACATATGAAACCATTCTGTCTTAGGTGTATGCATCCATGCTTTCAAGCAAAAATCTATATGATCTATAGGATCGGTCTGTCCATTGAATTTTTCTTGTGCAATCTCAGTTTTCTCTATAAATATGATTTCCATCACATGCTTACATTCTTCCCATGTGTTTAAGTTGTCTTAATGCGCATCCCACCATCTAGCAGGTGTAGGTCGCAATGCTATATCCAAAGATGCTAACTTATGTTCATCTGAAACTAACACTAGATATTCATGAAGAAATGTTTGGATATTTCCCAGGCCATCATAAGTAGGAATTGGACTTACCTCTGTTCCAATCCAGCGTAGTGACTTTATTATCTTCGCACATTGTCTTGTTGATACTTCGTGCATTCGGATCTAGCATTTCTCAATTCCTGCGCCTGATTCTGATACGCAAGAACTGTTGCATCTCTAGCTCAATGTTCCATCATTTGTAGGATTAATGTAATCTTCTTGATTCACTATCATCTTGTAGATATTATCAAGTTATTGAGCTCTACATTCTTCTTGTACTAGCTCAACATACCTAGGTCCTTGTGAAGGATCCATGGGTGAGATGACCCTGATATCCGGTCCTTCAAATATCATTTTTTATTTATTTAGATTGATAATTGCAAGGTTATCAATTGCCTAGTCAATCCTCAATAATTCTGGATAAGGATTACTTCCATCTATGATCTCAATAACCTCGAAGTCTGCTTTACTTCACGCTCCATCAATGTCAACAAGAACACTTGATAATCTCCCAAAGGGTATGACCTTCTGCTGATTAGATAACCTCAATTGTATAGGTGACCAAGATAACTTTGGGTTCCCCATTTGTTCCCATGTTTGTTTTGTCAGGACATTCACCTCTGAGCCTAGGTCGAGAATGACCTGGTTCATTTCAAAATCTCCAATCTGCACATTTAACCTCATTTCTCTTCCCGTCCTTCTATGGTTCTTGATATAATGAACTGCTCTATGTGCATAATTTACTGTATTACATTGTTCGTAATTTCCCAATAGGTTCTGTAATTCTCTTAAGGTGTTTCCATGCTTTAGTAGCTTTATGCAGCTCTGTAGAAATTGCATAGGACTTATCTATTCTGGCGAAGTTCATAATCCATCATACGAGGTCGACATATCTAATACCGATGTCTGATCACTTCGCAATTGGATCCTTGTGGTCAAAGGTTCTGAGTCTTGAAAGCCTTTTCTTGCTTTCATGAATACCTTTGTCTTCTGGTCAGGATTAAATGCAGGCATTTTTCCAGTTTCTTTTCTTACCCAAGGCCCATCAATAGGCTTTGGTCTGTTTATGTGATCTTCAGAAGTCAAAGCTTCGTTTGTCTTGTCGTTTCCTATCATAGCTCCACTTCTTGTCACAACATATTGGATGTTGCAATATTCATTTCTTTTCTCATATGCGATCATTTGTATATTCTGGTTCTGTCCTTCTGGTCTTTTCTCTTGCATTTTGCCTTGCAAAAAGGGACATGTGTCAATGACATGGTCAAATAACTTACAGTACTTACAAGTAGTGCAAGGGTTCTGACATTCTCTTGCTAAATGTCCAGGTTGTGCACAGTTATTGTTGGAATATTCACACCATCATTTTTGTATTTTGCATGCTTGCATGAAAAACTGCATGCTGCATGCATTTGCATGCCACTGCATGCATCCAATCATCATCATGGTTGTCTTCTCGACACTTGGAGCTCACTTCTAGCTCTCCAAAGCCTGTATTTAGCCCTCAATTGGCCTCCTACCTACCTAATGCGCCCTCTTTGACTTATCTACTTAGTAAGTGCACCCTTATCACCTACCACTGTGAGTGAGAGCGCCTTTACTCACCTACCATAAGTTATCACTCAGTTAGGGCGCCTTATCTCACCTACCGGGAGTTATCATTCAGTTAGTGCAATGATTGAGTAGTTCTTCCACTGATTGCTCATTCTGACTGCTTGTAGCTTCTAGTTAGCTAGTTCTGGAGTTCCACTTGACTATTTGACAGCCTCATGCGCCCCTCTTGGAGTCTCCATTCCCTGATTTATGCCTAGATGGTTCTATTAGACTCAGTTAGACACACTTGATTGACTATTACCATTTATGACTGTTACTATTGACTGGATGATGTCTCCATTGTTGTCTAAGCTAGACTTTGAGTTAGACAGCCTCATGCACCCCACTTAGAGTCTCCATTCCTTGATTTATGGCTAGATAGTTCTATTAGACTGAGTTAGACACACTTGACTGACTCTTACCACTCATGACTGATACTACTGACCGAATGATGTCTCCATAGTCATTCATTCTAGACTTTGAGCTCAGAATTCCAATTCCCTACTTGGCTAATTCGAATCGTATATGATGCCTCATCATTGATTATTGTAACATATTCTCTACATTCATTATTCATTGTATGATATTGACATTGTCCATTATTCTGTTTTTATGAGTGCTTATTGAATGCATGCTTCTTCTTCTTTGCAAATAATCATGAGAGTTAGATTGTGAGTTTGTTACAGTTGCTAGATCCCTGTATATTATCACATGGTATCAGAGCAGTAAGCGACTATTCGAATTGTAGCCATTGCAGCAACAGCAGTTACAACATTTCTTTGAGCAGCTATCTTTCACTTGTGCACCAGAAGCCTCTGAGTTTCCACAACAAATCCTGGTGCTATTACTTGAATTCATTGGATAAATCCAGTGAGGTCTATCCAGGTGCGAAGGACTTAGTCTATGTTCCAAGTGTCCTTAAGGTAGTGTTCAGTTGAAGTGTAGCATTCTCCATCAACAAAAATTCTCTTGTTTTGTAGGTTTATTCACTCGTTCAGAATCTTCTTCAACTATTAAACTTTCTCTGTTCAAATGGATCTACAGCTCATATCTTCCAACTA
This sequence comes from Larix kaempferi, assembly GCA_027924585.1. Taxonomy (NCBI): domain Eukaryota; kingdom Viridiplantae; phylum Streptophyta; class Pinopsida; order Pinales; family Pinaceae; genus Larix; species Larix kaempferi. The sequence goes on from BSBM01000319.1 coordinate 6,779,444, forward strand.
TGTTGAGTGGAAATCCAAGATGGCTCTCTTCATGAGATCCAAGAGCTTCACCCGAATACTCAACGGAATGATGATAGAACCTCTCAGTGCAGTTGAAAAGTCCAAGTACTTGGACAAGCTTGATGAAGTAGTTGGTCTCCTCCTTCTCTCAATTTCTGAAGATCTTCACTTCCATGACATCGATCTTACATCTCCTAAAGAGGTTTGGTACAAACTCAAATCCCTTTTTGGACAGAAAGATGATATGAAAGGACACAAATTGGAGAATGAGCTCATATGTTTGAGTCCAGACAGTTTCGAATCTATCAATGCCTTCCTCACCAAGTTCAAAATATTGATATCACAGTTGAAAAGATATGAGATAGTGAAAGAAGACAATCAACTTATACTTGCCATTCTCTCAAAGTTGGGGGAAAACTTCTCAGTTTTTGTCTCTACTTTCCAGTCAGCTAGGTTGTCCATTCCAAGATGGAAGTTTTCCTCATTTGATGATTTCATCCAATCTCTTACTCAAGAGGAAGAGAAGTTGATCTCTATGGGAATGATCAAACCCAAATTGGATTCAGCCCTTACAGTTGCAGAGAGAGCGAATGGTAAAGACAAGAAAAATATTTCTGACAAGAGATCGGATGATACAAAGCATATAGATACTCCATATCAGTTTGATGGGGCTTCGAACTCGAGGAAGACTAAGCATTCTTAGAAGGGAAAGACCATGTGCACCTATTTATCTATAGGTTTTCATCCTGATAGTTCTTGCATGAGGAATACTATAGATTTGATGGCTTAGTTACTTGAGAAGAACAATCTTCCTATACTGGCATGTGCAAGAAAGAAATATCCTAATACTGAATCTTCTAGATCCGAAGGCAAAGAAAGATGTAATGCTCTCATAGAAAGTGCATCAACTGATTCTTCTTTCATTAGAGAAATTTTGAGGTCAAAAAATGGCCTCAAAACAAAGAAAATGTACTATAAAAAACAACCAATCACATTCTAGTAGATGACATCATTCCCCTTGGTTGAGATGGCATTGCATGAGTTAAGAATGCTTATTTGTCAAATTTTCTATGGTGGATGAAAACACATAGTTAACCAAAGTAGTGGTGTAAGTACTTTTAAGTCATAAAGTAAAGTACTCATAATGATAGTCTTTTCATAAAATAATATTATTGTCATTTTCAAGTAAAGTACTCATAATGAATGTTTTTTCACACTTTCTCATAAAATAATATTATTGTCATTTTCAAGTGAAGTACTCTTAATTCATAAAGAAAGTCCTTTCACATTTTTTTATAAAATAATATATTATCATTTTTATGTTTTTAATTTTAAATTATATATCCACTCCATTCTATTTAATAACATAATGTCAAACTAATAAAGAACAATAATAGATTTAATAAATAATAATAATAATAATGTAATGTGGATTATAATAATATTATTAACATTTTACATGTAAATAAATTCTTAATTAAATTACATTATATTAAATTCATGAGAAAAGTACTAAATATAAAAAGTCAACATAAAATTAAAAAAATAGCTCTTAAAAATGTTTTTTATTATTCAATTTCATTTGCAAGTTCAAGACAAATAAATGTTAAAGGACAATAATTTTTTGGGAATTTACAATGAATCTTAGTCACATCAATGTAAACTTATTTTATTAATTTTATTTCTAGTGAATTTTGAAAAGTAACTCAACCATGGTTATTTATATTGTGCATAGAAAATAGTGTGGGAGGTGACTTGTCATATATACCTACCCCATAAAACCTCAAATTCATAATATTTTAATATATCTCATATTATTGTAGTACATCTCTTAGGAGGCCATTTTTTGACCTCAAAATCTCTCTAATGCACCATAGATTCAGGAGCATCATGCCACATGGATTCCTCCAAATATATCTTGTTTAGTTTCAAAAGCTCCATTGGTCCTTTAGTCAGTTTGGGAAATGATGCAGAGGTCTCCTGTCATGGGATTGGAAGAATCGATCTTGATCATGGTCACTTTTCTGATGTGCTTTATGTTCCTTCTCTTGCACCGAATGTCCTTTTAGTGTATCAAATGACTCATACTGAAGATCCCAAAAAGGTGATCTTTACTCCATATGAAGTCGAGGTACAAGACATGGTTTCAGGGGAAATCATTGCAAAAGGAGTTGCAAATCATGGGACAAGACTCTATGAGTTTTCACACTTCTTTCCCTTCTCAAAGAAGTCTGCTCTTCACTCTCATACTCATGAAGAGAGTAGACTATCTCATCTCAAACACAAGATTGAGAATAAGAGGACTCTTGAATAAGTGCGAATGCAAGATCCAACACCTGTTTGTCCAACTCCTACTTCAAAGTGGGCCTCCACTACTACATCCTCTTTTGATCTTAATGAAGATCCATCATCATCTAGTCCTTGTTCTTCTATTGATTATAGTCATATTGGTTCAGATGAGGACTACATGCATATTCTGGAGCAGTTTATTGGCATCAACTCTTTTGGATATGTTCCTCCTTCAAGTGATGGTGAGTTAGTTTTACTTACTCCTCCTCTTGATATTTCAGAATTTGCATATGATGATCCAGTTTTACTTGCTCCCACTCATGAGATTTCACATTTAGAGTTTGGATGTGATGATGCATCTTCACACTATATTGTGGATTCAAAAGATGGTGATGATGATGATAGAATGATAGATCCATATCCACAAGAACCTGAAGGTCTAGCAACTGTTGATGAAGATGAGTGAATGGGAGATCCAGATCCACAAGAACCTGAAGATCTCTCACCTGATCATATTCCTCCTCTTCCTTGATGGGAATCCACTACACTCCGATCTGTGGGTGATTTGGTTGGTGATCCACATGATCATAGAAGAACCAGATTAGATTTTCAGAATGGAAGGTTTCATCCTTCTCACATTGTTGATCCCTCTCAGATTGATCGAACCTTCTTTGGAAAATAAGGACACTTACATCCTTCAGGGGTGAGTGATGACATGCTATTTTAGCATCCTTCAGTCTATTTTGAGGGAGGGATTTCTTCCCAATGGGTTTTCCCTCTTTCCTCACTTAGTTTATTTAGATTGATTGTACGGGGTGACCTTTGGTCTTAGTCACCAGGGCCTTATTTTGGATTTCCATTATTTCCTCATAGTATAGCTTGCGGGGGGGGTGTTGGAATATTCACACCATCATTTCTGTATTTTGCATGTTGCATGCATTTACATGCCACTGCATGCATCGAGTCATCATCGTGTTTGTCTTCCCAGCACCTGGAGCTCACTTCTAGCTCTCCAGAGCCTATCTTTAGCCCTCAATTGGCCTCCTACCTACCTAATGCGCCCTCTTTGACTTATCTGCTTAGTAAGTGCGCCCTTCTCACCTACCATTGTCAGTTAGAGCGCCTTTACTCACCTACCATAAGTTATCACTCAGTTAGGGTGCCTTATCTCACCTACCGAGAGTTATCATTCAGTTAGTGCAATGATTTAGTAGTTCTTCCACTGATTGATCATTATGTCTTCTTGTAGCTTCTAGTTAGATATTTCTGGATTTCCACTTGACTATTTGACAGCCTCATGCGCCCCTCTTGGAGTCTCCATTCCCTGATTTATGCCTAGATGGTTCTGTTAGACTCAGTTAGACACACTTGACTGACTATTACCATTTATGACTATTACTATTTAGTGGATGATGTCTCTATTGTTATCCAAGCTAGACTTTGAGTTAGACAGCCTCATGCACCCCACTTAGAGTCTCCATTCCTTGATTTATGTCTAGATAGTTCTGTTAGACTGAGTTAGACACATTGACTGACTCTTAACACTCATGACTGATACTATTGATTGGATGATGTCTCCATAGTTATTCATGCTAGACTTTGAGCTCAGAATTCGAATGCCCTACTTGGCTAATTCGAATCCTATATGATGCCTCATCATTGATTATTGTAACATATTCTCTACATTCATTATTCATTGTATGATATTGACATTGTCCATTATTCTATGTTTATGAGTGATTATTGAATGCATGCTTCTTCTTCTTTGCAAATAATCTTGAGAGGTAGATTGTGAGTTTGTTACAGTTGCTAGATCCTTGCATATTATGACAGTTATAGCATACAATATGACCTCTTGATCGTCCTTGGCCAGTGTTGTTAAATTTTGAGCATTTAATTCTATATATACTCTAGGATATTTACTGAGAGAATAACATGTACAACATATCAATCATAGCAATGCATAATAATCACACCAAGCAATCACCTGAGACAGTAGAAACACAGAGTTTCACTGGGGAAAACCATAAAGGTGAAAAACCCCACAACTTCCTCAGAGATAGAAAGAGCAAATAGTACAAGCCAAGTACAAGAGATAGTCTTCTCCTAGCAGATGATTCTCCTCCTCACTAGTGCGCCACTTTCCGAGAGAGATAGAAGCGAGTAATGAAGTGATCAAATAGAGATCTCCTGATCTCCATTTATACTTGTCCTGTCCTGCCCAATAAACCAGTGGGGCCGACTTGTCTAGCTTAGCCTAATAACCCATGGTTAACTTAATCAGCGCCGACCCCACACATGGTAGTCTAATAACCCATCGGCAAGTTACGACACTTGCGACACTTGTCAATACAAATGACGACACTTCCGTATAGAGGAATAATAACATCTCTATAGTGGTACAATATACATAGGTGAAATACATTCCAAAGTTACATATACATCAACACGCCCTCTTAACTAGAAAGGTATTTCTCGACACAGATCTGCTAGTACAAGTCTTCTTCTCTGGATCATCATCAGTGAATTATCGTCATCGTCACTGCTGCTACTATCTCAATCAATTTTTGATCTACTCATCATAGGAAGTTCTATTGAGCCAGTCCTTTTTCATATTGGATGAAGGCCTGCCACCTGTAGGTCTTCGTCATCTACAGAGCCATCCCTTTTTCATGCTGGATGTGACCTAGAACGCATCTAGGATTTCCTGCCAGAGAGCCAATCCTTTTTCATACTGGATGGGACCTAGAACACATCTAGGATTTCCTGCCACAGAGCCAGTCCTTTTTCATACTGGATGGGACCTAGAATGCATCTAGGATTTCCTTCCATAGAGCCAGTCCTTTTTCATACTGGATGGGACCTAGAACACATCTAGGATTTCCTCCACACAACCTCGAAAGAGCATCCCAGGACTTATTACGGGCACACAGCCCAACCTATCAGATCTCCTAGGACTACATTACATGTGGTCATGAAAAAACCTTGAAAGAGCATCCTAGGACTTATTATGGGCACACATCCCAACCTATTGGATCTCCCAGGACTACATTACATGCCATAGGACAAAACCTCGAAAGAGCATCCTAGGACTTATTACAAGCACACAACCCAACCTGTCGGATCTCCTAGGGAAATATTACATGTCCTCTCAGAGAAATGCCTTGAAAGAGCATCCCAGGACTGATTACGGGCACACAGGCCAATGTTGAAATATTGTAACTTCAAAGAATATTATATTTGTATATTATTTATTCCGGAGATGTTCCATACCTCCGATGTGATTATACTATAAATCCGGAGATGTTTATTCCTCCAAGTTGGTTGTGGTAACTAGGGTTATTAGACCCACCATGTGGGGGTCGGCCCAGTCAGTTATAATGGGGTATTTAACCTAATGGTTAAATACGAGCCTACATGTACTTGTGTAAAATACATATCAGAGTAGTGTATAAATAGAGGAGGTGTGTTCCTCATTTGACACACTCACACACTTGAGGATAACGCACTTGTGGAGGAGAGGTCTGCTATTGTGGAGGAGGAGATCATGTCTCAGGGTTTCATCTTTGTATATTGCTGGTCATCTATTTTGAGGAAGCTTTGCTGGGTTTTCTACCCCATGAGGGTTTCCCAGGATAAATCTCTGTCTCTTGTGTTTATGCTGTGCTTGTTGTTTCTTCAGTGATCCTGTATATGCTATTATTGTGAAATGGAATGTAATGCTGCTATTTTCTGTCTTAGCATATTGAATTTTAACATGGTATCAGAGCTAACCTGAAGGAAGACAAGGTATGGCACTAAAGACACTTGCTTTACTTACGACAATTTGAAGGTTAGGGTTTTACATAGCAAAAACCAGTCATCATAGCAATTTCGCTATAAATCTGCTTTGGCTAAGTTTTAGGATCTGAAATTGTTACAGGACGAAGATAAAATCTCCAGGTACCTTGTGTCCAAAGGAAAACCTCTAATTCGTTGTAATTTGTGATTTATGATCTGTACAATATAGGGTTTCTGCCTCTTCCAGATCTAAGTCAAAATCAGGTGACCTTGGGAAAAAGGTCATAACTTGGGCTAGGAAGCTCCAAATTAAATTTCGTGAAAAGTGACAGGTAGTACACAGACTTTAATATCTCAGAAAACGTTTTCAGAGGCCGAAGTTGAACCAGTGACACGTGGCACGCCGTACAAGTTCGCTCTCCTGTATTATCCCATAAACAGGTCACGTTGCGACATTTGGCATAACTCTCTCTCAGAACATCCAATTGAGGTCAGACCTGTAAGGATGGAAAGCTAACAGATCAGACTATCTCAGAAAAATTTTTCAGACCCTGTGGATCAAAAATTTCAGAGTTACACCAGAAACAATCAGGTACATATTTCTGTCAAAACAGAATTATTTTTTGGTACCTTCATTCATGGCTTCCGGAATTTAGGGCTTTGAAGAAAGTTGGAATTTTTGTAATCGGAGACCACGGCTGGATGCTACTCATCAAAATAGAAATTTAGAGACCAAGATCAAAATTTTTGGTTGGGAAGAAGGCCGGGCTTGATTAGACCCTAGTTCGGGACTTTGATCAGAAAAGTGGAAAATTAGGGCTTCTGTAAAAATGGGAATTTTTGAAATCTGTGACCACGGCTGGAAGCTCCTCAGAAAAATAGAAGCTTAGAGATTTGGATCAAACCTTTTGATGGTGAAAAAGAGTGGGCTTCATCAAACCCCAGTGCAGGGTCACGTCCAGTGAATCCGAAAGTTTCAAAGGCAAAATTGAGGAGTAAAACTTTGCAGTTTTCAAATTCTGAATATACCAGTTTGATCAGCTCATCAAGGTCCAGTTCTTGCAAATCAAGTGGATTGGGTTAATCCTAGAAGAAGATGGATTGGTCACCTGCATAAGTGAAGAAGTTCCTGTCTCAGAGGGAGATGAGGATAAGGCCTTACATAAGAAGAATACAAGCGATCTCGACAGGTATGACTCATCGAGGTATGTTTCGATATTTGTCCATGATTAAGTTTATGGTATGTTTGTCTTCAGGTTATTACAGTTAGTACAATTTTGATTTTTAGATTTGTCGTATAACCTTAACAAAATTATGAATGCATGATAGAAGATATTCATTGGTTAGGGTGTTGACACTTATGATTGTACTAATGCATTATGATGTTGTGTGAGGTTGATGTTGTCTGCTAACAAGATACAGGTACATCACAAAAGACAAATCAGGTTCCATGACCATGAAAACATGAAGACAAAGACTCATCCATAATCTTTGTTCTACTTACGAGGTATGTATGACTTTGTTATATTATGCTTAACCTATGAGACATGCAGGTTCTAGCTCAGGATCTCTAAATCATTGAAGAGATTGTTTAGGTGTGTTGTACATAACCAAGTAGGTATACTAATCCAGGTATGTTTCCCATGAATCTTACCTTGTGTTAGGATCCCTTATATAAGTATACTTGGAATGATTGGTTATGCTTATTCATAAAGTTAGTAATCAAGGGATTATGCATATTATATCTTTTATCTTGATTGATGATATGCATGAGTAAAAGAAGACTTCCCTGAAATCTTGAATACTAATGTTTATTAACTATAATCATGACTATACATTCTCAAGATTATTTAGAACTATAATGTTTTGATAACATTTAGAACATACTAATGGGTGTATGTTTGTGAGGATGACACTTGAACATGCACAGTGGTACATAATGAATAGAAGTTCAAAAGACATACAGAAGATCAAGCGGGAGGCAACCACACAAACATAAAAGATAAGTATTTGAGTTGTTATTTGAAATAGTAAATGATATTGCCTGTAATAGGTTGTATGCATATTTGTATTCCTAGAATATATAATGCTGAGTATAAACATTCATAGAGCATTGAACAGTATACTACTAATGTGCATATGATTGGTAAGTTGGACAAACATTCCATTGTTGCTTGTCTAGAATGAAACCTCTTTGCTGACATGCCGAGAGCTGTGCACACTCTCGATAGTATGTTCTGGTAGAGATGGAAGGCATCTAGATAGCCACTGTATGCATACAAGATATGGGAAAGTGTTGTGCCAAAGTATTGGTCAAATTAGTTGCATAACTATGTAAATGATATCTGTATGCATAATAGGTTATTATGTCAATATGATTTGATGATTATGAAGTATTACTAATCCTGTACTTAATTTTGATTTGTAGGGAAAATCATGATGAATGATGAACAAGCGATGGATGTTCAACAAAAGGATTTACAAATCAATCACACTATAGAAAGCTTATGGTTAAGAGATTCTCTTAGAAAGAGGAAGAGAATCATGATGAGATGTTTTGACCATTCTCTTAATAATGTAATCAGGTTCTGTATGGGTTCCCAGGATCAGTAGTCAATTGATGAGCTTAATGATCATCATGGGTGATGTGGATCTCAACCCTTGCTACAAGGTTGAATATGGCTTCTATACACATATGACATGGATGCAAGAAGAAACTCACCATAGAGTTCGAATGACTTTGAGGCTCATATTAGTAGACCCATCTGACGAGAGATGGCACAGATAGACATGCAGAAGATCACTCAATACAGAGTGTGAATAATGGACATTTGACAGCTTCATGACAAAGCTTGGGCTTTACCAGAAGTAAAGCTGATCCTAAACTTTACCTAAAGGTTGTGGATGATAAACCTATCATACTATTATTATGTGACGATGATCTCTTTCTGTCAAGGAATGAGAAACAGTTCATGAAAATGGCTGCAGAAATAAAAATGAAAGATCTCAGATTAATGCACTACTTCTTAGGTCTAGAAGTATGGCATGATCCAAAAGGAATCTTTTAAATCGAGGTAAGTATGCTGTGAAGTTTCTAAAAAGATTTGATATGTTGGAGTGTAAAGCCATGGTCACTCCCATGGACTCCAACTTGAAGTTATTTAATAACTCATCAGATTTAGTGGACCTAACCCTATATAGACAAATCATTGGGCCAATGATATATTTAACAAATACTAGGCCAGATATATGCTTTGTTGTAAATACCGTAAGTCAGTATCTAGTAGAACCTAGAAAGGTTCACTTAATAGCTACAAAGCATGTAGTGAGGTACCTAAAAGGTACTTTAGATTTTGGTCTATGTAATCTTGGAGGTCATGAACTCCATTTACATGGTTACTCAAATTCTGATTGGGCAGGAAGTGTCTCAGACAGAAAGAGTACTTTAGGTGGATGTTATAGTCTTGAATCTACCATGATCTCATGGTTTAGCAAGAAACAATCTAGTGTGGCTCTCAGTACTACTGAAACAGAATATATAGCTGTCTGCTCTGCCAGCTGTGAAGCAGTGTGGCTTCAGAAGCTATTATATGGAGTGTTTGACTTAGAAATGGATTCCACTATGATTATGTGTGACAATCAAAGCTGCATCAAGATGATAGGAAATCTTGTATTCCATGATAAGTCAAAACACATTGAGATCCGATACTTCTATATACAAGATATGGTGCAGAGAGGAGCTATCAAGCTCGAGTATATAAGCACTGAGGATCAATTTGATGATATCCTGACCAAACCTCTGTCTCGAGTAAAGTTTGAACACTTCCGAGACAAGCTTGGTGTAGTTTAGAAGGACTCTCCTCGAAAGGGGGAGTAGCACAGTATCCGACATCAAGTCTATCTCATCAATGATGAGGTTACCTATTTACTGCACTTAGTTACCTAGAATTATTTAGATTTAGGACTCTTATATTCTTTTGATGATAGATGTATACATGCTTTTGATGTTAGTATACATGCTTTTGATGTTAGTTTTGATGATAGATGTATACATACTTTTGATGATTTTGATGATAGATGTATACATGTTTTGATGATGATGATACATGTTGTGGTTATACATGTTTTGATGATGATGATACATGTTGAGGTTATACATGTTTTGATGATGATGATACATGTTGAGGTTATACATGTTTTGTTGATGATGATACATGTTGTGGTTATACATGTTTTTGATGATGATGATACATGTTGAGGTTATACATGTTTTGTTGATGATGATACATGTTGTGGTTATACATGTTTTGATGATGATGATACATGTTGTGGCTATACATGTTTTGATGATGAGAATACATTTTTTTGGTATACAACATGTGAAGGGATTGGATCATTCCTGGACGTCAGTCCGAAAGAAGAACCGTAGACGTATGTCTTCGAAAATGAAGTTCTTGGTGAACATGTGAAGGGATTGGATCATTCCTGGACGTCAGTCCGAAAGAAGAACCGTAGACGTATGTCTTCGAAAATGAAGTTCTTGGTGAACATGTGAAGCGATTGGATCATTCCTGGACGTCAGTCCGAAAGAAGAACCGTAGACGCATGTCTTCGAAAATGAAGTTCTTGGTGAACATGTGAAGGGATTGGATCATTCCTGGACGTCAGTCCGAAAGAAGAACCGTAGACGTATGTCTTCGAAAATGAAGTTCTTGGTGAACATGTGAAGGGATTGGATCATTCCTGGATGTCAGTCCGAAAGAAGAACCGTAGACGTATGTCTTCGAAAATGAAGTTCTTGGTGAACATGTGAAGGGATTGGATCATTCCTGGACTTCAGTCCGAAAGAAGAACCGTAGACGTATGTCTTCGAAAATGAAGTTCTTGGTGAACATGTGAGGGGATTGGATCATTCCCGGACATCAGTCCTAAAGAAGAGCCGTAGACATGAGGTCTCCGATAACTGAACGAAAGGACTGGATCGTCCCTGGACTTCGGTTCAAAAGGTACACGATAGGACTGGATCATCCCTGGACCTCGGTTCAAAATGTACGTGACAAATCCTAGAATTGCTCTAGGTTACATCCAGCATGAAACAGGGATGGCTCTGTAGTCGTGATACATCCAGCATGAAACAGGGCTGGCTCTGTAGTCGTGATACATCCAGCATGAAACAGGGCTGGCTCTGTAGTCGTGATACATCCAGCATGAAACAGGGCTGGCTCTGTAGTCGTGATACATCCAGCATGAAACAGGGCTGGCTCTGTAGTCGTGATACATCCAGCATGAAACAGGGCTGGCTCTGTAGTCGTGATACATCCAGCATGAAACAGGGCTGGCTCTGTAGTTGTGATACATCCAGCATGAAACAGGGTTGGCTCTGTAGTTGTGATACATCCAGCATGAAACAGGGCTGGCTCTGTAGATGTGATACATCCAGCATGAAACAGGGCTGGCTCTGTAGACGTGACACATCCAGTATGAAAGAGGACTGGCTCTGTGGTGGTAAATCCTAGATCTGATCTAGGTCACATCCAGTATGAAAAAGGACTGGCACTGTGGTTGGGATTAGATCGTCCCTAGACATGAGACTTGTCTTAAAGAGATAAGGATTGATAATCCTGGAACTTGATCTGGATTGTATCATCCATGGACCCATGTCCTAAAGAGAGCAGGATTGATCATCCTGTAATATGATCGTGTGATGACGATGCTGATGATCGTGTGATGACGATGTTGTTGATCGTATGATGACGATGTTGATGATCGATGCTGATGATCGTGTGATGACGATGTTGTTGATCGTATGATGACGATGCTGATTGTGTGATGACGATGCTGTTGATCGTATGATGATGATGCCGATCATGTGATGACGATGCTGATGTTCGTGTGATGACGATGCTGCTGATCGTGTGATGATGATGCTGCTAATCGTGATATGACGATGTTGTTGATCGTATGATGACGATGCTGATCGTGTGATGACGATGTTGTTGATTGTATGATGACGATGCCGATCATGTGATGACGATGCTGATGTTCGTGTGATGACGATGCTGCTGATCGTGTGATGATGATGCTGCTAATCGTGATATGACGATGTTGATGATCGTGTGATGACGATGCTGCTGATCGTGTGATGACGATGCTGATGATCGTGAGATGACGATGCTGATGATCGTGTGATGACGATGTTGATGATCGTGAGGATCCAGACGTTGATGTTGCTATAGTTGTTCAAGTGCCGCAGAAGATAAAGACTCAGTACTGAAGATGTTGATGTTCCAGTAACTGGTTGAGTTACTGATGATGTTAAGAAAGCTTCCAATGATTTATAGATGTATCATGTATGATGTTGATGACTCCTTGCTCGTGCAGATACTGTTATAATATCCTTCTCATTAAGGGGGAGTGTTGAAATATTGTAACTTCAAAGAATATTATATTTGTATATTATTTATTCCGGAGATGTTCCATACCTCCGATGTGATTATACTATAAATCCGGAGATGTTTATTCCTCCAAGTTGGTTGTGGTAACTAGGGTTATTAGACCCACCATGTGGGGGTCGGCCCAGTCAGTTATAATGGGGTATTTAACCTAATGGTTAAATACGAGCCTACATGTACTTGTGTAAAATACATATCAGAGTAGTGTATAAATAGAGGAGGTGTGTTCCTCATTTGACACACTCACACACTTGAGGATAGCGCACTTGTGGAGGAGAGGTCTGCTATTGTGGAGGAGGAGATCATGTCTCAGGGTTTCATCTTTGTATATTGCTGGTCGTCTATTTTGAGGAAGCTTTGCTGGGTTTTCTACCCCATGAGGGTTTCCCAGGATAAATCTCTGTCTCTTGTGTTTATGCTGTGCTTGTTGTTTCTTCAGTGATCCTGTATATGCTATTATTGTGAAATGGAATGTAATGCTGCTATTTTCTGTCTTAGCATATTGAATTTTAACAGCCAACCTATCGGATCTCCTAGGTCAACTTACATGCTCATCTGCACAACCTGTCCATGGCCACAAAGTACCAACCTGATACTCATCATACATCATCCTGATGTACATCATCACATGATCATCCTGATCATACAATGTATCCACCTGATACATATCATGCATCTACATGATGCATATCACATACATGATCCACCTAATCATACAATGTATCCACCTGATACATATCATGCATCTACCTGATGCATATCACAGACATGATCCACCTGATCATACAATGTATCCACCTGATACATATCATGCATCTACCTGATGCATATCACAGAGCAATAACTAGAGCATCGTCCTGATGCTCATCATTTAGCGCTTACATCCATAGCCATGGAAGGATCCTCCTCTTACCATGCTTGGAATGTCTCCAACAAATGTGTCCATCACTTCTTCCTTGAAGCGTCATCAATCTGAAGAACACCAAGACTCTCTCTGAAGTACTCAAACTTTACTCTGGCTAGTGGTTTCATCAACACATCTGCAACCTGCTCATCCGTCGGAGCTTCACTGCTCCTCTTTGCACCATATCCCTGATATAGTGATATTTGATCTCTATGTGCTTCGACCTGTCGTGAAACACAGGGTTCTCAGACAGCTTCACACAACTCTGGTTGTCACAATAGATACCAGTAGCATCCAACGGGAGATCAAATAACTCAGACAGTAGTTTCCTCAGCCATACTGCCTCACAAGTAGTCGAATAAGCTGCAACATACTCTGCTTCGGCTGTACTCAGTGCTATGCAGGACTGCTTCCTGCTAAACCAAGAGATTACACCCGATCCCATACTGAAGCAGCACCTAGAAGTGCTCTTCCTATCTGCAGCACTGCCAGCCCAGTCCGAATCAACATAACCCTCCAGGTTAAACTTTTGATTCGCATCATACTTGAGCCCATAATCAGGTACCTCAGAATATGCTTTACAACAACTAGGTGAACACCTCTGGGATCCGTCAGGAACTGGCTCAATGTGTTCACTGCAAAGCAAATATCTGGTCTCGTGTTCGTTAGGTACATCAAGGACCCAATCATCTGACGATACACAATGACATCAACTGGATCAGATGAAGCATCACACAGAAGCTTCAGGTTCGATGCCATAGGTGTGGCCATGGCCTTGCAGTCCATCATCCCGAACCTCTTCAGGATCTCTACTGCATACTTCCCTTGTCCAAGGAAGATTCCATCTGCACTCTGCCACACCTCCATGCCTAGAAAATAGTGCATCATCCCCAAGTCCTTCATCTCGAACTCGGCAGCAAGCTTCCTCTTGGTATCAACAATCAGTCTATCCTCACCCGTAATAAACAGGTCATCCACATACAAGAGTAGAATCACAGGATTTCCTTCCTTAACCTTGTAGTAAAGGTTGGAATCTTCTTTACTTTTGGTAAAGCACAAACTGGATAGAAAACTGTCCATCCTACCATACCAAGTCCTAGGAGCTTGCTTCAATCCATACAAAGCTTTCTTCAACCGACACACGTATGACTCCCTGTCATGTGTCTCAAAACCAAGTGGCTGCTCCACATACACTTCCTCCTCGACTACACCATTCAAGAAGGCTGTCTTGACATCCATTTGGTGTATCTTCCCTTTCATCACTACAACTAGAGCAAGTACTGTTCTAATGGAAGTGTATCTGGATACAGGTGCAAAGGCCTCTTCATTGTCTATTCCTTCTTTCTGAGAGAAACCACGAGCTACAAACCTTGCCTTGTATTTCTCTATGCTACCATCTGTAGCATGCTTGATCTTATAGATCCACTTGGAAGTCACAACAGACTTCCCCTAAGGTCTTGGGACCACATCCCAAACATCATTCTTCATGATCAATTGGTATTCCTCGACCATGGCATCCTTCCATTCTTTCTTTTCCACTGCTTCTTCATAATTGGAAGGCTCTTTGTTAATGATGTCACATAGTAAGGCAACATAGCTGGTATGAGATCTAGTTCTCTTCCTTGATCTGTGTTCTTCTTCTGGAATGCCATATCTTTCTGCATCTTGAATGAGCTCTCTAGCCCATGCAGGTTTCCTCTTGTGAGAGTTGTTCTCACGAGGTGGATCTATAGGTTGTTGTGGATCTTCTTTTTCACAATATTCTTCTGGAATTGATTCAGTCATGGTGGTATCTTGAAATCTAATTTCCTTTGGTTCTTCATGATCTTCAACAGGTGTCTTCCTTGATTTGATATAAGCTGAGTCTTCATCAAATGTTACATCCCTTCTAACATCAATATTCTTGAACCCTAGAAAGTATATTCTGTAAGCCTTCGAGCTTTCACTGTACCCCACAAAGATACCCTTCTTTCCTGAAGGATCTAGTTTTGTCCTCTTTTCCTTTGGGACATGAGTGTATACTGGACAACCAAATATTCTGAGATGGTTGAACTCAGGTTTCTTACCAGATAAGACCTCTTATGGTGTCTTGTTGTCCAATATCTTGTGAGGTGTTATGTTCTGCACATATACAGCTGTCCTAGCTGCTTCTGCCCATAGATGCATAGGCAAATCCTGGTCATGCAGCAGTGCTTGAGCTGCCTCCATGATTGTTCTATTCTTTCTCTCTGCAACTCCATTATGTTGTGGATTGTAGGGAGTAGTCAACTCCCTCTTAATCCTTGAATCACTGCATAACTTCTTGAAATCACTTGAGGTGAATTCTTCGCCATTGTCGGATCTGGAAGTCTTGATATTCTTATCCATTTGATTTTCCATCAAGGTTTTGAATTCTTTGAACTTATCAAATACTTCATCTTTGTTCTTAAAGAAGTAGACCCAAGTCTTCCTAGAGAAATCATCAATAAAAGAGACATAGTATACATACCCACTCAGAGAACTGGATGACATTAGACCGCATACATCAGAGTGGATAATTTGCAAGATTCCTTTTGCTTTGCTTTCACTACTTGGAAATTCCTTCTTAATGTTCTTTCCTTTTGCACATCCTTTGCAAACACCTTCATGCTTTGACTTGATTTCAGGAAGACCCTCTACAACTTTGCTTGCAATTGGTAGTGCTCTATAGTGCATATGTGCAAGCCTTCTATGCCAAATTTCACTTGGCTCCATGGATTCATGTACCATGACATGTTCAAGTTGTCCCTTTAATTTGTACAATCCTCCCTCTTGTTCTCCAATCACCACTGCATCATCTATAGTTTTACCCTTTGGCCACATTAGGACTTGGCCATCTACAAATGCAACCCTCATGCCTTTTGCATTTAATGCAAATATGGAGAGTAGGTTATTCTTGAACCCAGGTACATATAGAACATCTTTCATCTTTAGAGACTTCCCAGAGTCTAGGTTGTAGGAGGCTTCACTGTTGTGGGTGACTCATTCACCACTTCCTTTGATAGGGTATTGATAGTCATCCCCAAGGTTCACCTTATGGGGTGATTCATGTTCATATAGATTTACAAAAGATTATTTAAACCTAGTCATGTGTTTGGAAGCCCCACTATAAATAAGCCAATCATTACATCTGTGAGAGATAGTACCCGTGAGAACAAATATTAGAACATATTCATCTTCACTTGATGAATCATCACTTTCTTCCCTAGCCTTCTTCTTTGGGGGTTCATCATCCTCGGCAACATGAGCATGGTACCTCCTTTTGGTGCCCTTCTTCTTCTTGTTGTGGTTGTTGTTGTCCTTTATGTTCTTTGGATAGTTTATAGCAATATGTCCTTTCTCATTACATGTGAAACATATTCTCTTCTCTTTATACTGATGGTGGTGAGAATATTTCTTGAAATGGGATGGCTCTCTCTTGGTCTTTACTTTATTGGTGTGTGTTGTGAGAGATTGATCTTCATTCGCCATCTTTTCTTCTTGGGCCACCAGCCTTGCTTCTTCTTGTGAGCATTCCTCCCATAGTCTACTGAAGGAGATCAGTTTTCTTCTTGCACAGATTCCTTGGATAAAGGAATCCCATGACCTAGGTAGGCCATTCAAAGTGGTCATAACAATTTCACCATTCTCCACCACTTCATCCACAACTTCAAGTTGTTCCTTGATCTGAGATACCTTAGAGAAATAAGATTGAATGGTCTCTCCATTCTGAAGTTTTACCCCTTTTAATTGATTCCGTAGAGTCATCTTCCGATTTATGTTCTTTCCTTCAAATAGCTTGGTCAAAGAGTCAAACATATCCTTGGGTGTCTTTAGAGATGACACATGTGGTATGAGATGATCTTTGATAGAATCAACAATTATCCTCTTTGCCTTGACCAAGTTCTTCTTGTGTAAGGCCTTAGCCTCTTCTCCCTCCGGGACAGGGACCTCTTCACTTATGTAAGTGTCCAATTCATTTTCTTCCAGGATTAACCCAATCCCATACTTCCATGCTCGAAAGTTATCAGCCCCTTCAAGCTTATCCTCAAGCTTGGTGCGGTGAGACATCTTTAAAGAGTACTTCAAATGGAAATAGAAAATATTTAGATCTTACCACTTGATTTGCTGAAAACTGGATCTGGTCTCGGATTAGGGTTTGTTAGAGAAACCCTAAAAATTCATAATGTGAATTTCAAATTTTTGAAAGGATAGAAAGATGCACCTTGATGAGTTGATCATCCTGGTATACTCAGAATTTGAAAACTGCAAAGTTTCACCCTTCAGAAATGCCTTTTAGTCTTCCCGGATTCACTAGGGAGGACCTTGAATTAAGGTTTGAGTTTCCTGGAGCTTCACCCAACCAAAAAGTTCGATCCAAAGCTCTAAACCTATATTTTTCCAAGGATCTTCTAGCTATGTCTTCAGATTTCAGAAATTCCTATTTTTGTGGAAACCCTAAGTTTTAGGGCCAAAAATAAAAGTGCCCAGAATTGAATTCTGATTGGATAGAAAGATTCACCTTGATGAGGAGAGTCAATCTATTATATTACATTTCCAAAATCTGTGGAGAGAAAACCAATAAACAAGAAACCCTAGTTTCTGCCATTGCACAATGTATTCTTCTCAGGGTAGCTCTAATACCATGTTAAATTTTGAGCATTTAATTCTATATATACTATAGGATCTTTACTGAGAGAATAACATGCACAACATATCAACCATATAAATGCATAACAATCACACCAAGCAATCACATGAGACAATAGACACACAGAGTTTCACTGGGGAAAACTATAAAGGTGAAAAACCCCACAACTTCCTCAGAGATAGAAAGAGAAAATAGTACAAGCCAAGTACAAGAGATAGTCTTCTCCTAGCAGATGATCCTCCTCCTCATTAGTGCGCCACTTTTCGAGAGATATAGAAGTGAGTAATGAAGTGATCAAATAGAGATCTCCCGATCTCTATTTATACTTGTCCTATCCTGCCCAATAAACCAGTGGGGCCGGCTTGTCTAGCTTAGCCTAATAACCTATGGTTAACTTAATCAGGGCCGACCCCACACATGGTGGTCTAATAAACCATCGACAAGTTACGACACTTGTCAATACAAATGACGACACTTCCGTATAGGGGAATAATAACATCTCTATAGGGGTACAATATATATAGGTGAAATACATTCCAAAGTTACATATATATCAACAAGTGTTATGTCCTCTTCCTCTGAATACACCACGTCATCTATATGTGCCTTGATCATACTGCGCATTTTCATTATTTTGTTATGTCTCTCCTTGGACTCTGTAGAAGTCATGTTTTCTTTCTATCATGAGGTCATATGCTCTACAGTTGGTATCATCATGGCCAACTGACTTACAAAATGTGTAGTACAGGTTCTTTGGTTTCTGTACATACTTCTGCAGTAGGTAACAGTCCTCTGGGCGATGTCCTCTACATTGGAAAATATCGCACCATGGTCCTTGTTGTTGGCTCCATGGATTTGGTGCTCCACTAGCGATGTAATCTATGAATACAGGGCTGTGTTCCTTGGAATATCCTTCCCCTTTACATTTAATGCACTAAATATCTTCTCTTATATCTTTTCCTTGCTTCATATCTTGTATTTTTAATTCCAAATTTGCTAGATGTGTCTGTATCTATACCATTCCTGTGCTAGTATCTCTTATGGGCGAAGCTTCCAGCTTCATCTCAATTTCCAATGCTTCTGTTTGCGAGGTTACCTTCTGTTGCATCAGTGGTAATCTAATGCGGGGAAACAATGCAGCTATGAACCATTCTTGATGCTGTTGCGGTGCTATTTCAAAGCTTAGTTGGTCTAACAAGGATTTTAATTTTTTATCAAACTCCCACACAGTATCATTAGGTTTCTGTTTGATTTCTTTGAGCTCTGTAATGCACTGATATTATGAATTAGGGTTCTTAAATCTCTGATCAGCTTAGTTTTGATATCCACTCGTGACCTGTTCTGTCCAACAGAATATTTCATGAACCATGTTAAAGCTCTGTCTCCGAATGTGGTAACTAACTAAGCTTGTTTTATAGCATCATATTGTACTTTCTTAACATTCCAAATAACTTCACAGAGAAACCAATGTTGCTTTGGATCTTCTAGACGAGTTCCTTTAAAAATAGGTAGCTTAATGTCATCTTCCATTATTCTTCTAGGAGGTATAGTGTTCTGAAACGTTGAAGGTATACCACTACTTGGTTGGTTCTGATTACTTGCTCCTGCAGTATTACTACTACTAGTGTTCTGCGAACTCATACTATTTCTTTCTTCAACTATGGGTTTCTGTAGAGTAATAGGATGATAGCCAATATGTATAGGTTATGTTTCACAATTAGACTCAACTTGATATGAGTTTCTATCAATTCCTAACTCAGTTTCTAGGAATGTGTGAGGTTCAACTTCAAGAGACCTCTTTCTAGTGATAACTTTATATATTTTTCCACTTCACAAAATACCAATATCTTTGTCTGTGTCACTATCTGTGTTACTGAACATTACAGACTGAAACCCTAGGAATCTGATTACATTCTTAAGACTCCTTTTTCATCTAGTAGAATTTTAATGTATACACTTAGGTTTTTTAGGTACTTACCTCTAAATACTTGGAAGAAATATCCTGCTGCTGCACTGTAAGACTTCAAAGTGTCCACAACAAATTCTGTAAGATAGCCTTCCAGTAAGCTATCCAACCAAAATTCTACCGCTCTTGAAATCTGGTTGTTAGTCCCTTTAAGCCTCTGAATCAATTATCGATTCCAAACTTGTAGGTTCTCCACCCTAAAAACAGTTTTTCCGTTCTTCTATCCTCGATATCCACTCATGTAAATCAGTATAAAAAGATGCGAAGACAATTTGATGCAAGTCAGTGAATATATACCTCTGCAACCATTGTTCTGTGGTGAGACACATATGTCTGTTTTCTTTCTGCGCAAACTCAAGTTTTGTCTGGCTTACCCAGTTCTGTATTTCTTTCTTCTCTGGATTCCACATCAATCTGATACATCAATCTCGCACTTTGTCGGCATAACAAGTCTCAAGGAAACAAAACTATTTGTTGCGTTTTCTTCTTTTCTAAGATGACACATCAACATTGCATATCACCAGCTTAATGCGGCGACAGAACCATTTGTTGGTTCACTTCTTTTTCATATCTACATAACACATCACCAGTTCTAGCGCGACAACATAACCATTTGTTGGGATGCTTTTCCCATCTGGGCTGACCCGAGTTCGATGTATTTCTTATTGTAGACCCAACAAAATCCCCTTCACTGGCCCTTCAGCATCAACCTGTGAACTAGTTGAAGTCTCACCCGAAGTGAAGATGGGTGGTTACAGAATCTGGTTTCTACAACCTTGGTGACGTGCGGTTATGTTATGTGATCTTGTAATGCACTCCTTGCTTAACATCTACTTAGCATATCAATACCAGTATGTAACTGTGCACCTCGCAGTTATCAACAACCTACAGACTTCGCTGAATCGTTGTTATCTTTACTCTTATAACTACGCATTTATCATTCTTAACATGATTTCGCAATGTTCATACATGTGTGCTCCTCTTACTTAACATATCATTCTCATTCACGTTCATATGAAAGAAAATATACAAGCATAATCATACATGAAAACAAATGATAACATAGATTGACACACATAACACAGATATTTACATGGTTCACCCCGCAGATGGGAGCTATGTCCACGGGAACTGTTCTTATATTAATTGGAAGGGGTAACAGTTCCATTCTGTGTACTTAGATGCATACTCGTCTCTACAATAGATCTATGTGCACTCAGCTGCATAGTCTTTTCCTCTCTTAGATCTCTCTCAACCTAGATCTAACAATATCTCCTTTGTTCTATCCAAAATCTCTATATTATCTAACCCTTCCTTATAAATTTTTTTCCTTTATATAGATTGTGCCCGAAGGTCACATCTTTACAATAACTATGGGCCAACCCCCATAGTACCCTTAAACCCAAAATGGCATGGTTCTCCTATTGACCACGCTTTGCCTTAACTTCGATGGAGCTCTGCTATCCTTTTTCATCGCTTCTCTGGCTCTAACACTTCTTCTGACAGTCGCAACTCTGACTGCGCAACTCTAAATCTACAGTGGCGTGTCCTTTGCACCATTCTGCTTCTTTACTCTCTGCTTCTGTAGCTGATAGTTTTCTGCTTCATTCATAACTACTCCAACTACCCTGGTTGTCCTTAGTACTTCGTATTTACTAAGGGGATAGGTCCTTTCCTGCCATTTTCACCTTGCTCCATACCTTGCTCCCGGGAATTGCGGAGTTGCTTGTCCCAAAATTGATCGATGTTAGGCCTCGCCTAACTATACCTTTGTCTCTAAAACCTCCTGCACTTGGGATACGCCCAACAGATCCCCCATAGAAGCTAAAGTATAGATCTAAATAAACTTTTAACTTAACCATGAAATTAATATTAAGTGTAGCTCTTACACAACTACAAATCTGTTAGTGTGCAAAATACATAAAAGAACTAGACTATTTTAGCTATACAATTGACTTCCTAGATCATAAATATATTTAGGTGTCATTTTGTTGAAAACTATTCTAAATACTCATGTATTCCCCTGTCTTCTGTCGATGATAATGCACTTGCATAATCTTGTAACATTCCCCGAAAGAACAAATAAACGTAAAAATGTAATGAATGATGACCTTTGAAGAATCAAATCAATTGGCAAGAACATAAAGAACAAGTTTTCAAGGCCATAACAAATACCGAGATTATAATGAATGCTATTGAAAATTTGAAAGTCGAAATATGGAGAAACCATAGGGTTTTGACCCCTTTACATAAAAATATATTATATACAAAACTTAAAAATAAATTATAAGTCAATCGAGACCTGTTTCAAAAACATCATAACATACAATATCAAATATTCATTTTCTTGTAGAAAATATTCATAAAATGCAAATAACAAAATATTAGACTATATGGGAGTACACTACCTGTGAATTACATCTCATTCCTTTGTCTTGAATGTTGAACAACTGCATGAATCCTTCGCGCCTAGATTCCTTAGATAGCTGCACACACCCAAACAACAAATACCCTTACACTTTCTTTTGGAAGAATCCTATTCTAAGAATTGAATTCAAATTGCATCACTATATATTGTAAACATGAATACACATATACCAATTCAATTACATCAACAACATGAACATGAAGAAATTCAAGTAACACATAACAAGTAACAAGTTCATACATGGGCGAGTGTATGCAATCAAAACATATTTCAAGTTTAAACTGATTGCAAAATATCACACATATATACCAATTACCAAGACCTTAGCCATAAGAACAATTATAGATTTTTATAAGTTTTCCCTGTATCGTATCAAATAATTCTCAATAAAAGAAACTTATAGCAAGCATAACAGACTTAGACTCATATAGAAAAATCATCAACACTAATTAGTTAAATGCATATCTCCATGGTTGTAGTGAAATTGGCAGCTGCCAGGTTGGGTGTTCTTCTAAATATCTTCTTCCCTTACATGGAAACTTAATATGTTGAATAAAATGCGGCATTATACAAACAAGTGTATACTTTAACTTGTGTAGCTCCTTCAAATGGCATAACCAAAAATTTTCTACACTAATGATGACGTGATAATAGCATAGACACAAAAAAAATGCTGTAAAATTAGCTTTGCACAAATGAATCCCCTTTCAAAATCAGTGTGGATGGCACCTACAACTTGAGGAGCTTTATCTAGTTTCTAACTTTCCAACATTTCACCTGTAAAAATATTATATCTTACCATTTTAGTGTAATGCTTTATGAACTATAATTTGCAAACTTCAAACAAGATTAAAGTGCCATATTGACAATAGGCTTCATCAGGTTCCACAAGAAAGGAAACTCCAAAGAAATCAAAACCTTTATACAAGAACATATTAAAAAACAACAACGAAGCTTCAACCAAATAGATGTGAGATTTAGAATCTGCATCATTTCAATATCTGTGTGAAGTTTGGAACTATTGATAGGTTTATTGATGAACCTTTTATGTTGAGGCGAAATTTGTGTAAGGATTTAAGACAATTCTGAGGCAAGATAAATTGAGAAATCCTGTGCATATGGAAGAATTTACTATGTGTGGAATTTCTTGTAATAATTTTTGTGTGGATAATATTCCATTGTGAATGAACTAAGTGATCTCTGTATTAGAAATCCTTCGTGTGAATGAGATATTGAGAACTTAAGTGATGCTGAGGAGGTCATTGATCACATGATCATAATTATGTGTCATTATGGATCGTAACTGTCTTTAAGTCTGTTGCAGACTAGTTAATCCTTGTTTGGATTAGGTATTTAGTTTGGAATATGTTCTAGGCACTCTCCTATTGGGTGTATCCTACATAAAAATATATATTTTGGCCCCATTGAACATTTGGTCATTTGTAGATACTGAAAAATTTGAATTCATTTTCTTTAGTAAAGAGTAATGTTCATCCTGTATGTGGTGTCAAAATAGTTCCCAACCAATTTGAAAAGAAAAACCAGTACATGACCTTTTTTATACTTAGTTTGTAGATGCAGGTAGGAAGGATGATTTATTATTTGAATGCATGAATTAGTTTATATATACTTTGTTTACTTTTTAACTAGTTGTTATTGAGTGTACTCCCTTGTTTTTGAATAGAGTTGAGGTTTTGCAAATATCTTTGATGAAAATTATATCTTTTGAATTGATGCAGGACGATCTCAAACCCCAAGCCCCTACTCTAGTTCTTTGTAACTCCTTCTAATCTCGATCTTTCTTGGTGACTGCAATCATCCTGCAATAAGATCTAAAGCGTCCCTCTCTTAGATCCACTCTCTGCAATTATTAATTAATCCATGATTATGGAATTGTATTAATCCATGATTATGGAATTGTAGGAACCGAACGAACTGAATTTGATAATATCCAAAAGATTTAATAATCAACGCCTGAGTTCCTCTCTTATGAGAAGTAACATATGGGAATGAAAATACCAATATTCCGATTTTGACTATTCATTTGCTACAGAATTCTACTATGGTATATCAATTCAATATCATATTTAAAGTAAACATCATGAGTTCCAACTTCATATACATATAGTTATCGAATCTATGAATGAATTGTAAAGTGGAGAGTGTCTTAAACATGACATATACAATATATACTATATATGGCTTACACTTTTGACTTTAGGTACCTGAACGAATATTTACACTTTCGCTTTACATTAGTATCGCATTTGGAATCATTTCTGAACACTTTTCTTAGCATAAGTAATTGTTATGAAATGCATTGAGTGAATGAGCGATAGACTATTGTAGTCCATCGTTGTTTATAGTTCACATATTTCCAAATTAACTGAAATAATTCCTACCTCCGCTTATACTGTGAGAGAGAGAAGAAAGGATTGAAGAGGAACAAAGTAATTGATCCCATATCAAGTCCAGTGTGAGTATACTCGAAGACGACTTCATATATCATCAAAATGTGGGTAGATCGAACCACTCCACGAGTGGATTGGGCCCATATTGATTAGACCGAGTCATGCAAAAGGTGATGGCCACTATGCACATCAAATCATGAATCATGGTGAGCAAAGAGTTATTGTTCAGATCAAATGTTAGTTAAGGGGATCACTGCTACGCAGACCCGTTCACATTTAAGAGGAAATTTCAACTTAAAATGGGCTTTAGGAAAATCCTTGTCATAATGTCTAATCCAATCAAAATCCTTTAAAATTTAAAATTGGTATCGGTATGACTAGACACTTTAATATTATATGGCAATTTTTAATTATTTAATTTGAGTTTAGGTGGAATTTTTTAATAATATAATTTATCTACCCTAAACATGAATGTTGACCAAGTGACCCAAAATTATATTAAATATTAAAATTAAAATTAACGTGTTAATAGATTTATATGATTAATTTAGTCCCTTATATTTAGGATTTTATTTAATAAATTTGAAATAGCATGTTAAAATTTGGGTTAACAAATTTTATTAAATCTTGTACTAATAAATTAATTTAAATATAAAATAGATAGATAGGGACTTTTTATAAAAGAATTTGGGTTAGTGATTTTTATTTATTAAATCTCATGTTAATAAATTAATTTAAATATAAAATAGTAAATAGGGTCTTTTAAAAAAAATCGGGTTAACAAATTTTATTAAATCTTGTGCTAATAAATTAATTTAAATATAAAATAGATATATATGAAGTTTTTATAAAAGAATTTGGGTTAATAAATTTTATTAAATCTTGTGCTAATAAATTAATTTAAATATAAAATAGATAAATAGGGTCTTTTTGATAAACTTGACATATATTGTGCAACTTAGGTAAAAGTAAAATAATAGAAAGATATATTAAAATATTGTCTACATGGCATTATTTCATTATTTTCTTAAGTCTACATGGAATTATTTTATTAATTTCTTAAGTTCTCCTTAGGAGGCCCTTTTTGAGTCGAAATTTCCTATAATGAGTGAATGCACACAACTACACGATTAATACACCTCCATCCGTGAAGCGTTTATCCTACTATCAACTTATATATATAAAAGAGATCGATCTCACAACCAATAAATTACACTAATGAATTATGTAGGTGTCTTACCATTTGGTCATCTCATCCATCCTCACATGTTTATAAGACATGGATAACTTAAGCCTACCAATATATGATTAAGAGGACTTGAAAAAATTTGGTACATATATATCTGGAGAATTAGTATTACCGGTCATTCTGCTAAAAATATTTTATAGCCTCCTATTGGCCAGATGGTTGGTTGCATTGATAAGCATGATAATGGAAATTCAAATGGAAAAAGCATATCAATTTGGATACTTTTTAAATATGCAGATCCTGTAGATATTTTCATGATGGTGTTAGGCACCTTGGGTTCAATTGGGGAAGGAACTCTCATACCTGTTGCCAATTTTGTTATTGCAAGTTGAATGCTAAATACACTTGGAAACGATCCTCATCTGCATGATGCTCATACAGACGCTAAAATAAACAAGGTTTAACTTTTATCTATTACTGCTTTTATTTGTTTGCTAGGTTTAAATTTGATCTATTATTTCTTTTCTTTGTTTGCTAGGTTAAAATTTGATCTATTATTGCTTTTATTTGTTTGATAGATTAACCACTGAAAATTGATGTATGGACTTGAACGGATTTGGTAGAGATATATCTGGAGAATTAGTATTACTAGTCATTCTGCCAAAAATCTTTCATAGCCTGCTATTGGCCAGATGGTTGGTTGCGTTGATAAACTTGATAATGGAAATTCAAAAGGCAAAAGCATATCAATATCGATAATTTTTAAATATGTAGATCCTATAGATATTTTCATGATGGTGGTAGGCACCTTGGGTTCAATTGGGGAAGGAACTCTCATACCTGTTTCCAATTTTGTTATTGCAGGTTGATTGATAAATACAGTCGGAAATGATCCTCGTATGTGCGATACTCATACACTTGATAAAATAAACAAAGGTTTAACTTTGATCTATTACTGCTTTTATTCTTTTTCTAGGTTTAAATTTGATTTATTATTACTTTTCTTTGTTTTCTAGGTTAAACTTTGATCTATTATTGCTTTTATTTGTTTGATAGATTAATCACTGAAAATTGATGGATGTTGTTGTGATCATGATGCAACAATTGGTTCACTTTCTATAGTTGGCTGCGACAATATGGGTTGTAGCTTGTTTGGGTATATTTCTAATGCTGTCAAGTAGGTTGTATTGTTATAATGTTAAGAATATAAAGAACCACAACAATCAATTGGAGAACACTTCAATTGCCCTTGGTCCTTAAGCTAGATGCCCTAGCTTCTTTTTGTAGGTAGGTTGTTCTTACTTGCACCAAGAGAAGCAACAGATCAATATAAAATTTGTTGAATTAGAAATGTAAGAAGCACATATATGATGATAGATAATTGCTGAGATATTTGTTGCTGAATAAAAAAAACACTTGAAAACTGCTTTGTTGAAGGGGGATAGTTCAGTAGGATATTCTTAACATTATAACAATACAACCTACTTGAGAGCATTAGAAATATACCCAAAAAATTTCAACCCATACTCCCGTAGCCACAACAGTCAATTGAAGAATATTTGGAACCATAGCAGCTAATTGAAGAATTTTCTATTTGTTTTATAGGCATTTTGCTAGAGTAGGGCTAGAGAAAGAAAGGCATGTGTATTGTGCATAAAGTATTTGAGAGCTATTCTGAGGAAGAATGTTGGTTTCTTCCAAAGATCCAAAAGGGAGATTTATTCCTCACCAAGAAATAATGCTAATGAACTATGGAGGTATCTAACTAGACAAATAGGACCACCTATGGTTCTAAACAAGAAGAGAATACCCAAAGCATTTAAATATCTCTCATTATCTACACCATTATGAAGAGTAATGCATATGGAGTAAATCACAAGAACTTATGATGGACATTCAGAGGTAACCTCGAAACTCCCTCCTTTAATAACTGTGGATTCAGGCCTCTACCTGATAAGAAGGGTACAATGTGAAGAAATGTGCCTCTGCTTATAAATATGGAAGAAGAGAGATTATAAAATAAACAACAAAAAGGAAACATGAGAGAAACTGTAATAGAGCGATACCTGCACTTACTTGAACTCTTGACCAATAAAAAATAATCATACAAACCATGAATCCAAAGGAAACTGAATCCAAAGGAAACCAAATGTTCATTTTAACTTTGTTTTTTCTTGCAATTTTGTTTAAACGTCTAATCTTTCATAAATGTTACCAGGGCTTGAAACTCTTGCGGTTTATATGCTATTAAAAACCTAAAGGGCATAAAAAATATAACACAGATCCATAATCAAACCCTATCTAATATTTCATAAATTTTACTAGGGTTTGAAACTCCCGCAGGTTATATGCCATTAAAAACCACAGATCCAGAATCAAACCCTAAACATAGCATAGATATAGAATCAAACCATGAACATAGTGGGGATTTATGGTGTACTTACAAGGTTTTTTCCCTTGGAAAACATATTTGACATTTGGAGAATTGGATCGATGAGCAGGGTTCGATTGGTCTGCTAGTTGTCTCCATGTCAGGTTGATCCTTACTCCTCTTCAAAAAGTCCAATTGAAGGTT
Organism: Larix kaempferi; assembly: GCA_027924585.1. Taxonomy (NCBI): domain Eukaryota; kingdom Viridiplantae; phylum Streptophyta; class Pinopsida; order Pinales; family Pinaceae; genus Larix; species Larix kaempferi. The sequence goes on from BSBM01000319.1 coordinate 6,808,086, forward strand.
CCTAATCTTGGTGCATTCGAGGTTGAGATATCGGTGCGGTCGAGGTCTCACTTAATATCATGCGATCCAGGCTTCAAATGGCCAATAAATTATTCATTCAGTTTTGTTTTACTTATATTATTTGTGCCTCCTTTTTTTTACAACAATGGTTGTTGGCAGGTGGTTTGGTAAGGGAGAATCGCAACATCGCCGATGCTGCGACATGTCAGACGAGGTCACAGAAGGAAGAAAACTCTATTATTTTATATATTTTTTGAGTCGTTTGTACTGCAGTAGGCGGGTTTTTGGGTCATTGGACCATATGAGATGTAATTTTGAGTCGTTTGTACCCCAATAGGCGGGTTGTTGGGTCATTCGGACCATGTCAGTTAGATTTTGGGTCAGTTGTTCAAGAGTCGGTTAGGAAGTTGTTAGTAAGTGGACAAGCATTGTAAAGGCGGAAGCATGTATATATAGACAGATAGAGAGAGAAGATAGAGGAAGGATGAAAATGCGGTTTTGTGTGTATGTTCGGTGATCAAGAGATATTGCTAAAGTCTGTGATCTGCAGAGGCAATGTATTGGGTTTTTGCGGTAATAATATGATGTGATGAAATTATTTTGTGCAATCTTGGTGTGTATTTTGTCCTTTGATGGTAATACAATGTGTTGTTGATGCAATAGTCGCTTTACTGTTATGATCTGCTGCAACAATGAATTTTTCTATTAAATGATGATATGAGTACAATAATGCATAGATTTATCGTTGAATGTTGCAATAAATTAAGTAGCAGATGCCACACACATCCTCCTTCATTTGGCGGAAACATGGTTCCATCCACTCTCCCTTGATCGCTTCGAGTGAGACCTCATCTGCTCTGCAGGTGTTGCTGGGTAGGGTAAAACCTGTTTGGGCCGGTGCTCAGGGAGATCGCGGTGGGTTGGTGTTGACAGTGATGGGAATCCCTGTCCATTGGGTTTGATTCAACAAATGGTACTGCGGATATCTGAAGAGACTACGGCAAGATTTCAACAAATCATGGAGTTTGCGATTCGGTTGCATGTTATTTATGTGCAGGTAAGGCATGACCCTGGTTAGCAGTGGTTGTTGACTCCTTACAATGTAATGGCTGAAGCATTGGAGGCTATTGTGAACGACTGGCCAGTGGAATGGCGTGAACCTGTGACGTTGGCCAAGATTGAGGCTGGTGGGGCCGGTGAAGGGTCCAGATGATCGTATATCGGCGCAGGACCCACCCAGTCCTCATGATTTTTATCAAGAGTCCATCAAAACATCGACGGATGATGACAGTGACCGCGCCTTGGAAGAGCAAAGGAGAAAAGGGCACCAGGACCCGACGACAATCAGTGGGCTACCCCTATCGGTAGAAGCACACTTGGGTCAACTGATACACGTAATCGCTGACGCATCCACCGCAACAGCTCAAAAGATGATAAGGGAGAAAAATGAAGGATGCCACGTGCTCGCTGCTCGTGTGGACTTGCTACATGACATGGTTTTGCGACGAGCACCAGATGATGCAGCGACACCACAAGTTAGCACAATCAACACTGAGCCGCGGGTGAGGAATGTGGAGATTCCCCCGATTGCGATTGTGACTGAGGATGAGGCTGCAAACGCCTTGCTACAGCAGCTGAAGAAGGTGACCATTAATGTGAATGCACTGCCAGCGGAAGGGTTGACCACTATATAGGCAGTTACCAGCCAGGAAACGACAGACCGACTGAGGCAGATCAATGGCATGTGCGTACGACTATAGGTGAGCGAGGCCGATGCGAAGCGTACCATTGAAGAATTGACCGGCAGGGATTCTTCCGCATGACAGGCTGTGGATGACCTCGAAGAAAACATTAAGGGAGAACAGGATGAGAAGGCACATGAAATCGAAGGCCTAAAAAGGGAACACGATTTTCTTATTGCGGAGAAGGCCCGTATGTGGGATGACAGTGTACGGATCGAACGGGCCATCACGAAAGCTTATTAGCACATGCCGGAGCCCACTGAAGAGGTGGATGTGGTCCAACAGGTGCAGGGACTGGGGGCTGCCATTATCTAGTTGTGGCAGGAGAATCAAGAGTTGAAGGCTCAGGTGAATCCTGGGATGCCTCAAGTTGAAGTTGATGACAGAAAAAAGGCGATTGAAGCTAGAAAAGTCTGTGATCTGCAGAGGCATTGTATTGGGTTTTTGCGGCAATAATATAATGTGATGAAACTATTCTGTGCAATCTTGGTGTGTCTTTTGTCCTTTGATGGTAATATAATGTTTCGTTGATGCAATAGTCGCTTTACTATTATGATCTACTTCAACAATGAATGTTTCTATTAAATGATGATACGAGTACAATAATGTGTAGATTTATTGTTGAATGTTGCAATAAGATTAAGTAGAAGATGCCACACACATCCTCCTTCATTCGGCGAAAACATGGTTCTGTCCACTCTTCCTTGATCGCCTCGGGTGAGACCTCATCTGCTCTGCAGGGGTTACTGGGTAGGATAAAACCTGTCTGGGCCGGTGCTCAGGGAGATCGCGGTGGGTTGGTGTCGACAGTGATGGGAACCCCTGTCGATTGGGTTTGAGTCAACAATGGTTAAGAGATTTTATATATAAAAAATAGTGGAAAAATAGTTACATAGTGTGAGAGCATGTATGTTCCTCGATAGTGTGGAACTGACATGTCTCAGCATTCATCTTTGACAATTCAGAAAATTCCATTACAAAATCAAGCCCATGATGGCTATAGATTCTAACAAACTGCCCTAGCAACTGTATGCAGAAACATAACATAACTTAAACTTCCACAAACGGAGTTCCAAACTAACGACTGCTTATTACAAAGGCCCAAAACTAGGAAATAGTAAAAACTTAAACTTCTTGGACATCACTTAAACTAGTTTTTTCCCAAAAAGACTAGCGAAATACCAAAGGCACAGGCTAGTACTTGTGACGATGTTCTGGTTCACGCTCCTTTCCAGTGATAGAACCACCATGATTCTGGAGCTCCTGTTTCAGATTTTGCAGCTCCATTCACATTCCTTCTATCTTTCCATCCATGTTTTTCACTGCGCTGTAAACCGCTTTGACCTACACCTCCAGGGTAGCCGAGCAGGGGAAACCATTTTCCAAAACATTAGCGAGGCTATCTACTTTCCCAGAGAGCTTGGAATTACTATCTCGGGCCTCCTTATTGACAGCTTGCTCCAGCGTGAACATATGCTGCAGGGCTTTCTTCAATTCATAGTTCTCTCCACGCAGCAGATGAACCTGAGAGTCCAAATCAACCAGATGCTTTGTCACCTCCGTGGGGGAAATATTGTTCACCCTAGAACAACCTCCAACCGCCGAGCCAAGAGGAGAGCTCGAATCGAATTCCTGAAAATGATTACCATCATCCTGCTCCCTGCACAGCAGGGGAGACGAACCACCATGATTCCCTAGCAATGTCAGGAATTTCTTTCTGCAGTCGGGCATTGCCACACCAAAACGAGGGATTGTTTTCTTACAAAGAAGGCAGTGGGAGGTAGTGTCAATTTTAGCCATTGTCACAGTCGCAGAGCGCAGGAGATACTGCCAACCTGCTCGGAACTCAGCCTTAAAAACGATCCCAACACCCTGCCAACGTTCCGTCTGCAATTAAGATCTGCATGCCACCCATGTGGAGGCCATGTGACTCCAGCATGTGTCCTCCCCTGATCCCAAGGTGCTTGAATGGGTTTGAAACATTAGGATAGCCTCCTTCTATGCTATAGAGGTTTAATTCAATTTTTTTGAAGAGCGTGGAGGGTTTAGTATCATGACTCCACCCAAAAACTAGGTTTTTCCTATTTTCTAACATCAAAAGAAATTTTCCCCAAAAGGAAGAAGAGGAGATTAAGGAATCCATACTTTTTCATTCACCTTTTGATTGCAAACCAGGATCCCATGGTCGAGCTTGGTGCCACTGTTCACTATTTTGTCTGCTTCTTGGTTATTTGACCTCAGGATGTGGAAAAAGTTTATTGTTTTGAATTCATTAACCAGACACTTTAGGAGATGATGAAGTTTAGAGTTAGGATTTTTCCAATTTTTGATAAGATTTCTTGCATCTCTGATGACTAGCATTGAATCTCCGCAAACAACTAAGTCTGAGAGTCCATCCTCCTTGGCAATCTCCAGGCCCTTGATGAGAGCTAACCATTCCGCACTTTTGTTGGACCTTCTTCCAATTCCCCAAGCATAGTCTTTCATCTTGTTTCCGTCAGAGCCGTAGAGAAATCCACCCGCGCCTGCCAACCCTGGATATTATTTGTCCCTCCTTGTAAAATTAATATTTTTAAATTAAAAAACCCCCCCCAAAACTAGAAAAGCCCCAATTTATTTAATAGGAATGTTAAAAGTAAAAAGCCCCCCAAAAAAACCCTAATTTATTTTCTCGGCCTTGTAAATCTAATCTTTTTAAATAAAAGGCCCCCAAAACCCCAAAAAATCCAATTTATTTTCTCATATCTCCCCTTGTCAATTTAATCTTTCTAAATGAATTAATATTATTATATTATGTATAATATAATTTTTAAAACATCTTATATTTTAATATTAATATTAATATTAAAAACATATTAATACTTATAGTAATATTCATATTAATATTAACATTAATATTAAAACATATTCAAATTCATATTATTATTATTATTATTATTAAAAACATATTAATATTAAAACGTATTAAAAATATATTATATTAATATTCTATTAATATTAGTTTTTGACAATAGTTATTTTCAATTTATTAATTCAGTTAATTTATTTTTCTTATTTAATCCAAGACTCGACTCAACCACACTATGTTGAAGGAGGGAGATATTGTTTTCTTGAAATAGGGGTCATTGACGCTTTCAAATGTAGGGAGATATCCAAGGGGGCTATTTTCAACTTTCTAAGTTTAGACGGAGTGAAAATCATGGTGGACGATTGTGGCTTGTAAATTAATGGCGAGAAATTAACAATTTTGGCAATCACGACTCAAAATACATGCACTTGCAGAAACTTTGATAGATTGTTGACGTGGTCAAATGGTGACGACTTTCATGAAATGAAAGATGGACGTGACCGACATGACGAGATGCACCCAATGGTATAAAAATCATGAAATGATTATGCTTATAGCGAGAAACGACTAACTCCATGGAACGACTCAACATGACACACAATGACACATAAGATGAAACTTGAAAAGTGTGCCAAAGGGGGCATACAGAAGCAAAACTAGTGAAACAAGGTATGGAAACGACAAACACATATCCCTAGATATTAAAGTATATGCGCATACTCTAAAGTTGAGATGACAGAATGAAGGGAAACATGGAGTAATTAATGCAAAAGGATACTACATGCTAGACAGATCATCAATTTGGTGTCTCGCTAGGACGTCGTGATCAATAGCACTAAATTGATCTATATATATTTAGACCCCCTTGTCAAAAATTGCAATGTTTTCCATTGTCGAGCCATGACACATGGTCATGATCACTCGTGCCTCTAAATCCATCGATATTAATGTTACAATTTACTAAATTTTAATACTTCAGATGGATTCTGAGACCCCCTATAAGGTGGTCTTTGAATCCATCTGCAGTGTTAAAATTTAGTAAATTGTATAAATTCATTGTAAAAATTGTAATTTTCCATTGTTGGAGTGACATGATAAGAACATTGAACTAGATATTATATGAATCAATCTACAATGTTACAATTTACTAAATTTTAACACTGCAGATGGATGAAGAGGGGTCTCTGAATCCATCTGCACTGTTAAAATTTAGTAAATTGTAGGGGTCTTTGAATCCATCTGCAGTGTTAAAATTTAGTAAATTGTACAAATTCATTCTCAAAATTACAATTTTCCATTGTCGGAGTGACACAACTAACAATGACCAAATAAATGAGCAATTCATATTCTTAATGTTTTTGTTATGTGGTCATTTTTAGTTTAGTTACTTGTTATCTGGTCATATATTTTATCCCGTGACTCAATTGGTCATTCCTCTAGTCATTTTTAGTTGGATTACTCAAGTTTGGTCATTTATACCTTGAAAAAACTGTGGTGACCAAAGTTTTTGGTTTCCTTGTCATTTATCTCTCATTTTATACTAGTGATATAACTCTCCCCACTTGAACTCAGGGCTACTCTTGTGGTAGATTGAGTATCATCGAATTGGATTTCCAAGGCCGCTTCTGGGGAAACTTCATCATCTGATTCCAATATTACCTTAGCGGTACGCTTAGGAGCACTCTTTGACATATATAGATCCTAGATCCTGTGAAGAAAAGGAAGCATCATTGGGTTGCATAGATTCCATTGAAACTATAAACTAGAAAAAATTAAGCATACAAGAGATAGTTGTAACAAGAATTCAATGAACAAAACTACTAAATACATGAATATGTGATCTTCTGTCATATAAACAATGTTAGATCCCTCCTTAAGGCGATCGTGAATCTTATAGCCCTAAAAAATGCTAGCAATATGCGTGTTGCAACTAGGGTTTAAAATATTTGAACAAACGAATCAGGGAAACCAATCTGAAAACTAGGGTTTGGGAAATCCTTTCCTTACTGTACTCCATAGATAATGCACCAGTATTAGGGATTTTAAAAAATTTATATAAATGGGAAAACTAAAACCCTATGGTTCTAATGGATTCTAATCAGCCAATGAAAGAGAAGAAACTAAGAAAACGGTCGATACTAGCAGGAAATCACGTGTTTACCTTATATGGCACAAATCCTTAAACAATAGGTGGAAAAAGCGACCAGGATGAGGAAAAAATAATGCTTACCCAGAAAGATGACAGGCGTGCCACTGAGTTTTCAATCGATCTGGAATATATTTCCTCCCAGGTGTCGTGGAGGATGCGACGTCGTCGAAGAAAACACAAAACAAGCTCACTGACGGGGTTCAAATCCTCAGATAGTTTTCTCCATGAGCCCTAGTTTGCTTAAGATTGATCAACGGGGTTTGGGTGTTAAAAAGGAGTTCCAAAAACACTATATTTCCTTACAAGTGACCTCAAACAGTCACAATGCATGTTTAAAAGGTTAAAACAAATTATTTCAGAGTCATAAAATAATCTCACTCTGGCACATATCGAAGGATTTTCACAATCTTTCGCAACAGTGTATTAACATTGAAATCATATGATCGATGACCTGTATCGGTATTAATCCTCAATTTTCGCCAATATAATTAGGCAAAGAACCCAGTTAGCCTCCGAAAGTCACACCCAACAATGCTTTGATGAAGAGTTTGAAATTTCTGCAACAAGGTCGGGGGGAAAAGTAATTCTAGGCTGAACAGTTTCGGCGAAAGAACAAGAAGAAAAGAGGCGCATGTCAGAAGAATTGGGCAATTTCCTCCGACCAGTATACACAGTTTATAAAATTCATCCGACATTTTGGCAGCGAAACACAAAAACTTCCTTAACTTTGTAACATTTCAGAGAGACTTACAAAATTTCCTGCGGTTTCGGTGAAAAGGTGAACACTTGTATTATGTTTCGGCGTAAAACATAAAATTCCTCCAATCTGTTTCAACGGAAAACCAAAAAATCCTCTAATGTTTCAGAGAGTTTTAAAAAAATCACCGAAATGATAAAAAACAAGGGCCCAAAAATGATTTTTTTTTCTAAGTACCACATCCTTTCAGGAAACAATTAACTTCAAGCAATACGAGTCTCAGTTTATGAAGAAACTAAAAGAGTGAATTAAGCAAAAAATTGGATTGAAAAGGAGGGGCCCCAGTCTTTCAAGAAATTATCTAGGAGAGTGGTTTCAGCTGCAACAACCAACCACCTAGTGTAATTCAATCAAAAGAAGTCATGAGCCCTACTATTACCATCCTATCCTATTTCAGTTATGTCATTATCCTAGTTGGTTAAAAAATATTCTTATTTCTCACGGTAAGACCATTACCTTACCACCTTATTTATCTCTCATTGACATCAACTCACTTCATTCTGAGAGTAAATGTAGTATAGATCACACCTTGGTTTCTCTCTTCATCAAAATAAGGGTTAACTTCAGACTTAGCATATAGGATCATCTATAATATTTTCCTCATCCATCTCCCCCATGTTTGACACCGACACATTTGTCACATCAGGGGAAATCGTACATTCCATTGGTTGTAGTGTTCACAATTAGGGTTGAAGATATTTGTCAAATATGACAAAATCAAGTTTCTCACCTAGAAGCTTCATCATTATTTAGGCCCCCCACCCTAATGGTTTGTTCACAATCATTAACATTTTCTCTCGTCTGGCATCACTAGCGCCATCACAGTTCCAATTACATTTACTCATGTCAAGAATGAAGCCATCTTCATTTCCCCATCAACATTTTATAGAAGACCCCTCCCCCCATAGTCTCCTCTTATTGTATATCAGTTTGAGAAAATTTGATGAGCATAGGGATGCTTGTTTCATTTATACAAAACCATCTTTATATGTGACCTATCAGTTATTTGCTTCAATGGTCATCACCAAAATTGCCCCGCGGGAATTCCTTTATTCTCAACCATTGCTACCTTACTATCATAGTTTGGAATATCAACATGAGCGAAAGAAACAATGGTGTATTTCAACTATATAGATTCTTCCTAAGCTCACACATCAAGGGGCATCTATTATCACCTAAATATTTCACACATGTAACATTTCAACAATTATTACAAAAGGACATCATCAACATACACCATGCAACTCATTATCAACATCTTCATCAAATTCAGAATGGGAATTGAACCTTAGAATAGAAAAAAAGTTAGTTTTGTACAACTAATATGCGACTTTTTAAAGGAAACTCACACGAATTTGTGTAGGTAAAGTCTTGAAATCCGTGTGTTTGTACCAAATAGTGGACCATTAAATTTCCATGGTGCATTCAAGGCTCACAACAATTTTTTTGCTCTAAAAACTAAAATTGGTCTCTCCACATTCTTGGGAGCATTCAATAGCCTCGTACTTGTACCTCAAAGACCGTTACATGAGATGGAGTATTCACATGGAGAACTAGATGTTTGGATATTTCTCTTTGTCCTATAAAAGGAAGCCATGAGCATGCATTTAATAAGATAAATCTAGAGCAAGGTTATGCTACAGGAATTAGTTTGAGATCTCATATTTCACACTCCTTCTCACCATCATTTGGCATCACAAAGCTCCCTTGACTTCTTTCTCAAGAAACAAGTGTTCCTCCTCATCATTCCAAGTTAGTTAGCAAGCAATTTGAGAGAGTTGAAAAGGATCGATCCCTAAGGGGGAGTGTTGGCTACCATTAAAGCTACATTATTCTAGGTGATGCCATTTGTATACAATATTTTCCATTGGACAATACTATATGGTTGAAGCTAACTCATTATCTTTGTTTCATGGAAATTTAGCACTTGATAATCTTCTATTTCATTCACATTTGTTGAGTTTGGATTTATCTTGTTAGTGTTTGGTCTACTAATCATCACTCATTTTTTTTCCTTGGTTGCAACCTGCAAGGAGAGGAATAATTTCTCACCCGTGTGACATTTTTTGCAAAATAGTGTGATTACTTTGAACTGTTGTGATTGCAAGTCATCGAATGAAGCAAGTAAGTTTGTCCATTTTAACACTATTTTGTCTCACTCATTGTTATTCACTATCCATATAAAATTATTCTATATAGCCCACCGATTCTTCTTTCAAATATCTCTTGTACAGTTCTCACTAGGTCGTAAATTCTTTGATGTTTATGCAATTATAAAAATCATCACTATTTCAATCCTTTTGCATGCAATATATAAAGTAGTAATTGTATGGTAATTTTATATTACATGACAAATGATCAAATGAAATGCATGGTACAATATCCTAATTTTATAATCCATGATAGAGGCTCAAAAGAAACACTCTTCTTTCCCATTTCTAATTACCTAATACATCGAATGAACTATTTTTTTTGTAGGCCTCGTACCCACGGAGTTTCGAACCAGTGACCTTATGCAAGGAGTAACTTAAGAATACACCCCTTCACCATCTATTCTACACCCCATGGGCCATTAAATGAATTGTTATCTACAACTTGCTCATACGAATTTCCACTAGCTATCTTAATGATTGCATCAATGGAAGCCCTAAATAAATTGAGCTCAAGGCTCAACATAATCCGTTTCAATTTAAAAAGCAACCAAAAAGAGGCTCAAAATGTGGTGCTTTGCTTCTAAGAAAGCGATGAATATCCTTCATTGTTAATTTGAACTAGAAGAGTTTTTCTCTTAAGAGTGAGATGTGGTTAGTGATATTCACTTATCATTCACATCAAGTTTTTCATTATAATAGACAGATTGCTTCTACCTTAATGGTTGACATGGAAGGAGAAGAATGAATATTGTTTTAGGGAGACCATCCCATGTGACCTGCCTATCCATATTCATCACTAAGCAATTTTGGAGCATAACATAGGAGATATATTCAGAAAATAGGTAGAAATCTATAGGAATTTCCACATAAATGAATTCGTACAATCCTACAAAGATGCCAATACAACAAGCTAGAATAGGAAAAAATAAGTTTTTCTCATTTTATAGTAGGTAGATTGTCTTGTTAGGAATGCATATCTATTTTTGGGGTGTACTATATAGCTATTAGTTTGACATCATGTGGATATTTCCTTATAAGAATTTGAATGGTTAACAAAAATATGATTTGAAGGAGTAATTATTTATGTATTGTGTTTATGTTTCCATTGCTTTCTTTCCAACTATATTTGTGATTACCACTATGTGAATAATTTAATTTATGTAATTAAATAACAACTTAGTTTAGTTGAGAACATAAGGAAAGAAATCACCTAGGGTTTGGAAAAATAACATGGTATTAGAGCTTCTTTTATTGAGAGGTTATTAAGAGTTTACAGTAGTAGATCAACTATCAGAAACAAATACCAAAATGAACTACTAGAATCTAGGGACAACAGTTGAGGGTTTCATAGGTAGCACTTATTAGATTTAGGAGTTTGAGTGTAGATTGCAGATGTAATTAATTAGCCTCAAGCTCAAGGAAATATTGGAAGGTGCCTCAAATTTTCTATCATGCAAAGTTAGGATAACTCTTCTATTAGAAGAGAATGATATCTAGGATATTGTCAAGGATGTATTAACTCGACCGAATGATCTACAGGCTTTGAAAGTTCATAAGAATAAATAAGTGAAATCCATGTAAATGATCATGAATGTTATAAAGAATCATCTGACCCCTAATATATTTGAGAAGAAAATGACAAATGAGATATCAATTCCCTTGTTATCCTTTAAAAATGTGAAAACACCAACAAGAAGATGCTATGGCATAATATACTTATATTTGTAAATATTACCAAATCAAACACATACACTAGTTAAATGATGGAGGTCAGAGATATTTGTGATCAACTTGTAGGAGTTGGGGAGAAATTTGAAGAAAGATATCAAGTGAATCAGGCATTGAATGGGTTCCCATCTCAATAGGAATCATTTGTTATGGTGTTTGTGCTAAAAAGAATATTTCCTCCTTGGAAATACTATGGAATGACTATATCTAGGAGGAGACTTGGATTGAGTCAAATGTTAGTGAGGAAGGAGGCGGCAGTGACCATGCCACGTCCCCTTCCATCAATCTGACTTAAGGGAGGGAACACGAACTAAATTTGGGCTTCCAAATTTATCCCCCTCATCATTTTATGATTTCATAACAAATGGAACATGTGCGCATATTCATAATCCAAATAAATACAACGGAAATAAACTCTACTACACACATTTAGCATGAAATTACCAGTATAATTATAACATGCATCAATTAAAGACATTGCATAATTAAATAGAAGAGAATACTTATCTCGAAATGAAGTTTTCCCGACCAACTAGCTATGCAAGTGCAATGTTCCACCCAACCATAGGCCAACTGTGCTCATCAATATCCCAACACAGCTGCCACTCTCGAGATGGGCATGATTTCCATAAGGAAAAGGGAACAACAAACTCACACATAGACAAGTATATACCACTAGTTCTCAACCAATTCAGTCCATAGGTGGGCTTATCATGATGTCAAGGCAGTAGAGGGAAAGGAATTACTAAGATAGTGAGCTCAATCCATAGAGCTACAGGAACCTTTACAATATTATCTATCTTGGCACTCATAATACCTACACACCCAACACAAGGAAGGTATCCCCTTCATTGCTCCATAGTCCCTCAGGACATACCTTCCCTTCTAGTGCTCTTCAAGGTGTGCATAGAAATGTAACCAAAGCTCTATCATCTTCAGTAGGGTTACCGCCTTCACTAGGTTTATCAAGCCAATTTTAAATCCGCATCTACTCCTAGATGATTACACACAATATCAAGCCAAACATGGGTTGCACATAACCGAAACCATATAAATATCCCACACACACAAAAAGGCACAATTGTTGGGCATAGAAAAATGTTTTAGCTCTGACATTCACATAACACGATTTCCATGAGTGGTCAAAATCACGGGCACACCAAAAAACAGATTTTGAAAGGGGAAAACAACCATTGAAAGATAACGATCGAAATCCCAATAGGTACACTGGAAACTAAGTAGTAAAAGTGGATCTCACAGAACCCCAAATCGACTTCCCTTCTTCTCCACCATTCTGCAATACCAAAAATGACTTTCCCAGCTAGAAAATGGAGGAAAACTCAATAATTTCATGGAGGAAAATGCCTAGCAAGCAAGAGGGATGTGAGAGAGAAAAACTCATGGATGAATGATGGATTGAGGATCAAATTCATGGATCTTAGCTTACTCGGGAAGCCAAACATGTTTTTCAAAAAATGGTGGCTTTCCCATACACAAAATTGGACAACCATACTCTTCATTTCCCAAAACAATAACTACTTCAACCACCTCTTGGGAGAATTAAATGATTGAGTGCATAAGTCAACGTGGGTAGTTAATGGTTCATGGGTTCTCTCATTGACACTAGGCTTGACATTATTGGCTTCATGGTTTTGAATATTCCCCCTATCTTTGTAAAAATCATTCCCCCATACTCTTGTTTCCTTGCATAGCTAGTTGTGGGTATTTTTATTAAAATACATTTACATCATAATTACGATTTCCATTGTGTTAGGATAGCACACAATCCACATGCATTGATTTTTCATTGTCGATACATAAATGATAAATTGATGGAGGAGCCTTGGCGTTGGGATCCTAACCATGATTTTATGACGATATTACATCATTTACATGTTTAATACAATGGGGTCAAAATCAGGGTGTTACAGACCATGCCCTATTTTCATAAACAAATAAGGGAAGAGGTAAAGGACTAAAAACAGGTAAGGTGAAGAGAGTCAACCTCATAGCTAAGGAATAAGGACCCTAGTAAAATAAAGTGCTTCATATTTGATAAGAATGGCCATTATACATCATAGTGTTTGAAGAAGAACAAGGGATAAGGGAAGAAGTAAAAACATTAGGTAGTAGCCTTAGTTGAAGCATGGATGAATTAGTTTTCCTATAATTTTGAAAAGGATTTCTTGATGGTATCTTGCCTTTCTTTTAGCACATTTCTAAAGAGTTCTTGGTATGTGAACATTGGAGCATCTAGGCATATGCCATAAGTTCGTGAGTTATTTTCATGTCTAAAAGAGAACATCTCAAGTGTATAGGTTGATATTGGTTATGATCCCAAGTATCCAGTAGTAGGATTTGGTACCATTCCTTTCTAAATCCAGTCAGGTAACTCTTTACACTTTGATGATGTGTTGTTTGTTCTATGTATTAGGAAGAATTTTTTTTAGTTTCAGGCATGGAAGATAAGGGATTTGCAGTAGAGTTCAAGAACCAACAAGTTCTTATAAGACAAAGAATTCTAGCCCAAGATCATGTTAGGTGGTCGAGGTTAGGGAAGGAAATTTATATAAGTTACAGGGTGAACCATTTGATCCCTATTTCATAACACATATAACTTGTGTGAATCATGGCAAAAGAGAATGGGGAACCTACATCATAGTGCACTTCCTATTCTAAGGGAGATAGTCACAAGTCTTCTAGAGTTCAACATTGAGCAGTAGGGAGTGTGCAAAGGGGGTTCACTTGAAAAACAAGCCAAGGCTACTTTCCCAAGCATAGAGCATAGGTATAAGGGGATTATTTAGTTTTTGTATTTTGACGTATGCAGACCAATATCAGTAGTATCAATCATATGAAGCATGTACTATGATTCCTTCATTAATGAAATCTATCACAAAATTGGGATCTACTTCCTAAATAACAAGGATGAGGTCTTTATTCAAGAGATCAAAGCCCTAGTGGAGAACTAGACAAGGAATAAGATCAAAATTCTTAGATCATACAATGGGGGTGAGTTCTAATTCTTTTGAGCATTCTGCAAGGATGATGAGATCAATAAGGAGTTCACTATTTTGTGCAACCCACAATACAATAAGTTTCCGTAATGGAAGAATCAATCCATCATAGGGGATACTAAGGCCATGATACATTACAAGGATTTGCCAATGTTTATTTCAGAAGAATCATGTAACATACTAGTCTACATAAAAATAGGTGTCCTCATAGGATTTTGGAGGACAAGACAACTAAGGAGGAATTCATTATTGTGAATACAGAGGTGAGTCATTTTTTCATATTTGGTTGTCCAGTTTATATCCATATATTGGTAGAGAGGAAGATCAAGTTGGATCCCTCTAGCAAGAAGGGTTTGTTTGTTGGTTACATTGATACTTCAAAATCCTACAAGGTCTAAGCCCATAGTAGAGAAATATATTGATAAGAAAGGATGCAAATTTTGAGGAAGAATTTGCATCTAAGAAGTCTAATCAACCTATTCTAGTGACATAATATGAGAATTGAGATGCTAAAAGTTGAGACAAGGTCACCAGTGGATTCTAGTTTGGGGAAGTAGCCCAAATACATTGATGTGGAGCCACCAGTTCCTACAAATTATGTCAAGAGACCTCAATGGTTCACTCAAACATTGAGGGATGCTTAGGATCATGTTGAGGATTCTAAGAGTGTATTATGAGAGACAAGACCTCTGAATGAGTTTCTATAGTATATGGTGTTGATGAGAAGCATCATAGATTTTGAACCCTCCAATTTTTTGGGGGCAATAAAATAGAATGTTTGGAGGGATTCCATGGTGTAGGATTACACCTATACCATGAATAATGATGTATGTGACATTTTTCCTAGACTACAGGGGAAATCAATAGTGTATTCTAGGTGGATATACAAGATCAATCATGTAATAAATGATGGCATAGAGAAGTTCAAAAGGAGGTTTCTGGTGAGAGTGTTCTCCTAGAAAAAGGGAGTGGAATACAATAATAATTTTTCTCTAGTTTTTACATACACTTCCATTAGAAAATCAATGTATTTAGTTTACCTTATAGGATGGAGGATACATCATATGATTGTTAAGACAACTTTCCTCAATGGGTAATTAAAGAATAAGTGTACATAGAGAAACCTCAAGGATTTGAGATAAGTCAAAATAAGTTGCACATTTGTAGGATAAATAAGGCCTCATATGGACTCAATAAGGCACTGAGAGCATGGTATTCCATGATCAATGGATACCTATAGAGTATGGGTTTCACCAAAAGTGAATTAGATCCCAACTTTTATTTCATATATTTTGAGGTTGATCTTTTTATTTTAGTATTCTATGTAGATGGTCTATTTGTTATAGGTTCAGAGAAGTTCATTGTAGGTTGTAAGGTAGGTGTGGTAGCTGATTTTGAGATGAAAGAGATTGGCATGATGTATTAAATTTTTAGGTCGGATATTTGGCATAGATAGTAATACTTTTTTCTTAGTCGGGGTAAGTATGTATTCAAGTTCCTAAATAATTCCAGCTGGAGGACTGCAAACCTATTTCTATGCTTATGATCACTAATATAAATAAGATAAAAAAATTTGTTATAGAATATTTTTTCATGCTTGTCCCATAGATGCTATGATGGATGATCTTATCCATTTACCTCTTTTATAGACTACCTTATTCCCCGATCATCCATGAACAATAATTATTCTTGGAAAAACCTCTTAAAAAACTGTATTTTTAAAGATGTACATGACCTATATGTATCTAGCCTGCGTCCACGTGACTTGTATTTGCCTAGCTCATGTACATGTCTATTCAAGGATAAAAGAATGAAAAAGAAAGTTACTTTATGGGAAAAGTTTCATTTTTTGTCGTTCCCAACTATCCCAATCCCATAAGTAACTATCTCATAACTTTCCTAACTGCCTCCCCATCAATATAAAAGAGGAATAGGAGAAGGAAAATGACGACCCAAGTATTGGAGAGTACCCTCATGTTGTTCAATTACAATCATATCTAAAAGCCCCATTTTACT
Organism: Larix kaempferi; assembly: GCA_027924585.1. Taxonomy (NCBI): domain Eukaryota; kingdom Viridiplantae; phylum Streptophyta; class Pinopsida; order Pinales; family Pinaceae; genus Larix; species Larix kaempferi. The sequence continues at coordinate 6,824,496 of BSBM01000319.1, forward strand.
TGGTCTACAAAATCCCCTTTACTCTATTTGACACCATCTTTTCAGTCATCACTGAGAGCCCATGTTATGCTAAAGGATTGAAGTGATTCTTTTGAGCATACCTCTCATTTAAAACCAGATTGAGTGTGTGAAAGGCCTGGGTGGAAGGACACCGATATCAGTTCTAGAACGGTGCTGCAACAAGATTCAAGTGAAATCTATTGATTTGTAATTTGTTTTTGTTTAATTATAAAATAACTCTCTTTTCCGTCCAAATCGAGAATTTAATTTCATTATTTTTTTTCTTGTAATTTGGATGAGTTATTCAACAATTTATTTTTAAATTATATCTTAGGAGCAGTAACTACTCTTCTTTAGATCTTTGCTCATTTACAGGTTGAATCTTGGAGAAGTTGGTGAGAAGATTGGAGCAGTGCCAGCCTAGGGATTCTACATTAACTGTTTGGATACCAGGTAAGTAACATTTTAAACTTTCTTTGTCTATTTCCATAAAGTTTGCTTGCAAAGGGTTTTGAATATGTTTTGCTTGAATATTCATTTTTTATTTTGGGTATCTCTCTATGGTGGTTTGGCCCAAATACCACTAGGGTAGTTTAAATTCCCAAAACATAAATGGCAACTCTGCTGGGAAGTTTTTCCATTTTGGGTAGTTAGATTTTTTTCTATTTTTTGATTGATTTTTTAGTCTATTTTTGCTTTCTTTCTGTTGATTTTCTGAATCTTTCCTATCACATCCTAGTATATTTCCATCTTAGGACATTTATGAGAATAAATTTCGATGTTTGGGCATCAAAATTTTTATTTTTTTTGTGTTTTCACATGCATGTACATGGGTAACAGTGCACACAGTTGTGTACTTTTCTTGTAGGATTCACTGTTTGTGAAAAAATCCTATTTTTGTCCCTGTACACGACCAAGACACTAGATAGTTGTGTGCACGTGACCTAGCCTTGTCCATCCTTCGTACACCTAGTTTGGCTTCTTTTTTCAGTTTCTCTTTGATTGAACTGGAAAAGTGGGTTGCTTGTTGTCTAAGTAGATAGTGAGGGACTGAAGTTTGCTTTTTATTTTCAGAAATCAATAATTTATTTTACAAAAAAAAATGAATGTTTTGCCTCTAATATTGTTTTTTAGATTGTTTTTGTAAATTTTTTTTTAGCAGTTTGAATTCTTATAAAATATTTCCGTTTATACATTTACTTTTTTGTTCATATCATCACAAAAAATCGATAAAGCGTTGATTTCTTTGTAAGTTTTATTGTTGGTTGTTTGTTGCATTTTTGAAAACGTCATTTTTTGTTTCTTTACTTTCATCTTTGTGCATTAAGGGAAGCAAAACTTTTATAATCTTCTTGATACTTCTTTTTTCATGCAATAGTTAAACATAAAAGTTTATCTTTCTTTTCGAAAAAGAGAAAGTTTCCTTTATTTGGAAAATTTAAAAATAGTTATTTTTGAGTTTTGAAAAAGAAAAAGAAAAGTTTATTTCCTTTGAAATTTGAAGTTGTTTTCAGTTTTGAAAGAAAAAGAAAAAAACATTTTGTTTGGTTTGGAGTGTTTATTTCAGTTTCTGAGAAAGAGAAATGTTGCTTTATTATTTTTCTTTTCAAAGTAGTTTTTGTTAAAAGAACGAAAAATAAAAAGAAAAAGAAATTTTGGAAAACGTTTTGTGTTTTATAGAAGTGTCATATAGCACTTAAAATAATGAAGGATCATTTTTCTTTCTATGCTTATATATCTTTAAAAGTGTTTTTTAATTCTTGTAAGTGTTAGAACACCACTAGTTTCACTTTCGCTCCCCTAAGTAAAAACAACCACTTAAAAATAATGCTTAATCTAAAATGAATTAGAACTTTATTTTTTGATAGGGTTCACCTGTTAATTTTTGAGAATCAATTCAATATGATCTAGGATCTTATCTGAGAGAATAACATGTACATCATATCAATCACAAGAAGCAATCATAAGAGACAATAGACACACAGAGTTTCCTTGGGGAAAACCATAAAGGTGAAAAACCCCAATAAATTCCCCAGAGATAGATAGAGCAATGATACAAAACCCAAGCATAAGAGATAGTCTCCTAGCAGCAGCTTCTCCTCCTCCACTAGTGCACCATTCTCCAATGAGTGTATAAGTGAGAAAGTGAATGATCGAATAGAGTGCCTCCCGCACTCTATTTATACATGACTTGACTTGCCTAATAACCTTACTAAGTTAGCCTCAACTTAATCACATAATATAATGTTGACAGGGTCGACCCCCAATAGGGTGGTCTAATAACCCTTTAACCCACATGACTTATACAGGGCTGAACCCATCAAGGTGGTCTAATAACCCATCAAGTATAAGTTACGACACTTACAATATAAATGACGACACTTTCGTATAGAGGAATAATAACATCTCTATAGGAATACAATATACATATATGAAAAACATTCCAAAGTTACAAATACATCAACACTCCCTCTTAACTAGGAAGGTATTTCTCGACATAGATCTACTAGCACAAGTCTTCTTCTCTGGATCATCGTCATCATCATCATCACTGCTGCTACTATCTCAATCAATCTCTGAACTACTCATCATAGGAAGTTCTACAGAGCCAGCCCTTTTTCATGCTGGATGTAGGCCCACCACCTATAGGTCTTCATCATCACTGGCCATACTGTGAAATCCTCAGGACTTATTACGTGCATCAACAAAACCTCGCAAGAGCATCCCAGAACTGATTACGAGCACATAGCTCAACCTATCGGATCTCCTGGGACCTTTTACATGCCACTGCACAACCTGTCCACGGCCACAGAGTATCATCCTGATACTCATGATCATACTGATCATAACATCGTTCACGAAGCACAACCCAGATGCACATGACACAACACTTACATTCATCGGCATGGGAAGACACACTTCAACTATCCGTGAAAGGCTCAACACTTATATCTACTCCATGGGAAGACACACTTCCACCATGCGAGAATGGCATCGCACTTACATCCATATCCATGGGAAGACACACTTCGACCATGCTAGGGATGGCATAGCACTTATATCGCAGCCATGGGAAGACACACTTCAACCATGCTCGAATGGCACAACTATTACATCAACGAACATGGGAAGACACACTTCAACCATGTCAGAATGGCCCCATCCCTTATATCTGCACCATGGGAGGACACACCTACCACCATGTGAGAATGGCTCATGTGCATCTGTGTCTTCGGAACTCATCACACATGATCCAATTGATCATGCAATGCATCCACCTAATACATAGCATCACATATGATCATCATGATCATCATCATAGCATTGTCCTGATGCATATCATCCAGAGCATCATCCTGATACTAATCACACATGATCATCCTGATCATCGTCACTGCATCGTCTTGATGCATATCATCTAGAGCATTGTCCTGATACTCATCACACATGATCATCTTGATCATCGTCACTGCATCGTCCTGATGCATGTCATCATACATGATCCAACTGATCATATAAAGCATCCACCTGATGCATACCTGTATCCACCTGATACATATCATCATACATGATCCACCTGATCATACAATGTATCCACTTGATACATATACAAATACATGATCCATCTGATACATATACAAATACATGATCCAACTGATCATACAATGTATCCACTTGATACATATACAAATACATGATCCAACTGATCATATCAAGCATCCAACATGATGCATATACAAAGCAGTAACTGGAGCATCGTCCTGATGCTCATCACACAACGCTTACATCCACAGCCATGGGAAGGATCCTCCTCTCACCATGCTTGGAATGGCTCCTGCAGATGTATCCATTACGTCTTCCTTGAAGTGTCATCAATCTGAAGAAAATCAAGCCTCTCTCTGAAGTACTCAAACTTCACTCTGGCTAGTGGTTTCGTCAACACATCTGCAACCTGCTCATCCGTCGCAACATACGGGAGCTTCATTGCTCCTCTATGCACCATATCTCTGATATAGTGATATTTTATCTCAATGTGCTTCGACCTGTCGTGGAACACCGGGTTCTCAGATAGCTTCACACAACTCTGGTTGTCACAAAAGATACCAGTAGCATCCAACGGGAGATCAAATAACTCAAACAGTAGTTTCCTAGGCCATACTGCCTCACAACTAGCTAGACAAACTGCAACATACTCTGCTTCGGCTGTACTCAGTGCTACGCAGGACTACTTCCTGCTAAACCAAGAGATCACACCTGATCTCATACTGAAGCAGCACCCAGAAGTGCTCTTCCTATCTGCAGCACTGCCTGCCCAGTCCGAATCAACATAACGCTGTAGGTTAAACTTTTGATTCGTATCATACTTGAGCCCATAATCAATTGTACCCTTCAGGTACCTCAGAATATGTTTTACAACAACTAGGTGAACACTCCTTGTATCCCTTAGGAGCTGGCTCAATGTGTTCACCGCAAAGCAAATATCTGTTCTCATGTTCGTCAGGTACATCAAGGACCCAATCATCTGACGATACATAGTGACATCAACTGGATCAGATGAAGCATCACACAGAAGCTTCAGGTTCGATGCCATAGGTGTGGCCATGGCCTTGCAGTCCATCATCCTGAACCTCTTTAGGATCTCTACTGCATGCTTCCCTTGTCCAAGGAAGATTCCATTTGCACTTTGCCACACCTCCATGCCTAGAAAATAGTGAATCATCCCCAAGTCCTTCATCTCGAACTCGGCATCAAGCTTGATCTTGTAGATCCACTTGGAAGTCACAACAGGCTTCCCTTCTTGTATTGGGACCACATCCCAGACATCATTCTTCATGATCGATCGATACTCCTCGATCATTGCATTCTTCCATTACTGCATCTCGGATCCTGGGAACTTCAGATTCTTCAATATCTTCAATAGATAGTTTTTATTTGATCTTCATTGCTGGAACAAATGTTGTAGTCCTTTTTGTAGGCGATGGTACATCGTCTTTCCTACAAGACAAGTTAAATTGCATGATTAGAAACATCTCATAGTTTTCAGAACAAATTCTTACACATAAAGAAATATGTCATACAGTCATGCAATTATTTTAGCCAATGCTTCAATACAACATTTATCCATATCCCGTAACTTTCTAGATGCCTTCCAATCTCTACCAGAACATTGTTAAGAGTGTGCACAACTCCCAACATGTCAGCAAAGAGGTTTCATTCTAGATAAGTAGCAATGTGATGTTGTATAGTGCCATAGGCCACTTACCCATTACATGCATATTAGTGGTATACTATTCATTAATGCAATTATTCTAATATGCATGATACACAACCTAAGTCTAGGAACATAAGTATATACATCATTGAACAATATTATTTAAACAATCAAATATGACAATTCAAATACTTATCTTTGTTTGTTTGTTGGGTGGACTCCCTCTCAATATTTGCTTCCTTGCAGGAACTACTGGAGTGTGCTCCCTCTTGATCTTTGCTTCCTAGATTACCTGTCCTTGAACTTTTATCCATCCTCGATCACGATGCATGCTTACTAGTATCATCATTGTGTTATCCTCGAGATCTCATACATAGTCATACATTCATTAGTATAATCTTAATACTACAATAATATTAAACATGTATAGTCATGATCATTTGAAACATAGATAATAAGCATTAGCATTCAAAGTTTCAGGGAAGACTTTTCTTACTCATGCATATTCATATTTGACCATAGAACTCTTTTGGTTAGTCATATCATCAATCAAGGTAAGAGACATAATATGCATAAACCCTAGATTACTAAAACTTGTAACTTCATGAGTAATCATTATCAATCATACAAAAGTATAAGATCCTTACATAGGGTAGGATTCTAACTTGATATAGGAAAAAAATACTTGGTCATCATATTTGCTAGTTATGTCTTAGCAATGTTTTTCTTGTTCTCTTCAATGGCCTGCATAACTCATAAGTTAACCATTGTAGAACCAAATTATACATACCTCTATGTGATCCATGACTATGGATGAGTCTTTGTCTTCATGTCACTATGGTCTTGATCTAGGACTTGATTTGTACCTTCATGTTAGCGGATAACATTCTCCTCATACAACACCACAGTGCATTAGTACAATCATAATACAATCATAAGTGTCATAACCCTAATCAATGAATGTCTTCTATCATGCATTCATACTTTTACTAGGGTGATAAGTCAAGTCTAAAATTAAACAAGATTGTTACTAAACTAAATAACATGAAGACAATCATATTATAAACTTAATCATGAACATATTTCAAAACATACCTGTAAGCCATACTTGTCAGATTGCTTGTAGTGGTTGTTGTTGTTGATCCTTTTGTTCTTAGAACAATCTGAGGAAAAGTGTCCTCTCCTTGTGCTGTGAGAGCTTGATCTGCATTCCCCATCTTTTCTTCTCGAGCTATAATTCGAGCTTCTTCCTGTGAGCATTCTTCTCACAGCCTGCTGAAAGAGATAAGTTTCTTCTTAGCACAAATTCCTTGGATGAAGGAATCCCATGACCTAGGAAGGCCATTAAGAGTGGTCATTACCACTTCTTTATTCTCTACAGCTTCAAGTTGTTCTTTTATCTGAGAGACCCTTGAAGAGTAATACTGCATGGTCTCCGCATTCTGGATCTGGATGTTCTTTAGTTGATTCCTCAATGTCATCTTCCGATTTATGTTCTTCCCTTCAAATAGCTTGGTCAAGGCATCAAACATCTCCTTAGGTGTCTTCAGAGATGACACATGTGGTATGAGATGGTCTTTGATATAATCAGCAATGATCCTCTTAGCCTTGACCAAGTTCATCTTGTGTAAGGCCTTAGTCTCTTCTCCCTCTGGGGCAAGAACCCCCTTCACTTATGTAGGTGTCCAACTCACTCTCTTCTAGAATTAACCCAATCCTATACCTCCATGCTTGGAAGTTATCAGCCCCTTCAATCTTATCCTCAAGCTTGCTGTGGTGAGACATCTTAAAGAGTACTAGAAAAGATTTAGGTCTTACCACTTGATTTGAAGAAATCTGGATCTGGAGCTAGATTAGGGTTTGTCACAGAAACCCTAAAAATTCAAAATTTGAATTTCAAACTTTTGAAATGAAAGAAAGATGCACCTTGATGAGCTGATCAACATGGTATACTCAGAATTTGAAAACTGCAAAGTTTCACCCCTCAAATTTGCTTTTCAAACTTCTAGATTCACTAGGGAGGACCCTGAATTAGGGTTTGATTTTCCCAGAGATTCATCCATCCAAAAAGTTCGATCTTGGTCTATAAACTTTGATTTTTCAGAGGAGCTTCCAGTTATGGTCTCAGATTTTAGAAATTCCAACTTTTGCAGAAGCCCTAATTTTCGACTTTACTACACAGGACCCCAAACTAGGGTTTGATTTTCTCGGAGCTTCACCCAACCAAAAAGTTCGATATAAAGCTCTAAAATTCTATTTTTCTGAGGAGCATCCAGCCATGGTCTCAGATTTCAGAAATTCCAATGTTTGCAGAAGCCCTAATTTTTGGCTTCACTAGACGGGACCCCAAACTAGGGTTTGATTTTCCCAGAGCTTCACCCAACCAAAAATTTCGATCCAATGCTATAAACTTTGAGTTTACTGAGAATTATCTAGCCATGGTCTCAGATTTCGGAAATTCCACTTGTTGTGGAAACCCTAATGTTTAGGTTAAAATCTAAAAATGCTCAGAATTGAATTCTGTTTCGACAGAAAGATGCGCCTTGCTGAGGAGAGTCAATCTAGCATCCTGCCTTTCAAGATATGTGGATAGAAACCCAAAAAACAAGAATCCCTAACTTTCGCACCTACATAGTGTCTTCTTCTCAGGTTAGCTCTGATACCATGTTAATTTTTGAGCATCAATTCAATATGATCTAGAATCTTATCTAAGAGAATAACATGTACAACATATCAATCACAAGAAGCAATCATAAGAGAAAATAGACCCATAGAGTTTCCTTGGGGAAAACCATAAAGGTGAAAAACCCCAATAACTTCCTCAGAGATAGATAGAGCAATGATACAAAAACCAAGCATAAGAGATAGTCTCCTAGTAGAAGCTTCTCCTCCTCCACTAGTGCGCCACTTTCCAATGAGTGTATAAGTGAGAAAGTGAATGATCAAATAGAGTGCCTTCTGCACTCTATTTATACATGACTTGACTTGCCTAATAACCTTACTAGGTCGGCCTCAACTTAATCACATAATATAATGCTGACAGGGCCGACCCCCAATAGGGTGGTGTAATAACCCTTTAACCCACATGACTTATACAGGGCCAACCCCATCAAGGTTGTCTAATAACCCATCAAGTATAAGTTACGACACTTACAATATAAATGATGACACTTCTGTATAGAGGAATAATAACATCTCTATAGGAATACAATATACATATATGAAATACATTCCGAAGTTACAAATACATCAACATCACCAATTTAGCTTAGGCTTAGGATCTTGGGACAAGTTGGAAGTGAAAAACCCAAGATCATTTTAAATTTTCAAACTTAATGGTCTTTTCAGAAGGATAGGAATAAATCCAACACCATAAGGGTGTGGCCGGGAAGCTCCACTATCACTAGAGTTGAGCATGAGGTCGTGTGAGGTTAAGTTGAAGGGAAAACCACTTGACACTTACATTGAGAATTTGTGGGATTTTACACGTACGAGGATTTCTTCAGTACCAAAATTTTGGCCCTGTGAGGTGCTAGTACTGTTGATATTTTGGTCTTAGCTACCCTGCACTTACGTATGATCCCGACTGTCGACTGTTTCCTCGGACGTCGACTATAGATTGGTGACCATAGTATCTTGTCTTAGGTACTACATAGGTGATGGTAGGAGGATTCCTACTAACCTTGAATAGACATTGAACCGAGTAATAATACCCTTGGATAGTGTCCCTTTCCTTATGGGGAGACTTGCACCAAAAAGGACTATCAGTGGAGGGCTTGTTAACTATTCTCGAACCTTTCTTGTTTGGATGTGGGACTTAGTCAATCCACAATAGAATTCGAAAGTCCCTTTGTTTTCCTAGTTTGATTTCATAGGAATCTTTCTAATGGTGTGCTCCTTATACTGTGTTTCATTTAGTTGGCCTTAGGACTTGATTGGTTTTAAAATATTTAAGTGTGGAATATCAATCACTTATCCATTCTAGGAGGATTTAGAATCTTCCTCTGGTTTCATTTGAACTTACACAACATCCACAAACGTGCCACACAAACACAACTGGTTCTTTTGAGCCAACATGTTCCATCAATTTACTCATTGAACCACAACCTACAAGAAGATACACTTTTGCACCACAAATCTCCAGAGGTGAAGATATGAAAGCCAAAGGATTTATAATACCTTTCAATGCTCCTTTAACTAGACCTAACAATCCAGTCTTAGTGCATATTCCAAGTGCTTCTGACTAAGAAACAATTGCATACCGGATTAGCATAGGGTTAGTTATGGATGATTTAAGGGGAAGTTCGAGAGAGGCTCATAATCCCACTTCGACTATTATCCCTAGAGGATTTTACCCTCCTCATGTAAGTACCAAAATATTAAATGCAACCATAGGCACTTCATATCATGTGGTTACTTTTGTCACTACATCCTCACCTTTAGGTTTTGCGGTTACTCAATCATTGATTGTTGCTTTATCATCCCCTTTTGGTTCTAGTGCCATTACATCTACTATGCTAGTGTTGGGTATTCCTAACTTCCCAGTCACTTCTAGTCCCCTATTTTCGAATCATAATGTTGGTTTCAATGGTTCTTCTACACCATTTCAAGGTTTTCCTATGCATGGAGGTCATATTCACTCTTCCTTTCCCTATTTTGGGACCGTACCTATCCTGCCTATTGGGATTGTTTCATGTGCGAATTTGTTTACAAGTTTTAATACTCAAATGGGTGGCTTTCAATCATCCTCTATTCATACCATCTCTACCCCCTTTTCATTGTTTATTAGGGGAGGTAGTAACTTTATACCGTCAACTAGGATACCAGCCGAGGGTAACTTTTCATTGGATGCATGGTATTCCTGTTGGGAGCAATCCTATGCATGGCCACTAGAATCACTTTTCAAGAACAAGTGTTGCACAAATTGTGACAAGGGGAAACCCCTATCTATATTTTGGTATTTTTAGCGGTGGGAACTTCCCACCCCAAGGTTTCTACCCCACTTATTTTTCCATGCAACTAAGAATCCATTTTTCTGGAAAATTTAAAATTGCCATATCTATAAAGAAATGATGAATGATTCGGTGTTCCATGATCCCAACTAGCCTCCATTTCCAACCAAGTTACCCTCAAACATTCAAAAGATTGAAGGAAAAACTGGTGAAGATCCTGGAAATCATGTTACCACTTTTCATTTATGGTGTTTCTCGAATTCCCTGAATGAATATTCTATTTGGTTGAGTCTATTTCAATGCACACTCACTAGAGTTGCCTCGAAATGGTACATTGAGTTTCCTGGTTCATTGTTTTGTTGCTTTCAAGATCTTACAACAATATTTTTGAACCATTTTCATCTTCCCATATGGTATGATTCCAGTACTGATATGTTGTCCCAATTTAGGCAAAAAAAATCCACCCACATCTTGGATCATATCCAAGAGTGGCGTAGACAGAAGAGGCTAATTAAGGCCAATATTCCCCCTGAGTTTTTGTTAGAATGGTTTCTTAAATATTTTTTTCCTTATATCTCCAAGGAAGTTTCTACACTAGGGGTTATTACCGAAGAGGAATCCATTTTTAAGTCCCAATAGTTAGATTTGATATAGTTTAAGTCTAGGATCATTTAAAAAATTATTCTGGATGCACCTAGGTTTATTACAGACCCTTCCAAACCAAAACTTGGACCATATGTTGATGGCATTGTTGGTTCATTTAGTTAGAATGTTGTTGAAGCTGGTAATAGTCAAATGAAAAGTTTGTTAATCTAGTTTTATGTAGCAGGTGCAGCTTCTGCTTCCACCTCTCCTTCCCAAAAAAATTCCATACATAATGTGTAGGCTAACAAAAAAGGCAACTAGAAGCCTACTGAGAAAAAGAAGAATAATAATAAAAAAGGAGAAGGAAATAATGATAAATCCAAACAAACTAATAATGTTGGTGGGGCAAAGAAAGAACATATGAAGCTTAATTTCTCTTGTCAAATTTGCAAAGGAGATCCCTTGACTCATCAATTCCCATTGATGGAAGAAGCCATAAACTATTGAATAAAAAACAACAACATCATGTTGTTCTGAGTAATCCTTTTCCACAAGGGAAAAAATTAGCTTCTAGCTCTTCCAACCCTAATGGAAATGTGCAAGGGGTCACTCAAAATTCTCCCTCCTCTGATCAATTGTATATTAATATGATAAAGTCTGGCATTTCATCGTCAAATCAGTCTAAGGATTATGACAATCCCGAGTCTTCGACTAAAGGTTTTATCGCTCAGATTTTCCTCTGGCTATGGGAGGAAACTCTCGAGGTAACCACAAACCTACTTTAGGTTGGAATCTGACCTTTCCAACCAGAGAGAGATTTCTCAATACTTTTACTACTGATGATAGCTCAAATAAATATTTATAACTGAAAACAAAGGCCAGGTCTGCAAATAATGATAGGGTTTTAGGGGATTTGTGTCTGATATGTTTAGAGAAGGACCATTGGGCATGGAGTTAAAAAATGGAGGTTTTCTTTCAATTATTGGAGGCAAGCAAAACATTTATGACAGAGGAAAGATGGGTATCATTTCACATAAAATTTTGTATTTGCAGATATGGAAGAAGAAAAAGGAGAACAATCCATTAATGTCGAGCACCTAAAAAGGATGATTTCAATACTAACTTTAGAAGAAAAAGGTATTAATATTCAAGTCCGATGAACCTGATCATACACCATGAATTCTGATTCATATGCTTTCACTCAAATATGTATAAAAATAACAAAATGCAATGTAGACAAAGAAAATAAGCATTCACATAGAGGAGACTTATAGACTACAAAATAAAAACACAAGAATCTCTGCTGTTTCTTCAATACATGGGCTCCAAAATATTTATTAATCTAAAAAAACTAATACTTGCATCCACAGTGGTCTTTTCTCTCTCAGGTCTCCACCCTAAATACTCCCTTTTCATTCAATATATATCCTCTCATCTACTCTCCCCCTAAGGAGGTCGAAATCCTTTTTTAGAAAGAAGTTACAACTGCTTAGGAAAGAAATAGTTACCAAAATTAGGGTTTATTTATTAATTACATATGGAGAAAATATGGAAAAATAGGGCTTAAATATCCCTTATAATCCCCCAAACTATGAAACATGTGCAAAAAATGAGATATTGTTTTCTAGATGAACCCGTGCTTGAGAAAAACCTTTTTCAGTTTGTTGAGATCAATCGCCATATTCTTGGAATCTGTGCTGAAAGTTGATGACTAAAACAGGAAATTATTTAATGCTGAAATTCTGGAAAAAAGGGCTTCAAAGATCCATTAGAATCTCCCAAATCATGACACTTGTACAAAAAATGAGGAAGATTTTTTTGTTTTGTCTCATTCTTGACAAAAGCCTCCTTTGGTTTTCAAAAATTCGTTTCCAGCTGCTTGGAATATATTTTTGAAGTTGATTGCAACAACAGTTAGCTACAAAACTTATGTAGCGTTTTTCCCTGTTTTTACACTGCGAGCGCTAGAGAAGTTCTGAAAACTGCATTTTATCTTAGTATCGTATATAACTTCCCACTAGTCTTCATCTTAACAGCCAAAATTGTACCCTGATCATCCTTAGACCTTATTACACCCCATTTTCATATCCATATCATCCCACCTATCTCCAACACAATGAGATACATCTTGACTCATCAAACAACTCAATAGATGACAAAAGGAAACTGAGTTTAAGACTCGTGGAGACATGATTTGAGTTATAATTGGTGGGTGTGACACATCATTTGGATGAGTCATAAGTTTTTAAAGTCATAATTAAAACTTTGACAGTTTTGCAGTGCTCGTAGTTTAAACTTGGATATTAGCGTTGTAAAAGTTTAGGAATTTTGGTAGCACCTCCAGTTTAAAAATAGAACACGACACTACGGAAGTGGAAAATCATAATGAAACAATAAGGAATGAACGAACATAGGTAGGAAAGGTTTGATTTAGACTTAATACAACATTGGTAATATTGGAACACCGCCTAACACCCACCCTAGACATGATCATGATTCTTAAAATTTGACTCAATATCACACAACTTTCCATATACATGATTTGACCTTTGATAACTTTGACTTAGAGACCACCAATCATGACCAAAAGACTTGGAAAGAACTAGAGTAGACTGATTTTACCCTTGTGTATTTATAAGTGCTAACATCAGCTCCAACTGGGGATGCTATCCTCCTTGTGAGGTAGCAAAGAAATCGTTGACCAAGTTCCTATTCATTGGGACATAAAGACAAAACATCTTTGTTGGAATTTGCTACATAACATGCCCTATAACCAACTTATTTTGCAACTGAACCAAACTGAAACTGTACACTGTGAAAAACGATTCTCATAGTGTTGAGCTTATTCAAACACACCCTTTCCTACTCTAACCTGTTTGGTTACTCTTGTCAAGTAAAGTCATACTTCAAGTAAAATCAATCAAGTAAATGGTTATTTGATTGTAGTTTTTCTCATTTTCTTCCAAAAGAAATAAAAACTTGAACGTTGGCAACTCAAACTGTGAATGATACTGATATCCAAAGCCTATGAATACAACAAAATTCACCTTTTGTGATAACTACAACATACTGGAAAAATAATCTTGAAGAGCATGAATAAATACATCCTATTTATCAGCAAAAGGAAAAGCACAACCAACATTTATAATTGCTTTTTGTTCATAAGAAAAAATAAACATGCAAGCCTCATCCTTTATTGTTTCCCCTTTTACAATTGCTGGTTGTTATGTGTGAAGAAGTTTATCAAATCCAAGATCATTCTCAAAACAAATGGCAGCAATCTGATTATTTTCCTTATCATTTTTATCAAGAAGAAAATTCATGTGTTCTGGACATTTATCCATTGTAACAACCACTACTTGTATTTTTAATTCTTCATGTAAACCATCAAGAATCTCATTTTTGCTATCTAGAAATCCTGAATTTGTATTTTCAAAAGGAGTAAACTTTTGCATGATTTTTTCACTCTTAAAACTATCTAAGACATTATGCCCTTATTCACTAATTTCTTGCAGATGTGGGGTGTCACTGTCATGAATTAGCTCACTGTCTAGATTTTCGAGGCATACAATTTCAGAACTCTGATTTTAAAAAACTTCCTCTTGAAAGAAAAATTTAGTAAATGAATACTCTGAAGAAACATATGACTGATTATTCTCATACTCTTGATCATATAAAGACTGGAAAGACTACTGTAGATTTTCATTAAAATAAAAGAATTAAACATGATTGTCATCATTAAAATCCTGCTCAATTTCATTTTCAGCCAAGAGAGAAACTACTGTTTGTTAAAAGTTTTCTTGATGGCAGCTAGTCTCTACTATTTCTTCTTGATGTTGAAAAGGGTTTTCATGAAAAGCTTCTATAATTTCATCATCCATAAACTCTTCATCACCATACTAACCTTCCAAATATTGAATGAAACTTTCAAAATGATCACACCAGTTTTGAACTAGTAATAAAGATGGATCTCTCGATACTAGCTTGTGGTAACTTGTGGTAACTTCTCATACCAGGATCCAGCTTTTACTTCTAAGGTTTCCATAAACATTTTCATCAAGCAATCTTCATGCCATTCAAATTTTAACTTGCATGAATGAAAATGAAATTTAATCAAATGTAAAGCAACATCATAACCTTCTTCATCTATGAATTTTAGCAAATATTTTTGCCAATCTTCATGAGGGATGCGATTTGGAAAACCTGGAATACGCATACGATTCATAGGATCATACCTTATAGATTGAGAATCCATCTTTGTGCAGTGGAGTTTTCGGTGAAAATTTGTTTTCTGGATCTCGAATAATATTTGGTGGGTCAGGGTTTGGATTTATTCTCGTGTGTACTCTTCTTGAAGCCAGGTTTTCCCAGTGGAGTTACCTTTCTCTAACAATGAATTCTCCAGAGAAAAATGCATCCAATATTTGTATCCAAATTTATTTTTTCTCTCAGAAATCATATTTTCCTTTGTTTTTCATTCTTTCCCAGGGAAACTTTCTCCTTCGTCCCCGACAACGACGCCAAGATGTTACGACTCAAATTTTCCTCTAGTCATGGTAGGAAACTCTTGAGGTAACCACAAACCTATTTTAGGCTGTAATTTGACTTTTCCAACCAGAGAGGGATCTCTCAATACTTTCACTACTGATGATAACTTAGATAAATATTTATAACTTAAAATAGAGGTCAGGTCTGCAAATAATGATAGGGTTTTAAGGGATATGTGGTTGATATGGTTAGAGATGGACCATTGGGCATGGAGTAAAAAATGGAGATTTTCTTTCAATTATTGGAGATAAGCAAAAAATTTATGACATAGGAAAGACATGTATCATTTCATAGACAATTTTATATTTGCAGAGATGGAAGAAGAAAAAGGAGAACAATCCATTAATGTTGAGCACCTGAGAAGGATGATTTCAATACTAACTTTAGAATAAAAAGGTATTAATATTCAAGTCCGATGAACCAGAGCACACACCATGAATTTTGATTCATATGATTTCACTCAAATATGTAGAAAAATAACAAAATTTTATGAAGACAAATAAAGGAAACATTCACATAGAGGAGACTTATAGACTGCAAAATAACAACACAAGAATCTATGCTCTTTCTTCAATACATGGGATCCAAAACCTTTACTAATCTCAAAAAATTGATACTTACATCCACAGTGGTATTTTCTCTCTTGGGTCTCCACCCTAAATCCTCCCTTTTCATTCAATATATAGTCTCTCATCTCCCCTCCCCCTAAAGAGTTCTAAATACTTCTTTAGATAGAAGTTACAACTGTTTAGGACATAAGTAGTTGCAAAAATTAAGGTTTATTTATTAATTACATCTAGCGAAAATATGGAAAAATAGGGCTCAAAGATCCCTTAGAATCCCCCAAACTATGACACCTGTGAAAAAAACGAGAGAGTTTTTTTTATAGATGAACCCGTGCTTGAGAAAAAATCTTTAAGTTTGGTGAGATCAATCACCATATGCTTGGAATCTGTGCCAAAAATTGATGACTAAAACAAGAAATTATTTAATGCTGAAATTATGGAAAAAAGGGATTCAAAGATTCATTCAAATCTCCCAAATTGTGAAACCTGTGAAAAACCCGAGGGATATTTTTGTGATTTGGCCCGTTCTTGACAAAATCCTCCTTCATTTTTCAAAAATCCGTTTCCATATGCTCGGAATATATTTTTGAAATTGACTGCAAAAACAATCAGCTACATAACTTACATAGCGCTTTTCTTTTTTTTTACACTGCGGGTGCTACAGAAGTTCTGAAAAATGCGTTTTAGCTTAGTATCATATCTAACTTCCCTTCGGTCTTCTTATTAGCACAAAAAAATTGTATTTTGAGCATACTTAGGCCTGATTCCACCCCATTTTTTGTGATTCTTCCACCAAATCTGATGGAATAGGAAGTATCCAACGATCATCGAGGCAAGATGTTCTAAATGATTTTGATCGCAAAATTGGAACCTCCTCTTCAGTCAAAGCTGGAGTAGAATCGATGAAGAAGGTAGGAGATAGGATATTAAAAGTACCCATAAGGGATGGATACAAACCAACCCCCACATTCTTGGGTACTGGATTCAACTTGTCAATTGAAGGGATAGTCGATCCTGAAGGTGAATTTGTATTGTTTCGAGTGAATTTGGATTGTTTCGAGCAATCATTGCATATGTCCAGCTATGTCCTAACAATTGATTATAATCGATGGGATCCTTACCCTTGTCCGTAGTAGAGATAGGTTATCAAACAATTCAACAGGATACTGTAGACATGATCCATCCCTTTTTGATGAGGTGTGTTATATGCCCCTTAGGGTAGATAAAGATATTGGCTAAACATAAAGCCAATAAAGATGCATCACAACAAAGACAAAGAGATAGAGTGAAAGCACATTTTTTCTCATTAGCCAAATATACATATATATATACAATGAGGAAGGACCTTTGGGTTCCAAATTACCAAGAGGGCTCTTAGACTCCTCCATGACTTTTCATATTCATATAACTCTTACTCTTTATTTCACGTGAATATACCTAACCCTAAGGATTAGGTTCCTAAAAAAAACCCCTTTAATCTGAAGGGGTGTTACAACGTAATTTTCCACCTTGTGAGCATCAACATTTTTTGGCCCGCAGGATCCATTCCACTGACTCAAATCCACTTTACATCCTTCAGACACTATTTTTCCCTATTTTTCCCTTGCATGCTAGCTGCATCATTACAGTGGGCGTGCCCGCGAGTTGCATCACTATAGCCCGCGGGTAGCATGTAAAATGGTAAAAATCACTAGTTTATTACTTTTTACTCCCAAAAAGCCGTCATAGGGTGACCTTTGGCCCTCCATTTGCCCCAAAACGTCTCGATGTGTCCTTTCATCTACCTTTGAGAGGACTATATATTGAGCACATATGGCTTATGGACGGGAGGAGAAAGAAGAGCAAGAGAACTCTAGTGGATTTTTGCCCTATCTTGAGTCTACACTCATTGATCCTTGTAGTTGTGAACCCTTTATGTTCACCTTCCAAACTCCTATCATACTTTGAGTTTGCCATTCATGGAGGATTGAAGTGGTGGAGGCACAAGTGGATTGACCCAAATCTTGGTTCAGATTGGTTATCGACAAGAGGTCGTATCACATTGTGCTTCTTGTTGTTCATTAATAGAAATACTCATATTCTCATCCATTAATATTGTAAATGTTGTTTATATTACATTGGGTTGCATTTACTCGTAATATCATGGCCCATTGCTATTGATGATGTTAATGCCGTTTATATATTATATGTACTTGTTTTATATTGGCTGTCAAGACTAATTTGTAGATTCAAGTGCATGGATTGAAAAGCTCCAACGGGGATCTACATCAAACGTTTGGATCGAGGTTGGTTATATTCTTCATTATCTTAGCGTTGTCACTTATATAGCATAGTACTGAGAATTGAGTTAATTTTTGGTAGTCAGCTGTCTGTTGTGGTCTACCCCAAGCCATAGTGAGTTTTCTCCAACACAAGGGGTGTATATGAGTCCAAGAATAGAGATATGAATACAAGGCTTGACAATTTGGCTATTCCAAGCAAGTTACCAGAGGCTGAACTCTCCTGCTAAGTATAAGTGCTCTTTGAAGTGGAGGATGACCACCAACCAAAGGGGGATAGAAGAATCTCATGTATTCTACTACATGGGAGGTTTAAATCTAACCACAAACTCTCGATCTTAGCAGCTAGAAAATCATGAACCATGAAGGTGGTTTAAGGCTGACCACAAACTATGGAACTTGGATGCAAGGCTCAAAGGTTCCTAGAATATTCAAAAAATCTAGCATAAGTTATATGTCTTCTACTAAATGAGTGGTTTAAGCTTACCACAAACTCTGGAACTTGGCTCGAAGGCTCAAAGGTTCTTGGAACATTCCAAAGTGCTAGTATAATATGACGTATGCTACTAACTGAATAGTCATGGATCTACATATAGCTCTAAGTTTGGTAGGATCAAGGCTCTAGATATCATGTAGGATCACTTGTTCTCTCTCTCTTGTTTCTGACTGTTCATCATCCCCCCTGTTAGGAGAACTGTGATAGAAGAATATCTCTCAACTACAAGTTGTGTCAATACTCGTGAATGAAATCTTCGATATGACTTATAAATCTTGATATTTGTTGAAGACCATTTCCAAGAAGCGATCCACCCATAGTGAATCTTCTCTCTTGCAGGTTTCTTCGAATTGAATCATATGTTTGATGAGTGCGTATGTTTTCCACAATGCTTACAAGCGTAAAGATCCAAACAATGATATTTCATGTGGACAACTCGATCACAATGTTGGCATGTCGAAATTTGAATTGGAATGGATGTAGATGAACTCTCATGGATGAATATGACACTCTGAAACTATATAGGCTTGGAGAAATCAGGAGTGAATCATAACTTCCTTATTGTATCCAAGACCAGTTCCATGCTTTTTGTGGATGATCTCTTCCCATGCTTTGATGATGGGCTTGGGTGGAACAAGCAAAGCCTCTGTATGCATAATTTCATCTTCATTTTCTTTCACTTATGATGGGGCGCCACTGATTTTCTCATGTGCTTCTAAAGTGCCATCAATCTGTGTAGGTTGTGGAACAGAATCATAAAGAGGATTATTTTGAACATGAATAAGTTCAAAATTCTTTTCTTCTCGTATGAGCTACAACTCAAGTTGAAGGAATTCAATAGTGTCTTGTGAATCTTCTACAAAATCTTGAATGTGAATGAGGGTTGTCTTGTCAATCATCACATTGTTGTCAATAGAGGAAAAGGATAGAGTGTTCAATAAGTATACCAAGTCATTTAATCTCGCCATTGATAAAATGCAGCTCACTCAACTAACTAAGGGGTTCTTGCAACTCCTCCCTTTTACAAACAAGACTCAGAAGATGAAAGGTGTTGATATCAGCCAAGAATGCACCCATTTACAAATAGTTCAAAAATTTGCAAGTAAATGTGAAATTCTAAGTCACGGTAGATCTAAGAGCTGAGGATACCTAACAAAGAAAGAATGAGCAGAAAAGTTGAATAAGAATGAAAACCGTAGTAAAAAAGAGCAAAAGAATAATTATGCAGTAGAACTCAAATAGGACAAGACTAATGTCACATGATCCAATAATCAATATAATGAACAATGATGATACAATGGAGATAATTCGAATCACACAGGAGAATTCGAACCTCAGTTGGTCTAACATAGGGATTATCACCACTGGATTGCTCCGGAAGACTCTTGAACTCAAATGAATTGAATTTAAACTCAAATAATTGAAGACATAATCAATTAAATGACTAAGGAGGGTGTATAGTGAGTTTTTCATGCATGCCAGTCAGAAAAGGGCGCATGAGGCCACAATCAGTGGCATCCAGAGCTCTAACCCCCCACAAGAGTCAGCTAACTCAGGTGGACTGCACTGGAACACTCAGTAGATTCATATAAAATAGGGAACTGACTGAAGTGGTCCTAAAATGATGCATGCAGGGATTAGAAGGTGGTAGATGGATCCCGAATGACATCTGCACACCACTAGGGGGAAAATGACATCATCAACAACTAGGAAAAATGAATAATGCTAGTTACAACAAGGATGAGTATTGAAATATCCTAACGTCCCCCCTTAATCCATAATTTTTCATCTTTGGCCTTGGTTACTAAGACCAAAGGTCACCCATACAATCAAATAAATGATAAAAAGAATTGTCCATGAACCAAGGAAATGGGGAAAAAACTCATGGGAAAAATACCCCCCCTAAAAAAGAACAGCAGTAGGGAACTCAAAGAACCTTCATACTAAGCAAAGAAAGAAAAAACTTTCCTCAGTGAAATTATTTGCAAAAATATTGGCGAGATGCTCCTCTGTAGGATAGCAATGTAGGTGCTAGATCTGGATCTGGATCTGGATCTGGATCTGGTATGCTCCTCTGATGTACCTCCCATTGCGTGGAAGTTGTATTTACTAAAACAAATCTTTCATGAACCCTTCTTGCTATTGAAGTGGATGGCTCAATGTGGTCCAACTCATGAACCTTTGAGTACCTTTTGTTAGAGAACCAAGATTTGTACTTGGTTGTAAATCCCCCATGGAAAGTCTCCTCAAGGGATTGTGGATCAAACCCCACCATCATGTAGCACCTCTCTGAGAGAAGTGGATCTACATGACACAGTGCAAGTTTTGCATGATACTGAGATATGTTGGTTCTATGGTTAGATGGATCCCCAACTGTGTTCCCAGCAACTACAAGGACTTCGTGAGCCCATATTGGCCTTGGCCATGGATTGGGAGCATGTGTTGGATCTAGATTTGAATCTGAATCTCCTTGAACTTTATTCTCAACATCAAGATCTTGATCCTCATATTCATTAGAAGAGATATCACTCTGATCTTCATCAGATTCCGATGGGGTAGTGTTGGCCCCCAACAACTCCCCTTGATTTTGCACAAATAAAAGGCCCCCCATTAGAATTTTGTAAATACTTAGCTTTTGGTTTTCTTTTATTTTTTATCTGGTTTGATTTTGGTTTCATAGTTATCTTTCTTTGATCTTTCATTTGCTTGTCTCTTGGATTGGTTTTCATTTTACAAGGTTTTGGTGACTCCGCTTATCCTAGTTGTTCCAGTCTTTTGACCTCTTGCTTTCTAGTTAATACTTGGGTGTCTTTAGTTCATGTTATCTAGGTTGAATCCACAATTCAATTTGCAAAAAATAGATCAATTTGGTTTTCGTCAATCTTGTGAAAATATAGTCTTCTCTTTACCAATGATTAGCTATTGAATTCGATCTTTATCTTCAAAGCATATAGTTTAATTATCCAAGGCAAATTGAATCTCCTTCATGTGAAACAATGCAACAAATGATTTTAGGTCTTGTTAATAAAATGAATTTTAAAAGTAAAATCTTACATGATTTACCAAATGATCTGTCATGTTAAATTATTAAAAGTATTAAATGATTTTAAAAATATCTTTTCATGTTAAATTATTAAAAATATTAAATGATTTTAAAAATATCTTTTCAAGAGCTTCATTAGTGTAAAAATGATTAATATATTTTTTGAAATCATAATATATATATATATATATATATATATATGAATTTCTTTGATCTTTCTCACATGACTTAAATTATTTAAATTCCTCACAATTAACACTTTTATTTTTAACATGATATATATTTACAACTCTTTTAAGTTGTTTTTATTTCTCAAAATTACATATTTTTTTGTTAAAGTTTTCCTTGATAACATTATGAAGTCATATCACTTTAACTTCTGAAGAGCCTCATGGAGCCTTATCATTGTTTATTATATTTTATTGAATGCCTTTTTTTTAAAAATAATATGGCTTCAATATTTATGATTTTAAAATTATCTATTTTGGATTTCTTTAGAGTTATATCATGACGGCTTTCTTGGAGACAATTTTTTGTTTTGCATGGATTTAAAAATAAATGGTTAACTTATCCTATTTGGTATTAAGCCATTGTTATCTACGTGGAGTTTCTTCAAGTTAATAATTCACATAACCATGGAATATTGTAAAGCTTCTACGCTGAAGGATGAGGGAAGATTGTTATGTCATTGGCAGCTTACATGCTAGTTCATAAATAAGAATATACTTTGAGCGATTATACATGCAGTTCAACGAATACACATTCTACACCGTCACAGAGATATCAAAGCTTACAGGAATTATAAATAATGACTCCACCAACCCAATATCTCATCAAGAAAAGGATCATGTCCAAAAGGTTAAGTCCAGCTCACTCAATCGCTCCAACTGTTATCATCAAACGATGCCAGCTCGTGTTGGATGTTCGATGGTCTCGTTGCTGTGCCAATCTTTACACAAAATTATGGAGTGAAAGAGCGTTAAGGAGTTAATTGTAATTCCGGTTACTGTTCTACAACAGAAGCACTATTATGATCTTGGTTAAGGTAATTTATGGATTTCATTCTGAATTTGTTAAGCTCTTTTTGGTAATATTCATATTTTTTTTTTTTTATATCTTTGTGCATAAGTACCTTGTTGTGATGTGCACATGATTAATCCTCATGTCTTGAGCAAATGTTATTTTCAGAATTCGTTTAAATAATTATATGGTGGTTTTATGATTAATTTTATTGTTGTTGAATTAAGTGTTTAGTTAAATATTGATGTTATTCAAATTGAATGATCAACTTTATATTGTCATTCTATTTAAAGATATTTATTTTAAATTCGGTTTTGACCATAACACAATGGTATATTTCTGCTCTTGGTCAGGATAGTTTTAGGTAATTAGTTTTAAAATTAGAATTAGAATTTCGTTTCATATTAGATGTTAAAATCGTTTTCAGATTTAGCAGCTGTTAAAACTATTTGTTTTCAACTATTGAAATATGCATTAGCTAATTCAATAAGTTAGCTATTGAGTAGTTTTTTTATTTTCTTTAAGTTAGCTAATTCAACTATGAGACTCTCTCGCTGAGAGCAAATCATAAGGTAGCAGGACCCAAAACTGCAAGGGATAGCTATTTCAAACATTCAAGGAGCATTTTTAAGCAATCTGAGTGGGTTATCTCTCCTTGTTGGCCTTAGGACAGAAAATACGACCAACACGTAGGCAAAGAGTATGGAAAAAAAATGTGAGAATTCATATGCCTTGGAGGCATGGTTTGCAAACCCTTTCACTATAACCTTCCCAGCAGAGATCTATGCAATCTCAACTATGTCAGGACCAAAGACCTTCAGTGAGCCTGTGTGAGTCATCTGATATACAGACAAAAAATTTGCTGACAAAGAGGTCACAAATAGAACATTTTTGAACTTCCCATGCTCCATATGTATTGTGCCCTTCCCTTCAACATAGATCTGAGAGTTGTCTCCCATGTGAATAATCGAACCATCTTTGAGATCTAAAGAAGAAAATGATTCTCTGGAGGCAACCATGTGGTTGGATGCTCCTGAATCTATGAGGAAGGCTTGTGATTTTGAAAATCCAGCCTTCAATGCATGGAATCTCTCATGACCATCAAACTCACTTATAGAATCAGTCTCTCTTGCACCTTCTGGGAGGGCAATGTTGTGTTGATTAAAAATATTGGTCATCTGATCTATCTTCTTCTGCATGCAAGATCTCTCTGGGTGGTTTCCTTTCTTGCAATAGGAACACTTTGATTTCTCAAATCCATTATGTTTTTGCTTCTTATAGATGGAGTCTCCTTCTGATGGACTTGACTTGGCATTCAGCTAGGGTTCATATGGCCTCTTATCCTTTCCCTTGTGCTTCCCCTTCCCATTCACACGTTTTGCTTCTCTATCCATAAGAGCTTGATCTATGGAGGCCTTCAAGGTGCCCATCTAGATCAACTTATCTTGTTCTTGGATGAGAGATTCAGTGAAAACATCTAAGGAGGGAATCTTCCAACCAGGGATTGAAATTCACCCATAATGGAAGGTAGAGACAAACATGGATAACTCATGACCTAGCTTGCTCTTAATGGATAGCACTAGCTGCTCATCCTTCTTCTCAAGGCCACACTGCTTGCATTGCATAACCAAAGATTTGAATTTTCAAAAGAATTGTTGAATGGTCTCGAAACTGCTCGGTTGAAGAGCAATCAACTCATTTTCCAGAATATGGCATCTTAGCTCATCTTGTTTGCTGAAAAGGGTCTCTAACTTCAACCATAATTCTCATGGAGTCTTCAATCCGTCGAGGTGGAAGAGTAGATATCTGGAAATATGAATACACATGAAACCAAATGCTTCATCCAATCTATTCAGATACTTGGTTTTATCCACAACTAATGTTGGTTCGGGATCCTACCCCATTGTCACCCTATATAGTGATTTGTTGCACAATACCATCTGCATATCAACCCTCCAATCAAGGTAATTGAAGGGTGTCAAGATCTTGGGAGAGAGAGGAGAGTTTGAATTGTCCATTACAACTGTTGGAGCGAATACAAGGTGAAAATTGTTGCTTCTGTAGCAAAACTGCTGCAACAATAAAAAAAATTGAATAACTTGCAAAAAAATATCAATAATGGAGGTAGAATACTATTGGGAATTGCTTTAGGACAGTAGGCACTTATATCCGGATGGAGGTAGAGAGGAATCGCTAAATGATCTGTAAATGAGAGGATGATATCCCTCTTGCTTTGTCAACAATCTGTTTAATGATATTTCCTTGTTCTTAGGCCCATGAGAATTCCATTTGCGTGAGAAGAGAAGGAAGCATTAAAATTTGTGCATGCTTTTTCTTTATGCATTGAGCACTATGACCTGCAATCTGCATCCTTTCGTGGGATTCTCTTTGCATGAGCTACCTCTCCATTGCAACTAGGTATCCTCACGTCCTAGTGCACTCCCCATTGTTGTGCGCCCTTTCCATCTTGAATATTGTCTCTAGCCACACATCATGGTAGTATCTGAAACTCTAATCTAATATTTCATTCCATGCACCTCCGAGTAAGTAGTTTTCAAGTGGTATCTTTCTGTCTATGCGATAGTCATTAAGTTCCATTATGTGTTGAGGACCAAACACCCATCTTTGAGCTCCAATACCTGTAAATAACCCCATTCAAAAATCCACGCATAAGCCATATATCAATCCAACTCCTAGAAAAAGGTTTACTATCATTTTCAATATGCTCCTATTATAGTCATCCAACAATAAAGACTCAGTATTTTCTGATACCCAACTCCACTTAGTGAGTAATTGTTGGTCGAGTGTAATGAACTATGGAGCTGCAACCTAAAGTTGTGTTGAGATGTGACTTGAGCTCTCCCTCCATGTGCACCCTCTCCACTGTGTGTGAGCTTTGGGCCTTGAGTGAGTCTCCAATTATTGACCCTGTGTGACGTTGAACTGAAGACTAGTGTGATTGCATTGAATGCATGGAGCTAGCTTACAGTAAAAGATAGCAAATGAAGTTGGATATCAAATAAACAAGTGCATTGATGAAAAGTCATGGTTTGAAAGTTTTTGAATCCATATCAATGATAGTTGAGTTGGTTAGAACTCATCATTGGGCTTGTGCATAATATTTCTCATATTTTTTATTTGTCACCATCGACCAAGACCTTTGGAATGCTTTGACAAATAATGTATATCTATGAAGGCGTCCTTCTGTGAATTTCAAGTCTACAACAAGATTTGGGTTGCTGATTTTTTCTTCCTACTCATCATCGCATTCTTCTACCTGAACAATCTCCTATTTTCTCAACTGATGGTCATTGGTACAATACATCTGTTTATTTTTGGAGAAGGAGGACTCCACCAATGTATCTTGACATGATGAGAATGGTGTATCTCAAATATGACATTGCCTTGTGGAAAAATGAAATGTTGATGGACTTATATAATTGTTAGATGCCCCTTAGGGTAGATAAAGAGATTGGATAAAAAAAAATCCAATAAAGACGCAGCACAACAAAGACAAAGAGATAGTGTGAAAGCACATTTTTTCTCATTGGCCAAATATACATATATATACAATGAGAAAGGACCCTTGGATTCCAAATTCCCAAGAGGTCTCTTGGACTCCTCCATGACTTTTCATTTCACTTGACTCTTACTCTTCATTTCATGTGAATATATCTAACCCTAAGGATTAGGTTCCCAACAAGGTGGATCAAAATATTCAACTAGTTTGGGTTATTGATTCCTCCACTTCCCAAGAGTGTCTAGATATTATTATGCCTTCAAACGAAGCTATCATGGAAGCCTTAATAAATCCTAGAAGGCCTTGGGAAGATATGCATCATCATTCATATTTTATTCCATATCTAGATACTATTAAGAATGGAGAGTTTCATGTTCCTTTTCCTAAAGATGCTAATCGACTAGTGAAACCTTTGGCTCAACATATAATTTATGTCGAGGGGAATATGGCCAACATTTCTGAAATGATTCCTATCAACATCTATAGGAACCCCGAAATCATGGAAAATGTTTACATTGGTGCAAACTATTCACTTGAAGAGGTTTGTATTTATATTGAACTCTTGAAGGAATTCCACGATGTATTTTCTTGGTCATATGAGGAGATGCCAGGCAATGATCCTAGTATTGTAGAGCACAAGATCAAAATCTATCCGGACGTGAAACCTATTTTTCCAAAGATTCATCCAATCAATCCTAGGAAAGCAACTGCTATTAGAGTAGAGGTTTAAAAACTTCTCAAAGAAGGATTTATTTACCTTGTTTATTTAATAGAATGGGTATCCAATCCCATTCTTGTAGACAAGAAGTAGGGAAATATTTGAGTATGTATGGATTTTAGAGATTTGAAAAAAGGATTATCCTAAAGATAACTTCCCCACTCCTTTCATCGACCAGATCATTGATAAGTGTGCCGAAAGTGAGGTCTTTTCCTTTATGGATGGATTCTCTGGGTACTACCAAATTCAGATTTGACTTGAGGACCAACATAAAACTACATTTATTTGTCCTTGGGGTACTTTTGCATACTGAAAGATGTTGTTTGGTCTTAAAAATGATGGAGCCACATGTTAGATGGCCATGTATTTTTCTTTACACAATATTAAACACATTGTTGAAGCTAATCTCGATGATTTAGTCACTTGTTCTCACAAGAGGCGGTACCATCCTGATCACCTGTGCCTTGTGTTTGAGCGATTCAGGCACTATAAGGTTCGGTTGAATCCAAATAACAACACCTTTTGCATTGAGGCCGGACAACTCTTAGGTTTTATTGTATCAAATAAGGGGATCATGGTTGACCCTTTGAAGGTGGAAGCCATTGTTAATTTACCTCCTCCCTCAAATTTTCACCAGCTTTAGAGCCTCCAAGGAGAAACCAAATTTCTCAAGCGTTTTATCCTAAACTATGCTAGGATTACGTAAGGTTTCATGCGATTAATTAAGGAAGGGGTCCCATTTATATGGGATGAATCTACCCAATATTTTTTTGACGCTCTTAAGAAATCTCTTATGATATTGACCTTGTTGAGTCCGTTGTATTACGCAAAAGATTTTTTGTTGTATCTGGCCACATCTGAGTCAACTATTGGCATTTGTTTAGTCTAGGAAGATGAAAGTTTTCATAAAAACATCATATATTGTCTCAACCATGCTTTGGTTGGGCCTGAACTGAAATATTCTCATGTTGAAAGGTTAGTTGTTGCGGTTGTTTTCATAGTTTAGAGACTTTAACATTATATATTGATGCGTAATACCACTATAGTTGCGTATCTCAATCCATTTTAGTATGTTTTGGACCGATGTATAATTGGGGAAAAATTCAATAAAAGAATTATGATTCTACAGGAGTTTGACTTAGAGTTTCAATCTACTAAGTCCAAGAAATATTTGGTCTTTGTCGAGCTTGTTTCAGAGTCCCCTAGTGAAGAATGTGATAATATTGATTATGACTAATTCCTTGATGAGCATCAGCATATATTTCTCATCTCTTCACTGGATCCTTGGTAGGGAGACATATTGATATATCTCCAAACTCTTAAGTGTCCTCAATATTTTTCAAGAGATGAGCGACGACATTTGAAACATAATCCAAAGAATTACCTTATCATCGACGACACTTTTTATCATCATTGATTCCATTTTACATTGTTGCTTGAATCATGAAGAAGTTGAGTTCATTGTTGCTTGTGGAGGTCATATTTTTGGTCTTGCGATTGCGCAAAAAAAATTGCGCATTGGGTACTTTTGGTTGACGATATTTAAAGATTGTATTTTTTGTCTATGGAGCTTGATCTTCTTGATTCAGAGGTCGTGTTTTATCAATGTCTGGATCCCAGCCCGTGACGAGGGCATTTTGGGGGGATTTCCCCCCAATATAGTCGCCATGGGGGGTCCAGGGGGTGGTATTTTCCCATGGTAATAACTCTTTAAAAGGAAGGCACTATAATACATGTGTGTATTGTTCTATTGTAAATATCTCTATGATTGTGTGAGAGAGATTGTGAGAGAGTGAAGAGGAAATTGCAGTGGATGTGTTGCGTGTTGTATCACTTCATTTTGTTGGATGGTATATTAAAAGGATTGGAAATTTATCCATGGAAGTAGCCTATATTGGGTGAACCACGTATATTGGTGTCTCTCTTGTATTTTGTTTATGTGATTTATATTTGCATCTTTTTTATTGTAATTGCTTTGCGATCATGTTTTTCTAACAATTGGCATCAGAGCCAAAGGTCTTTTTGGCATATAAACTCATAGGAAAAAAAGGTTCTTGGTTCAAGTGGGAGAAATGGTGGAAGAAGAAAAGTTTAAGGTCGATAAATTTAACGGCCAAAAATACCAGTTGTGGAAAATTCAAATGGAGGACTACCTATATCAGAAGGATCTATTCCTACCATTGGGAGGAAAAGAAAAATAGCCGACAACTATAAAGGACCAAGAATGGGAGGTTCTTGACAGAAAGGAACTTGGAACAATACGGTTGTGCCTGGATTCATTGGTGGCTTTCAATATCTCAAAAGAAAAGACAATGGAGGGTCTGATGAGTGAAATTGGTAAATTGTATGAAAAACCCTCAGCCTCCAATAAGGTATTTCTAATGAAGCGTTTAATTAATATGAAGATGTCAGAAGGTGGATCTGTTTCTGATCATTTAAATTAATTTAATATGATCACAAATCAGCTAATTTCTGTAAAAGTGAAATTTGATGATGAGGTTAGGGATCTTCTAATCTTGTGCTCTTTGCCAGAAAGTTGGAACGGCTTGGTCATGGATGTAATTAAATCTATCTTTGGTTCAAACACTTTGAAATTTGATGATGTTGTTGGTGTTATTCTTAGCGAGGAAATGAAAAAGAAAATCACAGGTGAGACATTAGGTAATGCATTGACCATGGAGAGCAGGGGAATACAAAGGGAGAGAGGAAAGAGCCTAGTTAATCGCAGTAGGTCCAGGAAGGGAAGATCCAAGTCCTGACTGGGAAATATAGAGCGCTGGAACTCTAGAAAGAAATGAGATCTGAAAAAAGACTGTAGATCTCTAAAGAAGAAAGGAGATGGACAGCAATAGACTACTTAGGAAGAAAATATAGTAGGTGATGTGTTACAAGATGCTTTGATTCTTGCATTAGATAGTACCAATGATTACTGGGTAGTATATTCAGGGGATTCATGTCATGCTACACCCCATAATAAATTTCTTTATGATTATGTTCAAGGTGATTTTGGACATGTTTTATTGGGTGATGATGAACCATGTAAAATTGTTGGAATGGGTAAGGTAAGGATAAGGGTAAAGAATGGAGGTGAATGGCTACTGAAAGTTGTAAGGCATATTCCTACTATGAAAATAAATATGATCTCAACAGGGAAGTTGGGAGATGGTGGTTGTTTATCTACGTTTAGAGAAACATGGTGGAAGATCACTAAAGGATAAATGGTGATAGCAAAAGGAGACATGATAGGTACGGGTTGCCCCTATAGTTTTGGGAAATTGTTGTAGATACTGATGTTTACTTACTAAATAGAGGGATTTCAAGTGATTTGGATGGTGGTATTCCAAAGGAGACATGGACAGGTAAAAAGGTAAAATACTCATTTATGATAAATTTTGGTTGTGAAGCATTTGTCCATATTGATAAAGAAAATAACAAAGCTTGAGGGTAAATCCAAGAAGTGTACTTTTATTGGATACAGGGTTGATGATTTTGGTTATCGCTTATGGGATTATGAAAATAAAAAAAATCATTAGGAGTAGAGATGTGGTATTCAATGAAAAGGTCATGTATAAAGATCAGTTGCAGGGAAAGAAACAAGAAAATGAAAACACAGAGTACATAGTGCTTGATAAAATCAAAGAAAATGAAGTTCCCAAGGTGTTAGAAAATCAAGAATAGCAGCATGTACCTCAAACTCCTGCAAGTGTTAGAATATATACCAGGTTAAGTAGACCCCCTGAACAATACTCTCCTTCAATGTATTATTTATTGATGACCATCTCTGGTGAACCGAAATGTTATGAAGAAGCAATGCAGGTGGAAACTAGAAAGAAGTGGGAGCAAGGCATGAATGAGGAGATGGACTCATTGGTAAGAAACCGGACTTGGTGTTTGGTTCATTTGCTTGCAGGTGCAAGAGCATTGCAGAATAAATGGGTTTATAGGTTGAAGGAAGAAGATGGAGGAAATAAGTGGTACAAGGCCAAACTTGTTGTAAAGGGGTTTGCACAGAAGAAAGGTATAGATTTCGATGAAATGTTTCTCTTGTTAAAATGACTTCAACTAGAACTATTTTAAGTCTAGTGGCGGTAGAAGATTTGCATCTTGAACAGTTAGATGTAAAAACAACCTTTCTCCATGGGGATTTGGAGGAAGATATTTATATGCAGCAGCCACAGGGGTATGAGGTCAAAGGGAAAGAGAATTTGGTATGCAGGTTGAATAAGAGCTTGTATGGCCCGAAGTAAGCTCCAAGGCAGTGGTATTTGAAATTTGACATGTTTATAACAGAACAAGGTTATAGTAGATGTCATTTTGACCACTGTGTTTATTTCAAGAGGCTATATAATGGAAGATATATTTTCTTGTTATTGTGTGTGGATGACATACTTGTTGCGGAGTCTAAAATGAATGATATAAATGTGCTCAAAAGTATGTTAGCTAATTCATTTGCGATGAAGGATTTGGCTGCTGCAAATAAAATCCTTGGTATGAATAACAAGAGACATGAAAAATCGAAAATTGACATTGTCTCAGAGTGAGAACATAC
Organism: Larix kaempferi; assembly: GCA_027924585.1. Lineage (NCBI taxonomy): Eukaryota > Viridiplantae > Streptophyta > Pinopsida > Pinales > Pinaceae > Larix > Larix kaempferi. Next base: position 6,855,984 of record BSBM01000319.1, read on the forward strand.
AAAAGGTGTTGGAGAGGTTTAGAATGTAAAATGAAAAATGCAAAACCAATTAGTCCACCTTTGGTCAACCATTTCAAAATAAGTAAGGAGATGTGTCCCAAGACACAAGAATAGATAGACTACATGTCCAAGGTTCCCTATTCATCAACATTTGGAAGCTTGATGTATGCCATGGTGTGCAGAAGACTAGATATTGCACATGTAGTGGGAGTTGCGAGTAGGTATATGAATAATCCAAGTAAAGAACATTGGAAGGCAACACAGTGGATTCTCAGGTATTTGAGAGGTACTACCACTCATGCATTATGTTTTGGAGGTTCATACATTGTTCTACAAGGATATGTTGATGCAGATATGGAAGGTGATAAAGATAGCATAAGGAGCACCATAGGGTATGCATTTACTGTAGGTGGAACAATAGTAAGTTGGATTTCGAAATTGCAAAAGTTTGTTGCACTTTCAACAATGGAAGCAAAGTATGTTGCTACTACAAAGGCTAGTAAAGAGATGATTTGGTTACATAGGTTCATGGAGGAATTGGGTAAGAAGAAGGAGAATAGCAGGTTGTATAGTGATAACCAGAGTTCCATTCATATTGCAAAGAACTCAACCTTCCATTCTAAGACTAAACATATACATATCAAGTACCATTTCATACGATCTTTTCTAGAAGATGAACTATTGAAGTTGGAAGAGATACACACTAGCAATAATCCTGTAGACATGTTGACAAAGGTGGTAACCAGAGAGAAACTGAGTTCCTGCTCAGTTTCATTTGGCCTTCAAGAATGAAGGTGGAAATGAGAAATTTGTCAGTTCCAAGGTTGGAGCATAGTCCAACAGATGTAGTAGCAGTGGAGTTTTTGTGATCAATCTCCAAGTAACACATATTTCAATAAATTTGGAACAATTTTATTACAAGGACTTCAACAACATTGACTTTTTTGTAAATCTTTAAAATATTCAATTAAATCTAGAAAAATTAACTTAAAAAAGTATTCCATTAAATTTGGAAAAATTAATCGAGAGAACTATTTTTAGATAAATGTTTTTTATTAGTATGCATACATTCAAAAGAAAATATTACATCTCAATTAGAACTAGATGGGTCAGCCATAAATCATGATGAATCTATCTATATTAGAGGTGATCAAAGTAATGCAAAATTTTGTGCTATCAAATAATCTTATATAGGAAAATAAGATAGCACAAATGGGAGTAAAAACATGAGGAATTCATCATGAAGTTGGTTTTAGTAATGTCAAACAAATGAGTGACCATGAACATGCCAAACATAGACTACTAGGTACAACAGTATCAATACATGATATGATTGTGAAAGCAACTCTTATAAGATATAAATAAACCTGAGGTTGTGGATAATATACCAAACTAAATGTTTTAATTCAGTGCCCAAGGACTCCAAGTTACCCCTTACCCACAACCTCAGGTGGTTGAGGAGTTGTTGATTAAAGGGAGCTGTTGTGAGGATCTCGTTAGTGGACGAAAGGTGCCTCCTTTGAATTGTCTAAGTTGACACTAGTCCACTAGAAGATAATGCTAATATATTTTTGTTAAATTTTTTACCTATTAGTGCCTCTAGGAAGCACGAGGGAGTAGGTTATCATTTAGTTGTGGTGTTTGGTGGGGGAGGTTGTTCGAGAAAGGAAGATCTAAGCCTAACTCCTAAATATACAATGTATATTAAGGCTATGCATTGTTAATCTAGGTATTTAAAGAAAGTTGGGTAACATTATTCTATATCCACTCAAATCCAATTACATCAATTAAGAGTTATTAACTGGGGATTCAAGTCACTCCATTATGATGGGCAATGTCTCAATTTGAATTAAACAAGTGGCCTATAAGAACCAATTGACCTAGACAAGTAGGTAGTGTAGGTAAGATCTTCAAAGAGTGGTACATAAGGAAGCTTGGGTATCGATCTCTCCTTGTCAACATTGTTAATTTTCTAAAACCAATAAATCAATATAATAGTGCCAAGCAGGTATAGAAATAACCACGTTTGAGCATTTCTTTCACCAATACTAGAAAATGATAATAATTTTAAATGCAATCTATTATTAAGAGATAGATGTTGTAACACATTTTTCATGGATTTTAGTCAAACTTTGTTTGTCCCCATTCTCTTTGATTATTAATGATTTAATGTAACTACAAATAAACTATCAATTAAGATATTTCTTTTCAAGATTATGTGTGTATTCAAAGTCAATCTTTCATTATTCCATGTATGATGAATAATCCAAGGAGCTATTTTCTCAATTAGAATTTTTTTATTACTTCTAGTAAAACTTTACTCAGTAATTTTTATTATTACTTTAGTAATAGTATTCAATATTTCAAAATAAAATATTTTCTCAATTAGAACTACATGGGTAGGCCATAAATCATGATCATCTATGAATATCCCTAATTTGTTAAATGTTAAGAATGTTGAGACAATTAGATATATTTTAGAGAAATACTGCAATTAAATTGCACATACCATATTAAAATCATGCTATACTGCAAGAGGTTCTCTATCTAATAAATTTGAGGCAACCAAAGATTTTGAAGCCATTCATTAGCGTGGATAATCCACTTAATAGTCGTTATCAAGCAATTCTAAGATTTTTTTGGAAGAAATGCATCATATTTTTTTACATGTAGTTTTATTTCAAAATTTATATATCACATTTATACATTCATATTATTGTATAAATAAGTAAAATCCATTAAAATAACTTTGTGCCTTGTTGGCTTATATTTGATGAATCCAATTTAACACTCATTATCAATTAATGTCTTTTTTAGAAATGCAACTTTATTTACAACATAGTTTTTTTTCAAATTTACATATCACATTTATACATTCATAATAATTCATTTTATAGGCAATTTAAAGTCATTAATTGACTTTGTTTCTTGTTGGATTATAGTTTGATAATATTGCAATTACAAATATTCATTAATTTAAGTATGCAAATTTTTGAAAGAGTTATGGTTTGGCAAATCAAATATTGTATACTTCAAAAAAGTTCCACACATTCACCTATCACCCAATTCCCATTAATTTAGCATGGATAATCCACTTAGCATTTATTATCAAGTAAGTTATGCAAAGTAAGTAATCAGGTAAATTATCCAAATTTCACCTTTGACATGTTTGATCTGAATGACATGAGATTCCTTGATTCTGTTGATGTATATGTAACTGCGGAATGTATTTCATATATATTTATTGTACCCTTATTAGAGATGTATTATTCCTCTATAAGGAAGTGTCGTTATGTGGATTGACAAGTGTCGCAAGTGTGTGTACTTGCCGATGGGTTATTAGACCACCATGTGTGGGGTCGGCCCTGAAATATATATATTATAATGTGGATGTACCTAGCTATACAAGTCGGCCCCATAAGGTCACTGGGAAAACAGGTTAGTATAAATAGAGATCAGGTGATCTCTATTTAGATCATTCGGAAAAGTATATCTCTCTCACTTAGAAAGTGGCGCACTAGTGAGGAGGAGGATCATTTGCTACCAGGAGACTATCTCAGTGTATTTTGGTTGTACTTTGGTTGAGCCATTGCTCTCTCTATCTCTGAGGAAGTTGTGGGGTTTTTCACCTTAGGGTTTTCCCCATGGAAACTCCGTGTCTCTTGTCTCTCATGCTTTTGATTCTTGTGATGCTTGTGATGCTTATTGTGATTGTTATGCATTGATATACTGTGTATGTTATTCTCTCAGTGAAGATCCTAGAGTATTGTGAATTAATGCTCAAAATTTAACATGGTATCAGAGCTAACATGAGAAGAAGACATTTTGCAGTGATGAAAACTTGAGTTTCTTGTTTATTGCGTTTATCTCCACACTTTTTGGAAAATCAGTATAGTATATTGACTCTACTCATCAAGGAGAATCTATTTGTCCTATCAGAATTCAATTCTGAGCATTTTCAGATTCGCCCCTAAAAATTAGGGTTTCCAAAAAATAGGAATTTCTGGAATCTGAAGACACAGCTGGAAGCTCCTTGCAAAAATCGAAGTTTAGAGCTTTGGATCGAGATTTTTGGCTAGGTAGATCTCCGGGAAACTCAAACCCTAATTCAGGGCTCTCCCTAGTGAACCCGGGAGGACAAAAAGACAAATCTGAAGGGTAAAACTTTGTTGATCTCAAATTCTAAATGCACCAGGCTGATCAGCTCATCAAGGTGCATCTTTCTATCCTTTCAGAAATTTGAAATTCACATTTTGAATTTTTAGAGTTTTTTCAACAAACTCTAATCTGCGACCAGATCCAGTTTTCAGCATTTCAAGTGGTAAGACCTAAATCTTTTCTATTTCCATTTGAAGTACTCTTTAAGATGTCTCACCACACCAAACTTGAGGATAATCTTGAAGGGGCTGATAACTTCCGAGCTTGGAAGTATAGGATTGGGTTAATTCTGGAAGAGAATGAGTTGGACTCATATATAAAAGAAGACATCCCTATCCCAGAGGATGAAGAGGCCAAGGTATTGCATAAGAAGAAATTGGTTAAGGCAAAGAGAATCATTGCTGATTCTATCAAAGACCATCTCATACCCCATGTGTCTTCTCTAAAGACACCCAAGGATATGTTTGACTCTTTGACCAAGCTATTTGAAGGGAAGAACATAAATCCGAAGATGACTTTGCAGAATCAATTGAAAGGGGTCAAGATGTTGAATGGAGAAACCATTCAATCTTACTTCTCCAAGGTCTCTCAGATCAAGGATCAACTTGAAGCTGTGGATGCAGTAGTGGACAATGGTGAAGTTGTTATGACCACTCTGAATGGCCTACCTAGGTCATGGGACTCCTTTATTCAAGGAATCTGTGCAAGAAAGAAATTGATCTCTTTCAGTAAACTATGGGAGGAATGCTCTCAAGAAGAAGCTAGACTTGTAGATCGTGAGGAAAAGATGGGAGGTGAAGATCAAGCTCTCGCAACTCACACCAAAAGAAGCAAGCCCAAGAAGGAGCACTCTCGCTACAAAATATCCTATCAAAAGAATAAGAAGGATCTAAGATGCTTCACATGCAATGAGAAGGCTCACTTTGCTTCAGATTGTCCCAAGAACAAAAGGGATAATAACAACAATTTAAGCAAGAAGAAGAAGGGCAACAAAAGAAAGTTCCATGCTCATGCTGCCGTAGATGATGAACCTCCAAAGAATAGGGCTAGGGAAGAAAGTGATGATGACTCATCAAGTGAAGAAGAGTATGTTCTAATCTCTGCTTTCACAGGTACTATCTCCCATAGTTGTAATGATTGGTTGATTGATAGTGGGGCTTCCAAACACATGACTGGGTTTAAGGAATCTTTTGTGAATCTATCTGAACATGAATCACCCCATAAGGTGAAACTTGGGTATGATTATCAATACCCAATCAAAGGAAGTGGTGAATCCTCCTACAACCTAGATTCTGGAAAATATTTGAAGATGAAAGAAGTCCTTTATGTACCTGGGCTCAAGAAGAAATTACTCTCCATCTCTGCATTGGATGCAAAAGGTATGAGGGTTGCATTTGTGGATGGCCAAGTCCTAATGTGGCCAAAGGGAAAGACCATAGATGATGCAGTAGTGATTGGAGAGCAAGAGGGAGGATTGTATAAATTGAAGGGACAACCTGAACATGCCATGGTGCATGAATCCATGGAGCCAAGTGAACTTTGGCATAGAAGACTTGCTCATATGCACTATAGGGCACTTCCAATTGCAAGCAAGGCTGTAGAAGGTATTCCTGAAATCAAGACCAAACATGAAGGTATTTGCAAAGGATGTGCAAAAGGTAAGAACATTAAGAAGGCTTTCCCAAGCAGTGAAAGCAAGGCCAAAGATATCCTGGAAATCATCCACTCAGATGTATGTGGTCCTATGTCATCCAGTTCTCTTAGTGGGTATGTTTACTATGTCTCATTTATTGATGACTTCTCCAGGAAGACTTGGGTATACTTCTTGAAGAACAAAGATGAGGTGTTTGATAAGTTCAAGGAATTCAAAACCTTGATGGAGAATCAAACTGACAAGAAGATCAAAACATTCAGATTCGATAATGGTGGAGAATTCACCTCAAGTGACTTCAAGAAGCTTTGCAGTGATTCAGGGATTAAGAGGGAGTTGACTGCTCCTTACAATCCACAACAGAATGGAGTTGCAGAAAGGAAGAACAGAACAATCATGGAAGCAACAAGGGCAATGCTGCATGACCAGGATCTACCTATGCATTTATGGGCAGAAGTAACTAGAACAGCTGTATATGTGCAAAACAGAACACCCCACAAGATATTGGACAACAAGACACTAGAAGAGGTCTTTTTTGGTAAGAAACCTGAAGTTAGCCATCTCAGAATATTTGGTTGTCCAGTATTCACTCATGTCCCAAAGGAAAAGAGGACCAAACTAGATCCTTCAGGAAAGAAGGGTATCTTTGTGGGTTATAGTGAAAGCTCAAAGGCTTACAGAATATACTTTCTAGGTTTCAAGAAGATTGATGGCAGCAAGGATGAATATAAGTTCAAGGACAGGTAATCTAGGAAGCAAAGATCAAGAGGGAGCACACTCTAGCAGCTCGTGCAAGGATGCATATTTTCAGAGGGAGTTGTCCATCTTCCTACATTCCACAACAGAAAGGTGTAGAAGAAGCTACTTCAGTAGCTCTTGCCAAGAAGCAAAGACTCAGAGGGAGTCCACCCAACAAACAAACAAAGATAAGTATTTCAATTATCATTTCTTGCCTATTTTTGTTTAAATAATATTATGCTTATGTTCCTAGACTTAGGAGATGTATTGTGCATATTAGAATGATTGCATTAATGAACAGTATACTACTAATATGCATGTGATGGGTAAGTGGCATGTGTCACTGTACAACATTCCAGTGCTACTTATCTAGAATGAAACCTCTTTGCTGACATGTTGGGAGTAGTGCAAACTCTTAACAATGTTCTAGTAGAGACTGGAAGGCATCTAGAAAGTTGTGGAACATGGATAAATGTTGTATTGAAGCATTGGCTAAGATAACTGCATGACTACATGACATATTTCTTTATGTGTAAAGAATTTGTTCTGAAAATTATGAGATGTTTCTAATCATGCAATTTAACTTGTTTTGTAGGAAAGACCATATATCTTCACCTACAAAAGAAGGACTACAACATTTGTTCCAACAACAAAGATATCTATTGAAGATATTGAAGTTCCCAAGATCTAGGATGAAGAAATGGAATGCCATGATCCGTCGATCATGAAGATGATGTTTGGGATGCAGTCCCAAGACCTAACAGGGAGTCACATGTGTGCAGATTGAAGAAAGCCTTATATGGCTTGTAGCAAGCTCCCGGGATTTGGTGTGATACTAAGAGGAAGCTTGCTGCTGAGTTCGATATAAAAGATTTGGGAATGATGCATTATTTCCTAGGTATGGAGGTGTGGTAGAGTGCAGGTGGGATCTTCCTTGGTCAAGGAAAGTACATGGTAGATATCCTAAAGATATTCGGGATGATGGATTGCAAGGCCATGGCCACACCTCTGGCATCGAATCTGAAGCTTCTATGTGATGCTTCATCTGATCCGGTTGATGTCTCTATGTATCATCAGATGATTGGGTCCTTGATGTACCTGACGAACACGAGACTGGATATTTGCTTTGCTGTGAACACATTGAGCCAGTTCCTGATGGATCCAAGGAGTGTTCACCTGGTTGCAGTAAAGCATGTTCTGAGGTGCCTGAAGGGTATAGTGGATTATGGGCTCAAGTACGAAGCGAATCAAAAGTTTAACCTGCAGGGTTATGTTGATTCAGATTGGGCTGGCAGTGCTGCAGATAGGAAGAGCACATCTGAATGTTGCTTTAGTATGGGATCAGGTGTGATCTCTTGGTTTAGAAGGAAGCAGTCCTACGTAGCACTGAGTACAGCTAAGGCAGAGTATGTTGCAGCCTGTTCAGCTAGTTGTGAGGCAGTATTGCTACAGAAGCTACTGTCTGAGTTATTTGATCTCCCGTTGGATGCTACTGGTATCTTCTGTGATAACCAGAGTTGTGTGAAGCTGTCTGAGAACCCAGTGTTTCATGACAGGTCGAAACACATAGAGATCAAATATCACTATATCAGGGATATGGTGTAGAGAGGAGCTGTGAAGCTCCTGTATGTTGCGATGGACGAGCAGATTGAAAATGTGCTGACGAAGCCACTAGCCAGGGTGAAGTTTGAGTACTTCAGAGAGAGGCTTGGTGTTCTTCATATTGATGACACTTCGAGGAAGAAGTGATGGACACATTTGCTGAAGCCATTCCAAGCATGTTGGAAGGAGGGACCTTCACATGGCTGTGGATGTAAGCACTGGATGATGAGCATCAGGATGATGTTCTGGTTTATGTTGGATATGATTAGTTGGATCATTTATATGTATATGTATGTACGCATCATGTTGGATGCTGGATATGATCAGTTGGATCATTTATATGTATATGTATGTATGCATCATGTTGGATGCTGGATATGATCAGTTGGATCATTTATATATGTACGCATCATGTTGGATGCTCGATATGATCAGTAGGATCATTTGTATGTATTTTGTATATGCATCATGTTGGATGCTTGGACCATGTATCTGTATATGTATCAGGTGGATACATTGTATGATCAGGTGGATCATGTATGGTGATATGTATCATGTATTTGTATTTGTATCAGGTGGATATATTGTATGATCACGTGGATCATGTATGATGATATGTATCAGGTAGATACTTGGTATGCATCGGGTAGATGCATTGTATGATCAGGATGATCGTGGATGACGAGCTTCAGGATGTTGCTCCAGATGACATGCAGCGGGATGTTGCAGTGATGATGATCAGGATGATCATATGTACATCAGATTGATGTATGGTGAGTATCAGGTTGATACTCTATGGCCGTGGATCAGGTTGTGCAGATGAGCATATAATTTAGCCCTGGGAGATTTGCATATAGTCTTTTGAGGTTTTGCCTATGGCATATAATTTGGCCTTGGGATATCTGGCAAATGCTCTTTCGAGGTTTTGCTCTGGGAGGACATATAATTTGGCCCTGGGAGATCTGCAGATAGTCTTTCGAGGTTTTTCCTATGGCATATAATCTGGCCCTGGGATATCTGGCAGATGCTCTTTTGAGGTTTTGTCCTATGGCATATAATATGTCCCTGGGAGATCCGATAGGTTTGGCTCTATGCTCGTAATAAGTCCTAGGATGCTCTTGCGAGGTTTTTCCATGACCACATATAATCTGTCCCTGGGGGATCCCATAGGTAGAGCTGTGTGCTCGTAACAACCTGGGATGCTCTTGTGAGGTTTTGTGGTGACCACATATAATCTATCCCTAGGAGATCCTATAGGTAGAGCTGTGTGCTCGTAACAGCCTGGGATGCTCTTGCGAGGTTATGTGGTGAGGTCACATATAATATGGCCCTGGGAGATCCTATAGGTAGAGCCGTGTGCTCGTAACAGCCTGGGATGCTCTTTCGAGGTTTTGTGACGCACGTAATAAGTCCTGAGGATTCCACAGTATGGCTAGTGATGACAAAGACCTGCAGGTGGTGGGCCTACATCCAGTATGAAAAAGGACTGGCTATATAGAAATTCCTATGATGAGTAGAGTCATAGATTGGTTGACATAGCAACAGCAGTGATGATGACGATGATGATGCATCGATGACGATGATCCCGAGAAGAAGACTTGTCTAGCAGATCTGTGTCGAGAAATACCTTCCTATTTAAGAGGGAGTGTTGATGTATATGTAACTGCGGAATGTATTTCATATATATTTATTGTACCCTTATTAGAGATGTGTTATTCCTCTATAAGGAAGTGTCATCATGTGGATTGATAAGTGTCGCAAGTGTGTGTACTTGCCGATGGGTTATTAGACCACCATGTGTGGGGTCGGCCCTGAAATATATATATTATAATGTGGATGTACCTAGCTATACAAGTCGGTCCCATAAGGTCACTGGGAAAATAGGTTAGTATAAATAGAGATCAGGTGATCTCTATTTAGATCATTCGGAAAAGTATATCTCTCTCACTTAGAAAGTGGTGCACTAGTGAGGAGGAGGATCATCTGCTACTAGGAGACTATCTCAGTGTATTTTGGTTGTACTTTGGTTGTACTTTGGTTGAGCCATTGCTCTCTCTATCTCTAAGGAAGTTGTGGGGTTTTTCACCTTAGGGTTTTCCCCATGGAAACTCTGTGTCTCTTGTCTCTCATGCTTTTGATTCTTGTGATGCTTGTCATGCTTATTGTGATTGTTATGCATTGATATACTGTGTATGTTATTCTCTCAGTGAAGATCCTAGAGTATTGTGAATTAATGCTCAAAATTTAACAGATTCACTAGAATATGCAGAATTGTAGTAAAAGTTCCCCTTGAAAAAGAAAATAAAAAATCAATAAATAACTACGTAATTGGATGGCTCATATGAGATTAATTTAATTACACATAATTAATTGAACAATGCAATTTGAAAAAAAAATAGTGCATTTCAACAAAGTCACAAAGTGAATGCAAAAGCAATTATAAAAAATATAAAAAATGTATATTTATATAACTATCAATTCCCATATATTTCAAAAGAATAGAAAATCATACAAATTGATTAATTGGTAGCTATGTCCATGTTGTATAAATTGAAATGATCTTGTGAATAAATTTCTCAAAAAATATCTTCATCCGCTACATTGAAGTGGATGTTTTACTAAGCATTCCAATGTATTTGCATTTCTATATAAATAATTCATGATGTCATACATAAAATGTCAAAAAATCTAAGAAATACGATATAGTTTTGTTTTAAAATTACTCATCACATTTATACATTCATATTAATGCATATTATAGGTAATTTGAAGTTATTAATTGGCTGTGTGACTTGTTGCCTTATAATATGATATTATTGCAATTTTACCAATATTAATTGCTTTAAGTGTGCAAATGTATTAAATGTTATGGATTGGGAAATGAAATATCTTATAGTTCAAAATGTTCAACTCATTCACCTATGACTAAATTCCCATTAATTTAGCATGAATAGTACAATTAGCTTTTATTATCATGTGAATTATTCAAATCTCAAGTCTTGTGTCATGTTTGTACCAAATGACATGATATTTGTTGATTCACTAGAATATCTATAGCGGAAGCAAAATTTCCTCTTAAAAAAAGTAAATTAAAATCAATTGATTAATTGATAGCTATGTCCATGTTTTATAAATTGAAATTTACTTGTGAATAAATTTCTCAAAAAATATCTCCATCTGCTACATTGAAGTGGATGTTTTATTGAGCATTACGATTTATATGCATTTCTCTGTAAACAATTCATGATGTCATACATAAAATGACCAATAATATAAGAAATACAACATAGTTTTGTTTTAGAATTACATATCACGTTTATACATTCATATTAATGCATAAAATAGGCAATTTGAAGTTATTAATTGACTGTGTGCCTTGTAGCCTTATATAATACGATATTATTGCAATTTTACAAATATTAATTGATTTAAGTGTGCAAATGTATTAAATATTGTATTGGGAAATCAAATATCTTATAGTTCAAAATTTTCATTTCATTCACCTATGACTAAATTCCCACTAATTTAGCTTGAATAGTAGAGTTAGCTTTTATTATCATGTAAATTATTCAAATCTCACTTATGTAATGTTTTTGCCAAATGACATGAGATTTGTTGATTCACTAGAATATCTATAGCGGAAGCAAAATTTCCTCTTAAAAAAGGTAAATTAAAATCAATTGATTAATTGATAGCTATGTCCATGTTTTATAAATTGAAATTTACTTGTGAATAAATTTCTCAAAAAATATCTCCATCTGCTACATTGAAGTGGATGTTTTATTGAGCATTACAATTTATATGCATTTCTCTGAAAACAATTCATGATGTCATACATAAAATGACCAACAATCTAAGAAATACAACATAGTTTTGTTTTAAAATTACATATCACATTTATACATTCATATTAATGCATATTATAGGTAATTTGAAGTTATTAATTGACTATGTGCCTTGTTGCCTTATAATATGATAGTATTGCAATTTTACAAATATCAATTGATTTTAGTGTGAAAATGTATTAAATGTTATGGATTGAGAAATCAAATATCTTATAGTTCAAAATGTTCAACTCATTCACATATGACTAAATTCCCATTAATTTAGCACGAATAGTACAGTTAGCTTTTATTATCATGTAAATTATTCAAATCTCACTTATGTAATGTTTTTACCAAATGACATGAGATTTGTTGATTCACTAGAATATCAAGAATGGAAGTAAAATTTCCCCTTAAAAAAAGTAAATAGAGATCAATAAATAACTATGTGCCTCGATGGCTCATATAAGATTATTTTAATTGCAAATAATCCATTGAACAACACAATTTTGAAAACAAAAGTATACACTAGAAAAACAATTATTTTGTTGCAACAAAGTCAATGCAAAAGCAATTATAAACAGTAATGCAAATGTATATTAATGTGCTATATTTCAAAAAAATATAAAGTTGTACAAATTAATTCGCCAATAACTATGTCCATGTTGTATTGAAAAATTGAAATGTACTTCTGAACAAATATTTCAAAAAAATAATCTTCATTTGCTACAATGAAGTTGTTGCTCTATTGAACATTCGAATGTATTCACTTTTCTCTTTGATACAATGAAGTGTCTTAAGAAAGGGGAATAAATTTTTTTTAAGCCAAGTATCTTGCTCTTCTTCTGTATACGCCTTTCTCAATATATGGTTTGACCGATATCTGACGAACTGAGAACTAGGATTTGATGTATCTATTAGCAATACATTTGATTCTCCATATTTATCTCCATACTCGGACCACACATCGCTCACCTTTTCTCATAAAATTTTATCGTACTCCCTCCTTTGAATTTTGTCTGCAAATGACAATGAGACCTATCCCATGTGAATTGAAATTCCCTGATATCAATGTTTGATTTTTCAAGTACTTGTCGGATGTACTTGTCAGTGACATTCAATGTCCATATTGCAACATCATAAACTTTTGAGCAATATTTCAATAATTCCAAATGAAAAGGCCTAAAAAAATAGCACATGTCACCAAATTCCCAATCTGGTTTTCTTTGAATTTGACAATTTGTATCATATCTACTATATGATGAGAACAATACTCCTTCCATTTCAAAGATCAACAACATCTTGCGACTGATATCAATTCTCATCTGCAGTGCAACCACATATATAGACATTAACATAACTCCACCTCATTACTTTTAAGAACATCAAAACATTATATTAAAATCATTTTGAAAAATCATCTAATTCCCATTTATTATCACTTTTTTTTAATTTGTATACAAAGGAATTTTATGAGGTAAATTAAAATTAAAAAATATAATTATAGTGGCCCCATTTTAATGAACAAACCAATGGTATGCTAATATGTACATCAACCTAATAAATTTATTCCATATTTATGGAACAAGTATTCCATGAACACATCATATAACTAACTATTATAAAAAAACAAGGTCTGTTCATTTTACCATTCAAAGTTGGGTGTTTGAGAAATCAATGATATGCTTGAAAGTCTTTGCATTGGGAAGGGGACATTGCGAACCTTGGAAGACTATTTTTTTTTTTATGTCTTAACATGATGCTCATGTGAAATCCCTACATTGTTACAACTTGTAAGAAGGATGTGGTTCATCTAGTAACATAATCAATAGGGGCAACGAAGGAGAGTGAGAAGTAACACAACAAAGTAGGAGTGCGAATATGAAGTCGACGATTTCTCATGAAAAGAAAAAAAATGTTACTTTGAAGTCTTCTTAATATCGGAACTCCATCAAAGTCATCACAAATCCAAAGAATAGCTTGCTCCAGTTAAACTAGATGCCAATTAAGAATTCTAAACAATGGAGAATCAAAATCATTATGTAACTTGCAATCCAAAAACCTTTGTGAGGAAACACATGGAAAGATTATGCAAATTTGAAATTGACAAGGATAAGAAACCTGTAATGATAACTCATAATCAGATGCAATTTTTACATTCATTAGAAAATTTGACCTGTAGAAATGGTTTTATTCTAGCCACCTTGAACTATAATGTGATTTGACTGGAACAAAAAAAATATTACCCCATCCATATGAGCCACAAGAAGAAATCTCAGACTAAACATAAAAAAAAAATGATGGAATGTGTCCATATCTTATTAGAGACTATAGTAGTTTAATAGTAGCAACCACAAGATATTTTTCAAATAATATTCTAGATATGATAAAAATGAGCCAGCTAATCCAACTAGCACACAAATATATGTACTGAATAAATATATCCTTCCACAATGACAGTTGTTGTATTATCAATGGCCTTATGATATATCATGCTCATTGTCTTCATTAATGCCTTTGTTCTTATATTTCCCTATAATACAAATTCAAAATTGTTATAAAATGTCACAATTAAATAAATTTAAAAATATAACAAAATGAAAATGAAACAAATTATGCACCTGGTATGCTATCTCCTTCTCCTTCTATTTCCATGTCTAGACATTTTTCAACATTGTCCAAAATATATTGATTGTTGCATTGTTTCCCACAATCATCATTTTCTATTTTACAATCTCCATCAATAGTCAAATTAGTAAAAAACTTGCCAATTAAGAAAGCTAAACAACATAAAATAAAAACATAAGTTCAACAAAGCATGTTGATGGATCTTGGGTTTGATTATTGAATAGATAAGAAAATAACAAGAGAAACAACCAATAAATTTATGTACCTGGTATGCTATCTCCTTCTCCTTCTATTTCCATCTCCAGACTTTTTTCAACATTGTACAAAATATATTGATTCTTGCATTGTTTCCCACAATCATCATTTTCTATTTTACATTCTCCATCAATAGTCAAATTAGAAAAAAAAACTTGTCAATTAAGAAAGCCCATCAACATAAAATAAAAATAGAAACAACAAAGGAAGTTGATGGATCTTGGGTTTGATAATTGAACAGATAACTGTACAATGCATGCAATTCTCCTTTTATATGTAGAACAAGCCTTGATCAAATTGGTCCCCACATAAAGAGAAATAATCACTTTTTCATCACTACATTGTTGATGCTTTTCTAATAAATCCATCCAGAAATCAAAATCTCTCACTTTCATCAATTGTGTCTTCAAAATTGTGAGTGTATTTTGAATCCTCAAATTTCTTTAAGTCTGAAGTATAGAAATGTATAGTCAATACATTATCATGACTATAATAACTATCTTGTTTTTGATATCCATAAAGGTCAATAGTCATGTTGTAGTTGAACCTGGAGTTCTTTATTGCAATTTCCAAAGCCTGCTGCACATCATTAAATGACCAAAGTTCTGCAAAGAGAACCATAGTAAAGTCATCCAACTCATTATTTTTGATAAAAAATCGAAAAAATTCTAGATAATAACCCTTGTGGAATGCTTCGTTTTTCAAATCCAACGTATCCAAAACAACAAGGTCAGTCCTAGAGTTGGCTACAACTGATGAGGAAAAGAGTTCAAAAGTGTTGACAAAAGACCAAGTCCCCCCAAAAGGCAACCAAATTCAAAATTGTTGTCAACTTGTTGTATGCTTGTTGATCCATTTATTATTATGTCAAGGACACCACATGCTTGGTGAGAAAGGGACTCTATTTTTGTATTTCATGTTCCTTTCACAAAAGTAGATCCTACAACAATTTTGCAAAAGTTGGCAAAAATGATATCATCAATTTCATAATGCTCGATGATATTGAATGTTGTAAGAGTCTTATCATTCAATTTCTCATCGTGATCTTGACAATATTCAACCATTGCATCTAAGAATGTTCTATTGGTTTTCAATTTAGAACAATAGTGTTTTAATTTTATTGCATTGGTTGGATGGTTCATTGGAATAGAAAACCAAATAGTTCCATCCAATAGCTTATCTGCCACAGCAGTAATCTCTTCAATGGTTAGTCCTTGAAGGGGGTGAAAAGTAGCATCTATCAAACTCTGTAAGGTATTTGTCTTGTACTTTTCAAAATCTGGTTGACTCGGAGAACACTTCAATGTGCCAAGTTGGTAACAATTAAAAACAGTGTCCCATTTATCCCAAATAGCTTGATCAAGATACAATAGAATTTTTTATCAGCAAAATTTGAAATTGCACAGTCGAAGAATGAGCACAACATTTCATCATCAACCTGTAAAAAAGTAAATATAAACTAATAAGAATTCAATGTAGATATAAATAAGTCAATATATACTAATAAGATTTCACTATAAATATGAAACTAATAAACCATGAGGTGCAAAGATAATTAAAAGTACAAACCTTGTCTTCTGCTGTCTTTGAATTTCCAATCCTCCTTCTCTTTAATTTGTCATTTGCAATTAATAATTTTTTTGCAGAGTGCACAGAATCAATGAATGGAGTTTTGAAGAACACCTTATTTGCAAAATTTAATTGACAGCAAATGCGAATCACAACACTTGGTTCAACTGAAGGATCCAAGAATTGAGCACTATGTTCTTTATACTTTTTCTTTGCCTCCATAGAAACACTATATTTTGGATTTGTTAGAATCTCTTTGGCTGCCTGAATGGTGTGTTGGCCATCAACTATCCAAAAGTTGATTTTCTTGGCATTTATATTTGTCTCGTTCAAAATTTTGATAGGGTTCACTAGTGGATCAGACTCGTTGATATCAAATGGAATCAGAAGAGCATCAGACAATGTTGTTTGAAATTTCTTTAGGAATGATTTCACTAATAGTTGAACATTGCAATCATCTCGTGATCTCAACTTAAAAACTTTGGGGGCTTCTTTACATCTTTCAACATCAACATTTCTTCTAAAAGTTGTTGAAAATAAATAACATTCCTTAAAGGCCTCATGAATTTCATCACATCGATCTGCTAGCTTTACCATCTGAGATTCAACTTTACTAGCCTTCTGAAATTCTGCAGTAGGTATGAATTCACTACCTACAATGGTCACTTCCAGGTCTTTTAGATATACCCTTCTCAAAGCAAGTAAATGTGCGTCAAGTTTATCATCTGGTATTTTAGTAGGTAATTTTCCTCTTTGATGCAAATAAATAAGGACAGATGATGTTTTCATGCATTTGAGATTGTGATATTTTAGAACGTTAGTGATACGTTCTAAAAGATCTGCAGAATTGGTTAACCCAGATTTATTGAAGCTCTCAAAACTATCCAACTTAAACATTGAGTCTTTTATTGTATTTGAGGCATCCTTACTTGAAGCTTCTACCAAATCTGGTCTAAATTTGTTGTACTCCACCTGGCAAGAAACTAAGTTGACTTCATTTTCTTTTACAACCTCCACTTGAAATATAATAGCACTATCACCATCAACATAACAGCTAACAATTATTCCTAATATATCTGGATTTTCTCCATTTGTGGATCCAAATAGATACATATCGGGGTACATATTTGAAGGAGTATCTATTTGAATATACCAGTCTCTCACAAACTCAAATTTATTGGGAGTATTAAACTGTCTGATCATTTCAAAAATTGAAGTGGTAATAGATGTTGAAATTGCAATCTGGGGTGAACTCCTTTTTTGTTGTTTTGTTGATGAACCTATCATTTTGTTTCCTTTTGAATCGATAGATTTTGGAAAAAAAAAAAAAATCTAGCATAAATAAAAAAGAAATAATATTTACAAATTCTATCATATATTTTGCATAAGGACCATCTTATATAAAAATTTATAAAGGAGAATAGATAACGTATAAAACTACCATACCAGATGGAGGCATTGTTTGTGTATTGATTTTTTTTTTTTTTTTTCCAATTGCTTTAGTTTGAATCTCAACTGCACCAGGCTCTATCATATCTGGAAATAATAGTAGAAAACTTTGTTTATAATTTCAATTGGATATAAAAACATGAAATAACAAACATTATTTATCAACCTGATAATACATAACAAGGAAGTTAATGTCGTATGCAAGCTTGCAACCCAAAATTATGATATATCAAACTTCATTTAGTCTCAATTTTCATATTAAAATATCCTATAAATATTAGTAAATGACTATAAACTAGATTAAAATGCATACCAGTACCATGATACATGAATTGTGTTGTATTTTCATTTCCTTTTTTCTTTGATTCCTTCTTTGCAACCCCACTAGCATCATTCTTCTTGGCATCTAAAATCAATTGTAGAAACATATTTCAATAACTTTTGATGGACAAAAAACACATCGATTATAAAATATTTACAAATCCTCTTCTAACACATCATTTCATAAATATAATCAAGATGAAGAAAGTTCTAACCACGGGCAATCTTAGTACAAGAAATTCGATTGTGTAATAATTTATAACGAAATATAAACTAAGTTTGAAACAACCATACCATGTAAAGATGATTTTCGTGGTGTTTTTTTTGAAGTTTCCTTTTTCTTGGATGACTCCTTTGAAATCTCACTTGCTTGGCATTCCATCATTTCTAAAATAAATAGTTAAAAACTATTACCAAATTTTCAATTTATGGAAGTAAAAATTAGATTTCTAGATTTGTTTCATATTTGAATAAAAAAATTATTTCTCCAAATAGAAGGTCATAAACACATCACTAATAACAACATTCCACTAGTAACAAATTGAATTTTGCTAGCTTTCTTTAGCCCTAAGCACAAGGCCATTTCTAATAACAACATTGCATAAATTGGAATATCTTGCATGCACCAGATATCCTTCCAATACAAGCACAAGCACAAGGGCATTTACAACAAAAAATTTGGATGTTGAATGAAAGCGAACACGTGTTATGTTTCCTACCAATACAAGAGCATTGCAATCGAAAACATTGCACCATGAAGGAAATCTAAGAAATGTTATATTTCTCTATAGCACAAGTACAAGGGAATTTTTCACAAGAACATGGCATGGTGAATTAAATCTAACACGTGTTAGATTTCCTACCCATACAACCACATTGCACCATGAAGAAAATGTAATGAATGTTAGCTGTCCTTATAGCAAAAGCATAAGGGAATGGCATAGTGCATGTTAGATGTACTTCCAGCACAAGCACAAGGGCATTTAGAACAACAAAATTGCATGGTGAGTGAAAGCTAACACGTGTTAGGTTTCATACTAGTACAAGAACATTGCAATCAAATACATTAGACCATGAAGGAAATATAACACGTGTTAGCTTTCCATCTAGCACAAGCACCAAGACATTTTTCACAAGAACATTGCATGGTCAATGAAAGCTAACATGTGTTAGCTTTCCTCCCTGTACACCACATGGCACCATGGAGACAATCTAATGAATGTTAGCTTTCCTCGTAGCAAAAGCATAAGGTCATTGCATAGTGCATTTTAGATGTGATTCCAACACAAGCACAAGGGCATTTAGAAAAACAAAATTGCTTGGTGAATGAAAGCTAACACGTGTTAGGTTTCCTACCAGTACAAGAACATTGAAATCAAATACATAGCACCATGAAGGAATTCTAACACGTGTTAGCTTTCCCTCTTACTGAAGCAGAATGGGATTTTCACAAGAAAATTGCATGGTGAATGAAAGCTAACAAGTGTTAGCTTTCCTACCAGTTCAACCACATTGCACCATGAAGAAAATCTGATGAATGTTTGCTTTCCTGATAGCAAAAGCATAAGGACAATGCATAGTGCATGTTGGATGTGTTTCCAGCACCAACATAAGGGCATTTACAACAAAAAAATTGGATGTTGAATGAAAGCTAACATGTGTTATGTTTCCTACCAATACAAGAGCATTGCAATCAGATACATTGCACCATGAAGGAAATCTAAAACATGTTATATTTCTCTCTAGCACAAGTACAAGGGAATTTTTCACAAGAACATGGCAAGGTGAATTAAATCTAACATGTGTTAGCTTTCCAACCCGTACAACCACATTGCACCATGAAGAAAATCTAATCAATGTTAGTTGTCCTTATAGCAAAAGCATAGGGGAATGGCATAGTGCATGTTAGATGTGCTTCCAGCACAAGCACAAGGGCATTTAGAACAACAAAATTGCATGGTGAATGAAATCTAACACGTGTTAGGTTTCATACCAGTACAAGAACATTGCAATCAAATACATTGGACCATGAAGGAAATCTAACACGTGTTAGCTTTCCCTCTAGCAGAAGCAAAAGGGGATTTCTCATAAGAAAATTGCATGGTGAATGAAAGCTAACATGTGTCAGCTTTCCTACCAGTACAAGAACATTGCAATCAATTACATTACAACATGAAGGAAATCTAACGCATGTTAGTTTTCCCTCTAGCACAAGTACAAGGGAATTTTCCACAAGAACATGGCATGGTGAATTAAATCTAACATGTGTTAGCTTTCCTACCTGTACAACCACATTGCACCATGAAGAAAATCTAATGAATGTTAGATGTCCTTAAAGCAAAAGCATAAGTGAAATGCATAGTACATGCTAGATGTGCTTCCAGCACAAGCACAATGGAAGCAATAGTTAAAGTATAAAGTATTGCATGTTGAATGAAATCTAACACGTGTTAGGTTTCCTGCCAGTACAAGAACATTGCAACATGAAGGAAATATAACACATGTTAGCTTTCCCTCTAGCACAAGCACAAGAGCATTTTTTGCAAAATTGAATGGGTCCCCCCATTTTAAGGCTTTACCAGCGTATTCATTATCAATGACAATGGGCCTAGCCGCCCAGGTAATATTTACATGCATGGCCATTTATTTCTATTTTAGGATTTGAACTTTCATTGGTATAATTTCTACAATATGAGCCATTCAATTTTTCGATGGAGATGTCAAGAATGCAGAGTTATATTGCTTCACTTATGGATATCCATTGACATCTTTTATACTTGTTTCACCTTTTGGATTCCATGACTGAAAGCATGGAATCCAAAAATAGGAATGATAGTTCAATTATTTTGTTTTTTGTTAACTATGCATCAACTTAATGGAATTATGTAGCTTATTCTGGAACACCAAAATGCTTGTATAAGGGAAATGGTAATTGTCTTCATTGAAATTGTGAAACAAATGAACCATCACTTCTTTGTAATACCTCTACTAATCAATATCAATATTTTAAGTTTATTTCTAAATAAATTCCTAGTGCTACTCATAAAGTATTTGTCAAACAATCCCCATCAAAACATTAAATAATATTAACTAGTAATTACCTTTCAAAGAGTATGGAGATTTTTTTGAAATGTACATAGCTAATACATGTTAAAAAAGTATAGATAAAATTTTAGCAATCAAACTTTGAGTTTATTGCATTTGGGATGATTATACGTCCAACTTCATGAATAAATTTGTATTTCTTTCACCTATAAAATTCAAGATGATTTATAAACATATTTTAATTTGTTAGGACATAATTTTGGGTAATAGTATATATTTGATATCATGAAATATGGGCATGTGTATGAGATCGTTGATAATTTATCAACATTGTCTTAGAAAGACTATGGTCTATGTTAACAATTGATTTTTGTTCCAAGATCTCTAAGCACCATTTATATTATATCATTTCATTTTATTTACTATTTTTTATTATTGGATTGTTACCCATGGTATTCAATGATTGATCCCTTAATTAAATTGTGACTCAATATGCCTATTATGAACCTAACTTGACCCTTTCTCTTGATAATTTGTAGTTACTAGTCCATGCATAAACATGGAATGGTGAGCCTCAATTGCCCAATAATTCAACATGAGTTAAAAAGTTGATTTTCCAATTGATTTCGTAATGCCATCTTTCAAACCCTGGTTTGTTAGTAGTTGAATTTTCATTCAAATATATATATATATATATATATATATATATATATATATATATATATTATAATATATATATATATATTTGAATGAAAATTGAAGAGAATCCTAACTAGACTTTCCAACCAGTCCTTGATTAATGGAAGTTTGTCCCTTGATTTCCTAACTTTATGAAATTCATTACAAAAGATTACTTTCCCTTTTACTTTCCCTTGTTCTTTAATGCTTGGCATATTCTGAGAATCGAGAAGGGCCACAATCCCTTGATTCTTTCACAGACATGGATAGTTGTTTAGAATAGTAATTGAAGTGAACAAACTTTATTTTATGTCCCCGCAGGGGACGGTATAGTAATCGTGTAGAGCTATTAATTCATCAGTACGATGAAATTTTTTATTTATTTTTATACAGTTATACTTTACAAAACCGAATTTTCATTTAACATAATTTTAATAAAATATATCTTTATGCAATGGTACTGGCTATTAAGAATGACCTCCTCCTTGGGAATTGACGCCCTAGATGCGGCGATGTGAGGTCATAATGTATCACAACATAGATTAATGCATCAAGCTTTTTGTTGGATTCGATGGCCCTTGGGGTTTGCACTGGACGATTACTGACACATGTTGCATTCGATTACTGACACATGATTTTGATATCCTAGTTATTGTTGTTTGCTATTGAATAAATAGAAACACAATGTGGATGAAATATGCTGAGGACTCTCTGTCATATAAATGCCATGAAAGGACTATTGTATCGCATCATACTTTCTGAATCTGGTGTCTAGGTATCGTCAAGACACAAATATTCCAGATACTTGAATCGTTTATAAGCGTATCAAATAAATTGATATTTGATTAGGTTTAGGTATATTCAGCAGACTTAGGTCATGTCATATTGTAAATATAGACATTGATTTATTTGTTGGAGATACTAAGTTATTGTGGAAAACTAATCAAGTGTCTTGATTTGCAATCTAATCAAACAAGAGTAACTGTAATACACAATAGATTACCTAGAGTGTAAAACGTAGAGGAAGCACCTTGGGAATTTCTCCAATGTAATCTATAGCGATATTTCTCAGAGCAGAAAATTTATTGTTTAAGCTGAGAATTACTGTGGATGTAATGGAAAGGACATGTCGAAGCTACTATCAACTAATTCTCCACAGGAACACACTCTCGAATTAAGCTTAATGAAACTAAGACCAAACACTGGGCGGGTGCCATATCATTTTAATATTATGTCGACATTCAACATTAGTTGATGAAGCACATCATGCATAAGCCATCCAAATATCATGTTTAAACATCCTAAGATCAAATCCATTTACACATTCCACAACTTTAATCAAAGAATAAATATAACCTTTAACGATTTAGCACTTCGCCCTGTGTCACATATCTTTAATTACTTATTTCTCCATTATTTCGATTTGACGCCATTAATTTTTCAAACCTCATTGACTGTCATTTAGTAAATGAAATGAATAAACTTGAATCATTCATTGGGATGATCTGTACTTTCTCGTCAGATCCTTACATTCCACTTGTTAATAAAATTGAGGTCTCCTCTCCACCTTAGCAAATGCTATCATTATAGCTCCCTGACGTGGCATCAATAAAACACAGGTCTCCTCTCCACCTTAGCAAATGCTATCATTACAACTCCTAGACGTGGCATACTCGATGGTGAACGGTATGCGTGAAGACATGTCGTGACAGTAAAATCTAGACTTCCTAAACGACACCTATCCCTCTCATGCACAGATTATTAATGCAGCAATTACAGTCTCTGTACCTTGTCAGTTATTACTTGACACGCCCTATCTTAATACATCTTGAAAAACTTACAAGCTAAGGTGGTGAGGACCATACCTGGCGCCACCATACCTCAGTCTCTGTACCTTGTCAGTTATTACTTGACACGCCCTATCTTAATACTTCTCAAAAAACTGACAAGCCAAGGCGGTAAGGACCATACCTTCCGGATGTTTCTTGTGGGATGGTTTTTACAATGCATTCACCCATCAAAATTCTGGTTCACTCTCGGTCTTGTTCTGTTTTTTTCTCACTGAAATCCTAAGTTTTGGAATCCTGTGTTTCCTATTCTAGTTCAATCTCTGTCTCGTTTTGTTTTTTACTCGCAGAAATCCTAAGTTTTGGAATCCTGTGTTGCCTATTCTGGTTCAGTCTCTGTCTTGTTCTGTTATTTTCTCGCTGAAATCCTAAGTTCTGGAATCCTGTGTCACCCATTGTGGTCATGGGGCATCTTTGTAGAATTGAACTTGACAATGCAACTGCTGTTGAATAGGATTCCAAAATTTTCAAGGGTTTTGAGAGAGCTGGGTGGATAGAATTCATTAGGAAATTTCGTGGCTATAGTAGAGGAGTCACAGTAGCCTTCGCTAAATCGTTTGATGGAGAAAGGGTTGCGGTCAGGGATGTAAAATTACAGATTGATGAGGACTTCATCGCTGCGGCCATGGGTTTGTCAAATGAGGGTGAGAAATGGGGCAAGCACGCGCAGCTCAAGAATGTTCCATGGAAGCAGCTATTAGCTAATCCTGTCGATCTTGAGCAATATACTAAAGGTATGGATTTGACCTATTTCAAACCTAAATGGAGGAAGATGTTTAAACCTATCTGTTATTTGATCACCTATGATGGTCGATATGGCAACATTTTGAGGTATCATGTTAGGCTTTTCATGGCCACATTGGGGTTTCAGTTGAACTTACCCTATTTCTTGCTGCTTAGCCTCAAAGCTATGGCATCGCACTATCATGGCACATATAAGGAATCCGAACAGGTTTTATGTCATTTTGGCCTAATTAGAATCCTCGTTGAGTTCCATCTTAATCAATTGGGCCAAACATGGCTTGAATTCTTAGAAAGAAATGGGTTCGATAGGGGGATATCGGAATGGTTAGCACCAACCCCAGATGTTGAGTGTCTTTCCCCTCCAGATATGGATCAAACTTCTATCCCTGAAACTGAAATATCCTTTCCTGTGGATACCACTCTTGACCACCCTGATCCAAGATCTTCTTTCCATGAGGAATCGGTCTCATTGGAGCCAGCGAAAGAAAATCAGGTTCACTCAGAGTTATGTGTCCAAGGGGATGTTAAGTAGTTGACAGATTCAATGCCTCTGTCACCAAACTGTAGTCAATTCATAGGTTCAATTGCTCAAACACACTGTGAGTCTCATCTTTATAATGAATCCCTAGATGATATCTTTGATTCTGTTTTAAGAAGTTTTGGGGTTGTTCATTTGTTGAATAATTTGAATAAATTAAAATATTTGGTTCAAACGGATGTTCCTAAGGTTAGCAATGTAAATGCAGTTGCTTAGACTGGTCAAAATTATGTTGCAGTTGAACAAAACAATGTTTCTAGTAATATAGTGAAAAATGATTTTGCACAGAGGACGGTAAAAAATGACCAGATTGATGATCACAAGTATCTAGGCAAAAAAGATGTTCCACCAATAAAAAATCTGCAACCTAGAAAGACTGTTGGTAGGCCTATAAATAGTGTAAAATCCAAAAGACAATCCTGTCTTCTATCCGGCTATGCTAGGTATAGTAAGGCAAAAGAAAACAAGTAGAGAGGTCAACCATAATTGATTTCGGTCATTGACATACCAGATCAGGATGAATCAAAACCTGACGCAGATCCGCAAAAGAGGGAGAACGAGGTAGTGAAAGAATCTGATAATGTCACTCTAGAATGTGAAAAAAGATTTGAGAAGAGTTCTGATGTAGTTGTAGAAAAAGTTAAAAAACAAGAACAATAGAATTCTCAACCTTCTGGTCCTGGTATAGATGTAACGCTTCAGAAAATTAATGAAGAATCAAATGTTTCAGACAGTCAACAACAAGCAACAAATATGGATGTGGGTGAAAAGCAAGGTTGTACTGCTAATTGTAGGAATTTGGTAGATTATTATTAGGCTACCATGTATTCAATGGTACAACAAATTATAGATCTTAAAGGTAGAATTGGAGATCTCAAAACAGAGAAAAGATTGCTAAATGAACAACACCAGGCCAAGGTGTGTGAGCTTAAGAAGAGGCTCAAAAAATCTACTGGTAATGTAGTTATTAATACAACAGGTGTAAATATCTTCGTCAACCCCAGTTCCAGTGATTTTGTGAAGAAATCATAGTATCATTTTGATTTTTGTCCCAGTATATGTAGCTACTTATATATATTTTGTTTGAAGGTAAGTTTTAGTTTGATTTAAATTATTGAGCCTTATTTTAATTATTAATTGGTGTCTAGCTCTATAATAAGAAGCAACTGGAGAATCAGAAATTCTGCAACCACTTCATGTTGTATTAATTTTTTTTTCATATTTTTACTTATTCATATTTTTTCTTTTTCTCTATCTCAGATATGTGGATTGTGGATGTGTATTTTGGTCAAATTATATCGAGACCATATGTCGGGCATTGATGCAACATGCGTGGCTCAACGAGTAAGACCCCTGGGACTCGACAGATCTACTGGAACTGTTTTCCTTAAAACCATAAGGGAACAGGAATATAAATTTAAGCTAGTTTTGACTGTAATAATTAATTTAGGATAAACCTTGAACAATATTCCTAAATTAATTTCTTGGGGTTTCAACGATGATATGCTAGGAAAAGTATTTTTTTTCTATATTGGGATATGGTTTGTTTATATACTGGGATATGAGTATGAGGAAGACGATATCCTTTATTTGTTTTCTGAAAAATGTTGTGGACTAATTTCAATAGATATTAACACAAATGTTTAGTGCATTAATGTTTCAGATTTGTTTGGATCTGAATGTCTTATCTTACTAGTAAATTTTGTAATATTAATGTCGTCTGTTGTTTTTAATTTTCTTATTTTATAACTGAAGATCGTGACAAGGATTCCTCTCCTTCTATTTCTGCGTTATTCGACCATATTACCAATCATATGTTATATGGGTAGTTCAGTGATGCTAGTACTTCTTTCATGATCCGTGTAACCATGACTTATGCCTTACAAGTAAGAATCCTAGTACAGAGCATTTCTAGAATAAAAGCCTTATAATCTCTATATGTGCTGAGTTACATAGATTAGATACTAGTACTTGTGTCATAAGGCTGGTAATCCTCTACTTACATGTCTAAACGGATACATGGTACTATCTGTAACTGGTTTACTGTTAGAGTAAACCATATCCTAGTAATTTTATAGTTGTAATCAATTTGATTTAATAATACTGTAATTATACTAGTAAATAGAGATAGCTCAAATTAACTGGCCTCATAGTATTTTATAAATCATGCCTCTTACTAAGGACATATATATCCTTTATCTGTTTTCTGAAAACTGTTGTGGACAAATTTCAATAGATATTAACACGAATGTTTAGTGCATTGATGTTTCAGATTTGTTTGGATCTGAATGTCTTATCTTTCTAGTAAATTTTGTAATATTAATGTCGTCAAGAAAAAATGGAAAAAAATCTAAAACTAACTTTAATATAAGAAAGAACCTTAGAAAATGCTTCTATAAGTGCAACCAGTCAACTTTCTGTGAGATATGAATAAAGTACCTGTGTTCATTGCTGAATGGAATCGAAACCTGAATGCGTGCTCTTTGGAGTCTTTGACAAACCAAACACACACAGCCTATTTCGGCAGATGAAAAATGCCTAGATCAGCTGAAGAAGTCCTGGAAGTTGAAAAAAAGCCCAAATTAAAACCTCGCTCTGTTATTCTTGCATGTGTGCTAGCCCAAATTAAAACCTCGCTCTGCTGTTCTTGCATGTGTGCTATCTGGAGACTGACTAACCAAACACACACACAGCTTGTTGTGGCAAATGAAAAATGCCCAGATCAACTTCTTGCGATGCGTGCTCTTTGGATATTGTTTGGGCCTAGATCAACACCTGGCGTTGCGTGCTCTTTGGACCAAACAAAAACTGTTTTCCCCACTTGATCTAGCAATGGAAAATCCATATCAATGTTTGAAATTGGCAACAAGGATCCCCATATTAGCGTTTGCCAGTGTTTGAAATTGGCAACAAGGATTTTCTGTTTGTTTTTTTTTGAAAAAACATTCCCTCATTTCTGTATTTGTTTTGTTTTTAATTAATTCCTTTAATTGATTAATTGATTCATTTATAGTCTAACAATATAAACTTTTTTGTTTTTTGTTTTTTATTTCCTTTTGTTTTTTTAAATTCCTTTTGTTTTTTTTTTTAATTCCTTTAATTGATTAATTGATTATAACCTTTTTTTTTCCTTTTGTTTTTTTTAATTCCTTTTGTTTTTTTTTAATTCCTTTAATTGATTGATTGATTATAACTTTTTTTTTTCCTTTTTTTTTTTTTTTATTTCCTTTTGTTTTTTTTATTTCCTTTTGTTTTTTTTTTAAATTCCTTTAATTGATTAATTGATTCATTTATAGTCTAACAATATAAATTTCCCATTAAACGTACTAGCTTTAAATGATTTAAACGTTTCAACAATATTATTGATCTGTCGGATCTCAACTCGTGTGCATTTAAAGTTTAAAAAGATGCTTTACTAATTTGCCTATTCATGAATAATCATCAATGTAATCAATTGAATGTTTACAATCTCAAATAACAACAAGCTGAACAGGAAATGAAACAGCAAAAGAGAAACAGAAACAGGAAATGAAAGATGAGAGTCTCAAAACACAGAAGTTGTTAACGGAGTTCACCCCCTTCACTGGGCTATGTCTCCGGGTCCCTCTCCAATGGGTACTGATCCAATTAATCTCTTTAAAATGGTACAAAATGGTTATGGCATCAACTTCAGCAACTGTAAACAGAATGTTGTACAAGCCCTCAAGGCTTCTCTTCTAAAAATTACAATTGGCCTTCAAGAGCAAAGAAAAACCCAACTATAACAGAGACTAGTCGACTTCCATAGGAACAACATCTGGGCAAATTTACAGCAAAACACTCTCTCCTCTTACTGGCTGAAACATCTGTTTATAAAATAGCAGGTCGAATGTTCAAAACTGATTCTGCTGCATCTGTTCTATCTCCCACAGGACTTCCCTCACAACAGAAATGATGTGCTGAGTGCTAAAGCAACGGAATCCCCTTAGAAATGTGGCCAACATCCTCTATTTAAGCATTCAGTGGGAGGATAAGTAACGGGTTCGACTCGTGTGCTACCCGTCTTCTCATATTCCATATGCTATCTTTTAATTACCGTCGAAACGTTTCAACTGGCTGTATATATCACGTTACATTCATTTATGTTCCACTAAATGTGGCAACGACTCCATCTACCACACAATAGTTTAATTTTGGAACATGTGACTTATCCTATTAGGTGCCGACCCCATGGAGTATAGCTAAGCTTCGACTTGTTTAATAACCATTGTACCATATTGGATCAGTGTAATTTTTGAAGATGAATAATCCACCGGATCATTCCTCCCCATTGGAGAGATTTTGGACTGCCAAAAGCCTGAGTCACTCGGCAAGTAAGTGAGGGTACAACTCCCTCACTTTTCCAATCTCTATCCATCTTGCTTTTCTAGGATGCATGCCTTTAAGCCCCACTCGAAGGTACTCAGCATTCCCCCTTCGTGAAGTCTTTACAATTTCGTCAAGAATAACATCATCCTGCAATTCTTTCATATATTCGGGTGCCATATCATCAACTGAAGGAATCTGTATGTTAGTTTCCTCATCCATGATCATAGGAGGCTCATACAATTTAAGATTCTCAACATTGACAACTGAATAGATTTGCATGTATGGAGGTAAATTCAAGCGAAAAGCATTAGTACCGATCTTTTCCAAGATCTCAAATGGACCATACCTGATAGGCTTAAGATTTTTACCTTCACCTTTCATTCTCTCTTTGGTGATATGTAACCAAACTCGGTCACCAACCTGAAATTGATGATCTACTCGATGCTTGTCATGTCTGGCTTTGTACTTTCCCTGGCTCTTCTCCAACTGTTCTCGAACTGCCTGCTGCACTGCTTGGATTCTCTGAATAAACCTTAAAGCTTTATCTACATCATGATGTCCATCCACTGCATCTTTGCCAAAAGAGAAGTCCATAGGTGTTTTTGGCAGATAACCAAAACATGTTTCAAAAGGAGATTTCTTCGTGGAAGAATGAACTGCATGGTTGTAAGCATGCTGTATGTACTGCAACTACTCATCCCAGAGTTTAGGATGTTTACTACAATATCCTTGGAGTAGCTGAACCACTGTTCTGTTTACTACCTCTATTTGCCCATCGGTCTGTGGATGAAAAGCTGTACTTTTCTTAAGTTTAGTATCCATGAGCTCCCATAATGTTGACCAGAATTCTCCCAAGAACCGAGAATCCTGATCAGATACAATAGGCATGGGTAGCCCAAAATGTACCCAAACATTCTGAAAGAAAAGATGAGTTGTTTGTTCAGCAGTGATATGTTTGTTACATGGCATCAAGATACACATTTTGCTGAATCTATCCACAACAACATATAGATAATCATGCCCTTTTCTAGACATAGGTAGTCCTCCTACAAAGTCCATAGAAATGCTTTCCCAAGGACGAGAAGAAACTGGAAGAGGTGTGTACAAACCCAATTTCCTGTTGCTAGGCTTACTTGTTGCACACATAACACAACCTCTTATGTATTTAGCTACAGTTTCTTGCATCTGAGGCCAATAACAATGATTCTGCAATACTGTCAACGTTTTACTTACTCCAAAATGCCTTGCAATCAATGAACTGTGTGCTTCTCGAATCACATGCACCCTCTCTTTTTCTAGAATACAGAGTTTACCGAGATGATACAAAAGCTGATTATGCACATAATAGTTCTCTTTCTGTTTACCATGTATTAGTGATGCATATACGTTTTTAAAATCCTTATCTTCTGCATACTGTTCAATATAACTTTCATGTGTTAATGAACTGTCCTGAAGAATAATTGAAGTGTTTGTAGGCGGCCTCGATAACATTTCTTCTACCTTATTATGAATTCCCTTTTTGTATTTAATTATGAGATGAAACTGTTGTAAAAATCCCATCCATTTTAGATGCCTATTTTGCTGTACTTTAGTTTGAGATTGCAGATATTGAAGTGGCTGATGATCAGTATGTATGATTGTTTCTTTTCCCATGATATAATGTTTCCACTTCTTCACACTCTGTACTAAAGCATACAATTCTTTGTCATAAGTCGGATAGTTACTTATCGCAGTAGAGAACGTTTCTGAATGGTAACAGACTGGCTTCCTCCCTTGCATCAAAACGGCTCCCATGGCAAACCCGCTGGCATCAGTTTCAATCTCAAATGGCTGCTGCAAATCTGGCAAAGTTAGAACCGGTGCTGTGCTAATCCTTTCCTTCAAAGCGTCGAAGGCTTTCTGATGCTTTCCTCCCCACTGGAAAATCTCTTTAACACTTGTCAACGCATGTAATGGAGCAGCAATGGAAGAAAACCCATAAATGAACTTCCTCCAATACTGGACCGCGCCCAGAAAACTTCTGACTTCGGTAACAGTGTTAGGCCGTGGCCAGTTTATAATGATAGCAACCTTGGATGGATCCACACGCAGGTGGCCTCCACCAATAATATGGCCCAGATATACTAAAGAAGTTTTAGCAAATTCACATTTGGACATCTTTACATAAAGTTTCTCCTTCTTCAGTACGTCTAAAACTTTCTTCACATGTACAATATGCTCCTCCCAGGTTTTGCTAAACACAAGGATATCATCCAGGTATACAATTACAAAATCATCAATGAATGGTCGAAAGACATCATTCATGACCCGCATGAAAGTAGAAGGAGCGTTACATAGCCCGAAAGGCATCACAAGCCATTCATACAAACCCTGTTTTGTTTTAAACGTTGTTTTCCAAGCATCATTTTCAGCAACTCGGATTTGATGATACCCACTACACAGATCCAGTTTAGTAAAGTAAATTGCATGTTTCAGCTGATCATGAAAATCATCAATGCGAGGAAGAGGGAACCTATTTTTAATGGTGATTTTGTTAAGGGCTCTATAGTCAATGCACATCCTCCAAGACCCATCCTTCTTTGGAACCAAGACTATAAGAGAGCCACAAGGAGAAGTGCTTGGCCGGATGACCCCCTTCTCAATCAGCTCCTGAACCTACTTCTTGATTTCCTCATTCTGCATTACAGACATCCGGTACATAGCTATGTTCGGGAGTGGCACATCCTGCTACAAATGTATCTCATGCTGAATCTCTCTCTTTGGTGGTAACCCTTTCGGATATTGAAACAAATAATCATACTCAGAGATGATTTCAATCAGTTCAGATTTATGTTTCGGATCACTTCCTTCAAAAGATTTAGAGATCTCATCATTTTTCACCTTAACCATCATTAATACAAATTTTTTACTAGCATTTACCAGCCTCTTCATTTGTCCTGTAGAAACTATTGCTAGATTGGTTTTTATCTTATGTGCTCGTACAATATACTCTACACCATCTTTAAAAAGATGATACTTATTATGCTCTCTATAAAAGACTGCTTTACGGTCATACAAATATGGACTCCCAAGTACAATTCCACAAATGTCAAGTGGTACTACATCTAATTCTACCTCATCCATGAACTTTTCAGTGATTGCAAATTTCAAAACACATTTCTTTGTAACTTGCAACTGTGTATCATTAGTAACCCAACCAAGAGGATAGGCTTTTTCATGAGGCATAGTAACTAAATGTAATTTCTTAACCACTTCTTCCGATATTAGATTTACTTGTGATCCACTATCAAACAATGTATCAATCTTGGTGTGATTTGCAATGACACGAACATGAAACAGTGCACTTCTACTTTTATCATGTTGCTTAGAAGTAGATGGAAGATTTGTACTTGCACTAGAACTTGATTTTGCATCAATGGGAAGTGAGATACCTTTACCCTTACCCTGGGTTCTGACAGCTGTAACCTTTGTTTCATCACCGGAGTCAGATCCCAAGTCTTGAACAACTACTGCAGTATTTTTTGCTTTGCCTTTATCTTTGTTTCCTTTGTACTTCTTTGGCCTTAACTCCGGATGAAGTTTCCAACACTTAGAGACATCGTGTCCCTTCTAACAATGCGAACATGTAGGCTTTTCACCCTCTTTCTTAACAGTAGCCATCTTTTTTTCCCCCTTATCTTTACCTTTCTTTTTGCTGTCAAATTTAAATGATTTCTTCACAAAAGTGTCATTAGCATGCTTCCCCCTAGCTTCTAAATGTGTGGCTTGAACACATACAACATCCAAATTACTGGGGTTAAACATCAACAAAGTATGTCTCAAATAAGAATGCATGCCACCAATGTACTTAAGAAGAGTTTCCTGTGTATCTAATGGAACATTCAATGTAATAGCCCTCTTCCTGAATTCATGAGTATAGTCTTGAATATTTTGTCCTTTAGCTTGTCTAAACATTTGCCAACTCATGGTTAATTGTTGAATATGGCCTAAAGGATAAAATTGCTTCATTAATACTTCAATGAATTCATTCCAAACTGAAATAATTTTACCGTTCTTTCGAAGATCTTGTTGAATCTTGCTCTCCCACCACATAAGAGGACATTCCACTCATTCTCAAAGTGGCCAATTGAATCCTGGAAGGGTCATCAGTAATGCCCTGCACCCTGAAATATACTTCAAGCTGCTTGATCCAATTGTCTAACTTTTCAGCATCTAAATCTCCATTATAAATTGGCAATTCGAATTTAACATCCAATTTGAAATAAGGCATATTAGCATTATTCGAATGAGAAGTATAAGAAGAAGAGAAAGTCTAATTAGTGTCAAGAGGATCACCATCACCTCCTACTCCTTTACCCTTTTCTTCCTTCTTCAGTTCTGCATCTCTGGATGAAGAACCTTCTTCCTTCTTCCTCCTTTCTGCTCGCTCATCAAGTAGCAGTTCCATCATGCCTTTCATGCTGATAAAAGCCTTTAAAAACTCAGCTTCAGAAACAAGAGATTTCTCTCTCTTCGGTTCATCTTCTTCCCCTCGTGGAGAAGACATGGCTCTTGAGAATGTCCTCCTCGAGCCAATCTTAGGATCCCCTTCAATTAATTCTCCTTCACCAAGCTTTGATTTAGACCTCGTAAGCATTCACAAACTTGCACTAGCAGTTAACCAGCTCTGATACCATAATATGATCTGTCGGATCTCAACTCGTGTGCATTTAAAGTTTAAAAATATGCTTTACGAATTTGCCTATTCATGAATAATCATCAATGTAATCAATTGAATGTTTACAGTCTGAAATAACAACAAGCTGAACATGAAATGAAACAGCAAAAGAGAAACAGAAACAGGAAATGAAAGATGAGAGTCTCAAAACACAGAAGTTGTTAACGAAGTTCACCCCCTTCACTGGGCTACGTCTCCGGGTCCCTCTCCAATGGGTACCGATCCAATTAATCTCTTTAAAATGGTACAAAATGGTTCTGGTATCAACTTCAGCAACTGTAAACAGAATGTTGTACAAGCCCTCAAGACTTCTCTTCTAAAAATTACAATTGGCCTTCAAGAGCAAAGAAAAACCCAACTATAACAGAGACTAGTCGACTTCCATAGGAACAACATCTGGGCAAATTTATAGCAAAACACTCTCTCCTCTTACTAGCTGAAACATCTATTTATAAAACAGCAGGTCGAATGTTCAAAACCGATTCTGCTGCATCTGTTCTATCTCCCGCAGGACTTCCCTCACAACATAAATGATGTGCTGAGTGCTAAAGCAACGGAATCCCCTTAGAAATGTGGCCAACATCCTCTATTTAAGCGTTCAGTGGGAGGATAAGTAACGGGTTCGACTCGTCTGCTACCCGTCTTCTCATATTCCATATGCTATCTTTTAATTACCGTTGAAACATTTCAACTGGTTGTATATATCACGTTACATTCATTTATGTTCCACTAAATGTGGCAACGGCTCCACCTACCACACAATAGTTTAATTTTGGAAGAGGTGACTTATCTTGTTAGGTGTCGACCCCATGGAGTATAGCTAAGCTTCGACTTGTTTAATAACCATTGTGCCATATTGGATCAGTGTAATTTTTGAAGATGAATAATCCACCGGATCAATTATACCCTAAATGTAACTAGGTTTAAATGGTTTAAATGTTCCAACAATATTATAGCATATATGTTGGAATACATCATGGAAATTTCTAACAAACTAGCCTAGTTCTTGGAATACATCGTGGAATTTTCTAACAAATATAACATGGATAAAACATACTTTGAGGAATGTCCAAGAAGCATGGAATATTTAATAACATTGTGGTTTAAAATATTGTTTGTAGAGAAAGGAATAATGAATATTTCACCGCACCCAATCAAAGTGTAAACTTCACATGATGGGGGAGCCAATGGAATTAAGGGAGGGGTAATGAATTCAGAAGTTAAAATATGAATTAAAGTTGAAATTTATGGAGATAAGTGATCCCTAAAATCCAACTAGGTGACTTGAGAATGAGGGGAGAAGTCATATTAGATGATGGTAGAGTAAATTATGAAGAAAGTATAAGAACCATAGAGAATACCATGGTGAGTTTCCAAGAAGAGAGGGAGGTATAAGAAGTGGTTGAGGGATTCCATATGAGGGAGGTATAGGGAAAATGATAGACTCAAGTGGGGCATGTCTAGTCACAATGGAAAGAATTTTGGCATGTCTGGTCATACTGGGTACCTTGCAAAATGCCTCAGTTTGTTATTTTGGATAAGGATCCATATCCATGTGTAAGAAGTTTTAGTCTCGTTCCCCCTGTTGGTTTTTCTACATTCTAGCAAGTGTATAATGCAAGCTATTGGAATGACAACAAGCCCTATGATTGCAGGTACTTTGTTGAAAGACACCAGTTACATGGTCTTTTAGTTCATGTAGAAGAGGTTTCGAGTTCCATTCCCAACCTTGGTGTTCTATTTATGTAGCAAGTCTATTATGAAATCTATCATATGGTATTTAACACATTGAGTGGTTCAGTGAATGGGGCTTCAACCTTATATAATAATTCCTCTCACCCAACATAGGATATCTTGATAACCTTAAGTGTTAGATATCAACATATACATGTAGGTTGCTAAAGGTTTCATAGAATCACCTTTATGATTGACACAAGTTTAAAATCAATTGGAGACCTTAACCAACCTCCTGTAGGAGATGTCTAAAGAAAAGAAATAACAAAGAAGACATACAGAGCACTCGATGTTTGTTAGAGGGTCACTACAATATTGAATTCCTTGTTTTGAACAATTATGTCATGATGGCCACATCAGACACCTTCTCGATGGGAAGAAAACCATACCAGTGCTAAATCTATAAGCCATAGTGACATTATCCCAATAGGCATCCCATGCGACAAAATATCAGACATCTAGGAATACAATATTCCTTGTACCGAAGAAGTATATGAAAGAAAACATGATGGATGCATATATGGTGCAAGCATCTAAGACAAGCACAATGGGGGGTGGAAGGTGGATACAAAGGACAAAAATGTTATAGTGGATTAAACAATCAAGGACACAGTGGAGACCCTACTTAAATTTATTTTATCTTATGTTTACCTTATATAATAATTCCTCTTACCCAACATAGGATATCTTGATAACCTTAAGTGTTAGATGTCAACATACACATGTAGGTTGCTAAGGGTTTCATAGAATCACCTTTAGGATTGAAACAAGTTTAAAATCAATTGGACACCTTAACCAACCAACTAGATAGGATATGTCCAAGGAAAATAAATAACAAAGAAAACATGTGGAGCACTCGATGTCTGATAGAGGGTCACTACAATATTGAATTCCTTGTTTTGAACAATTATGTCATGATGGCCACATAGAGGGTCACTAAAACATGATGGATGCATACATGGTGAAAGAATCTAAGACAAGCACAATGGGGGGGTGGAAGGTGGATACAAAGGACAAAAATGCTATAGTGGGTTAAACAATCAAGGACACAGTGGAGCCCCTACTTAATTTTTCTTATCTTATGTTTACCTTATATAATAATTCCTCTCACCTAACATAGAATATCTTGATAACCTTAAGTGTTAGATATCAACACACATATGTAGGTTGCTAAGGGTTTCATAGAATCACCTTTAGGATTGACACAAGTTTAAAATCAATTGGACACCTTAACCAACCGACTAGATAGGAGATGTCCAAGGAAAAGAAATAACAAATAAGACATGCAGAGCACTCGATAGGAGATGTCCAAGGAAAATAAATAACAAAGAAAACATGATGGATGCATACAGGGTGCATAGGAGATGTCATGATGGTCACATAGAGGGTCACTAAAACATGATGGATGAATACATGGTGCAAGCACCTAAGACAAGCACAATGGGGGGTGGAAGGTGGACACAAAGGACAAAAATGTTATAGTGGATTAAATAGTGAAGGACACAATGGAATTTCACTATGGCACATCAAGAGGAATTTCACTAAACCTCAATCCATGTGCAGACATTGTCATATTATAGAGCACAAGATTACATATTGCCTATAGTTGATATAGAAATAGAGATAAATGAATATGATCA
This sequence comes from Larix kaempferi, assembly GCA_027924585.1. Taxonomy (NCBI): domain Eukaryota; kingdom Viridiplantae; phylum Streptophyta; class Pinopsida; order Pinales; family Pinaceae; genus Larix; species Larix kaempferi. Next base: position 6,893,469 of record BSBM01000319.1, read on the forward strand.
CTACAAATCCTTGAAACAAGGAGTATAGAACTATCTAATATTTGAACATCGTTGTCACCTATCTATATAAGATTGGTAAATAGATATAAAACTATGCAATCATAAGAGTGAAGGATGTTGAAGTAGACATCAATGGGGTAATGAACAAACAATGCAACCCTCCCAAGTACGATGAAAACAATGCAACCCTACATCTCAAGTAGGATTTGAGACTGTTAATTTAAGAGTGGTTTCCCCATTGGATCTTGCAAAATAATGCAACAAGTACGATGAAAATAAAACCTTTCATTGATCAATTAGAGGAGTTTATACAAGGAGAAGTAAGGGTTTAGGCATTGGATGTAACCTTAAGAGGAACCTATGAGTAATGGTTGGTCACTCATAGAGATAGCATATCCAAATGGGAAGGTTTGTTTGTTTATGGTGTGTACAAGTCTAAAGGTAGAATAATATTAGATGCAAATAATGATATTGTAGTGCAAATAAGAAATCAAATTATGACACATATCTAGACAGATTTGATTATGGGATGCATATGACACTGATATGGACACATTATGATGCAATTGTAGATGCACTAAGACATAAAAGTAAAGGGGACACAAATGGGATGAGATGTGGAAACATTAATGGAACACAACATAATATTAGAAACATAATATATGAAAAAACAAAAGAAAATACCAAATTATGTAAATTTACTTTAAAAAAAAAACAAGTTATCTCAATTTACTTTCCAAAACAAATACCAAATTATCCAAATTTACTTTAAAAAAAAAACAAATTATCTAAATTTATCAAGTAATATTGTTTTTGGAAAAATCCAAAAAATACCAAATCAACTAAATTTGCCGCTAAAAAAAATGGGCTGCCTTTGCTCTACCACATTCAACAGTTAACTTATCAAGTTATTACCAAACTGAAGCACTGGTCTGAGCTGTTTTTGAGCTGCCAGATCCTTTTTTTTCGCTCTGCATGTTTCCTTTGTCCTCTGGCTCATCATAGGATATGTTCCTGGGTTTGGGTGTGGCTTATTTTGGTTACACTGTCCAAAGAGCATGCGTGCAAGCAGAAGATAAGTTACAGGTCGACTAAATTGCTGGTGGAGGTCTAGGTTTTGGGGGCACATTCGAGGCCAGTACTGAATCTGCAAACTTGTTGGGACAATCTCTCTTAAAGGTATCTTTGGAAAACACTCTGCCACTATGTTGTGCATTCATTGTATTTAATCAAACTATAACATATTTGTGAATGGTGCAATATGTTCAACATTTTCGTTCAGTTATGATACCATCATAGTAGTATTATACAGTAAGTAATGGAGTTTACTCATTAGTGATTTATATAAACATAGTAGGCTATAGTTCTTACTAGGTTCTATCATCACCTAGCTTCTATCATCACTGAATTACTTGAAAGAAGCAGGTTCTAGAGAGTTGCTTTTATCTTAGAGAGCTAATTCATTTAGTTGCTTCCATGTAAGTTTCCTTTGATTGAGATTTGCTTTCCCTTCAATTCACAAAGCTAGAACGTTAATTTTTTAATAAATAGAATAATCACCCTCTCATGACGTGAACGCACATCTTCCACCATTCTTTCAAGCAAGTGAACATCCTTCATCTTTCAAGGCGAGTTCTCACATTACTTTTGTATGATAGCTAGGTCTCACGGTCCCAATCCTATGGAGATTTAAACATCATGAGTGCAAAATGGAAATAAAGGGGTATACTCTACCATGCTGCTATCATGAATGCAGAGATAAGCATACATTACATAATTGCTTCTGCGGCTTCCTAAAAACCATCTCTGTGCAACCCGAACTGTGCGGCTGGATAAATAAAATTTGTGCTCCAGAATTTCAAGGAGATAAAGTAGAAATCATGGATTCAGCAATGGAGGGTCATTGTCCCAGTTGAAGGTTATTGAGACAGAGAACAGTCAATATCATGGATTCAACAATGGAGGGTCATTGTCCCAGTTGAAGGTTATTGAGATAGAGAACAGTCAATATGGTAACATGTTTAATTGGAGACTGATACTCTTCATGTCCATCTTTAGCACCTTCAGACCATCCATTGTCGAAGTCATGAGTCTTGCATGGCAGAAACCTCTGTTTGCATAAACCCAATCTTTATTTCACCTCATTATGGACAAACTCATAGAGGGCGCCAATGACCCATTCACAGGGTTTCCGTTGTGGATTCAAGCGCTGATTTGTACCATCAATCTAATTTTTTTGATGCATATATTTTGCAATCTAAATAATTTTAGCATATATTTGTTATAAATTTTTTTAGCATATATTTGTTAGTGGACTTGCCTTGGATTTAAGAGCATCTATGCAAAGGTGATTTTATGGATGTTTATTATCTCATGTTTACAAATATCCTCAAGACCTACACGATTCCCATCCACATTATATTCTTATAGGATATCTCATAGAATATATTGTTTAATTCAATGTGACTCACACACATGGATACTGTATAAATGGAAAGGATCATGGCATGAAAAGTCCAACCATGGAGATATAATGCTCATTTAGAATTTTTTTGATGATTCCATACATCTCTTAAGGCTCTATCATGTGATTACAATTCAAATCCCCCTCTCTTGCATTATTTAGTAATCTAAGTAATCACATAGAAATCAACTTGAAAAGTATGTGAGTGGATCGTAGCACACTAACAGAGATTTGAAATATATCAAAAACGTGATTTGTTGCATTTTCAATAACTTTCATTCCATCTAGTAAAGGTCTTTCATCGTATAGTTACAAAGGTTCACTATTGACGGTGGTCACACAATGAACCCAACCTCGTCAAGTTCCTCCAAAGGTTCACTCTATTCTTCGAGTTGAGCACTACAACATAGAGTGAGTGGTGGATAACCCATCTGTTAAAGTATAGTTTGAGCATGCCATATATGTGAAATACATAATTGCTTGACTACCTTTGAAAAAGGAGAATGTATAGCACCTTTAGTTGGTAATAGTGCCAACCCTAATCACTTGTTAGATTGCTTAGTGCTACCCACACGTTCCAAAGCAAAGCAATGAACTATTATTGGCCAAATCAAGCCACCAAACCACTACTGGACATTTGTCAACAAGAAATAGGTTCACATGCACATTCTCAACATTTTTTCAATATTTTATGAAAAAAACTATAATGTTGTGTGGGGCATGAATGAGACAAATTCCTTATTTTCAACACCATGAAGTCTAATTAGGATGTTACATTTGAGATAATCTGTACTCATTGCACAAGGCTATTACACGTTGTCAACATTATTTGTGCTATAAGGGTGTTGGTTAGCTTGAATATACCCATCTCGATGACCACATCATTCTCCTATTGAATCCTCCAAAAAGGATTCATATCACCACCATATTTCTACCCAAGGTGAAGATTTCATTTCAAAACATTTTTTTCACTAAACTATTGATTGTTGGTTTGGAAAATTTACGTTCCTTGGAATGTAAAGAATTCTACATTATTCCAGCCAAACAAGTCAATGTGTTTCACCATATTAACTAAGCATACTTATAAATAATACTGGTAGATTTCCTACCTCTCTCTTACTTACTAGAAGAGAGAGAACCACCAAGTAAATTACCTACAATCCCTTACTTCCTAGACTTGGGAATGCCCTCTTGCATGTAGCTTTCATTCAGAGTGCAATGTTGTTGTTAAAAGGAAAGCTAACACGCGTTAGCTTTCATTGACTGTGCAATTTTGTTATTAGAAGGAAACCTAACACGTGTTTGCTTTCACGTTGTTGTTAGAAGGGAAGATAACATGAGATAATTTCACGTTGTAGTTATAACAATTTAATCTAACATGGATTAGACATCTTGTAAGATAGGGTTTCGTATTAGTTGATAGTGATCAATGTGGTTGTGGTAGAAGGAAAATTGCCATCTGAAAGCTAACACACATTATCTTTGACAATAATGTGGTTGTCCTAGAAGAAAACTTTCATATGAAAGCTAACACCCATTAGCTTTTGTTCATCGTGCAATGTTGTTGTTAAAAGTAAAGCTAACACGTGTTAGCTTTCATTGACCATGCAATATTGTTAATTGAAGGAAAGCTAACACGTGTTAGCTTTCATTGACCATGCAATATTGTTAATTGAAGGAAAGCTAACATGCATTAGATTTCATGTTGGTTAGAATGAAAGCTAACATGAGATAGATTTCACATTGTTGTTATAACAAAACCTAACATGCATTAGACCTCTTGTAGTATAGTGTTTACTATAGTCAAGCTAGAGTACCTAGTCAAGTTGATGGGGTATTGATTAAACTTGGCTCCTATGTTATGCCTAGTAAATGATGTTAATTGTGATAGAGGATACATAGTGATCTTAGGTGATATTGATCAATGTGGTTGTGCTAGAAGGAAAATATCCATTTGAAATATAACAAACGTTATTTTTGACAACAATGTGGTTGTCATAGTAGAAAAATATCATATGAAAGATAGCACCCATTAGCTTTCATTCACAGTGCAATGTTGATGTTAAAATGAAAGCTAACACGTGTTAGCTTTCATTGACCATGCAATATTGTTAATTGAAGGAAAGCTAACATGTGTTAGATTTCATGTTGGTTAGAATGAAAGCTAACTTGAGATAGATTTCACATTGTTTTTATAACAAAATCCAACAAGCGTTAGACCTCTTGTAATATAGGGTTTAGTATAGTCAAGCTAGAGTATCTAGTCAAGTTGATGGGGTATTGATTAAACTTGGCTCCTATGTTACACCTGGTTAATGTTGTCAATTGTGATAGAGGCTAGATAGCTAGAGTATCTAGTCAAGTTGATGGGGTATTGATTAAACTTGGCTACTACGTTACCCCTACTCAATGTTGTCAATTGTGATAGAGTCTAGATAGTGATCTTAGTTGATAGTGATCAATGGGGCCGTGCTAGAAGGATAATTGCCATTTCAAAGCTAACAAACTTTACTTTTGATGACAATGTGGTTGTCCTAGTAGAAAAATACCACATGAAAGATTGCACCCATTAGCTTTCATTCACAGTGCAATGTTGATGTTAAAAGGAAAGCTAACATGTGTTAGCTTTCATTGACCATGCAATATTGTTAATTGAAGGAAAGCTAACGTGTGTTAGATTTCATGTTGGTTAGAATGAAAGCTAACTTGAGATAGATTTCACATTGTTTTTATAACAAAAGCTAACAAGCGTTAGACGTCTTGTAATATAGGTTTTAGTATAGTCAAGCTAGAGTATCTAGTCAAGTTGATGGGGTATTGATTAAACTTGGCTCCTATGTTACACCTAGTTAATGTTGTCAATTGTGATAGAGGCTAGATAGCTAGAGTATCTAGTCAAGTTGATGGGGTATTGATTAAAATTGGCTACTACGTTACCCCTACTCAATGTTGTCAATTGTGATAGAGGCTAGATAGTGATCAATGGGGCCGCGCTAGAAGGATAATTGCCATTTGAAAGCTAAAAAACTTTATTTTTGACGACAATGATTGTGGTTGTCCTAGTAGAAAAATAGCATATGAAAGATTGCACCCATTAGCTTTCATTCACAGTGCAATGTTGATGTTAAAAGGAAAGCTAACACATGGGTGAAATCATGAACCTGGGAAACACTTTGGTGACAAACGGAGCGCGGGCGGATGATCACGCGAAAAAAAGTCAAACTCAAACTCTAGGCCGAGAGTTTTGAGAGTTCAAACTCTGGGTCGAGAGTTTAAAAAAACTCTAGGTTGAGAGTTTGAACCAATCGCCACGCTGTATTTAAAAAAAAAACTCTCGGATGAGAGTTTGAACTAAACTCTGGGTTGAGTGTTTGGAAGACATTTTCTTGTCCGAGAGTTTCTGGTCAACAATTCCAGCACCATTTCTGCAAAATTTAGAAATGTGTCACTTTAACAAGGTCAGACCACTGCAAAACATGAGAATTACATGTCGGAGTTTATACCATTAGATTCACCATTCAATCTACTTTCTAGTAATATAAGTTTTTTTCAATTTCATTTAGGATTACTATTTTTTTCTATTTTTTTACTAAGCTTTATCATTAAAAAATTAAGTGACAGAAAAATCAGTCACAATGAAAATTCAATATCATCACAATGACGAAGCCAAAAAAATTTAAAAAAATACAAGGATGTTCCTTGAAGTGTCCTCTTCAATGGGTTGGTTTTAGTTTGTTTGATAAGAGTAACATTTGAAAGAAAATGTGAAGACAAAAACATGTGTCGATAATGCACCATTTTCGGAACATACTCTGTTTCAACAAATAATAAAAAATAGTTCCCAAGTCTTAAAAAACTCGAAATATAGTCCAGGATCAAGTTTAGTGTGTGTAGATTATGAGCATACAATTGCTTTCCCTAAAATGAATAACCATCTATCAAAAAACCGTCGTCAACACAGGTCACTCATTATCCATACCTAAACTTTTCAAGTATATGCCGGTTGTTGACAACAAATTTGTCCCATGATATATCCATAAAAAAAATAAAAAAAAGTATGAGTAGAAAGCTAATTCAATTCTGTAAAACCTTTGTGTTTACTTCAAGTTGAAAGTCCTAAGGGAGATACGGGTTTGAAGAGGTCGAAGTTGAAAAACATAAAAATTAGCAGTTTTTTTTGTCAAAAACAAGCCAAAATTGTTTCCCAACTTCATGTTTTCACCCACATGTTAGCTTTCATTGACCATGCAATATTGTTAATTGAAGGAAAGCTAACGTGTGTTAGATTTCATGTTGGTTAGAATGAAAGCTAACTTGAGATAGATTTCACATTGTTTTTATAACAAAAGCTAACAAGCGTTAGACCTCTTGTAATATAGGGTTTAGTATAGTCAAGCTAGAGTATCTAGTCAAGTTGATGGGGTATTGATTAAACTTGGATCCTATGTTACACCTAATTAATGTTGTCAATTGTGATAGAGGCTAGATAGCTAGAGTATCTAGTCAAGTTGATGGGGTATTGATTAAACTTGGCTCCTACGTTACCCCTACTCAATGTTGTCAATTGTGATAGAGGCTAGATAGTGATCTTAGTTGATAGTGATCAATGTGGCCGCACTAGAAGGATAATGGCCATTTGAAAGCTAACAAACTTTATTTTTGACGACAATGTGGTTGTCCTAGTAGAAAAATAGCATATGAAAGATTGCACCCATTAGCTTTCATTCACAGTGCAATGTTGATGTTAAAAGGAAAGCTAACACATGGGTGAAATCGTGAACCTGGGAAACACTTTGGTGACAAACGGAGCGCGGACGGATGATCACGCGAAAAAAAGTCAAACTCAAACTCTAGGCTGAGAGTTTTGAGAGTTCAAACTCTGGGTCGAGAGTTTAAAAAAACTCTAGGTTGAGAGTTTGAACCAATCGCCACGTTGTATTTAAAAAAAAAACTCTCGGATGAGAGTTTGAACTAAACTCTGGGTTGAGTGTTTGGAAGACATTTTCTCACCCGAGAGTTTCTGGTCAACAATTCCAGCACCATTTCTGCAAAATTCAGAAATGTGTCACTTTAACAAGGTCAGACCACTGCAAAACATGAGAATTACATGTCGGAGTTTATACTAGTAGATTCACCATTCAATCTACTTTCTAGTAATATAATTTTTTTTCAATTTCATTTAGGATTACTATTTTTTTCTATTTTTTTACTAAGCTTTATCATTAAAAAATTAAGTGACTGAGAAATCAGTCACAATGAAAATTCAATATCATCACAATGACGAAGCCAAAAAAATTTAAAAAAATACAAGGATGTTCCTTGAAGTGTCCTCTTCAATGTGTTGGTTTTATTTTTTTTGATAAGAGTAACATTTGAAAGAAAATGTGAAGAAAAAAACATGTGTCGATAATGCACCATTTTCGGAACATACGCTGTTTTGACAAATAATAAAAAATAGTTCCCAAGTCTTAAAAAACTCGAAATATAGTCTAGGATCAAGTTTAGTGTGTGTAGATTATGAGCATACAATTGCTTTCCCTAAAATGAATAACCATCTATCAAAAAATAGTCGTCAACACAGGTCACTCATTATCCATACCTAAACTTTTCAAGTATATGCCAGTTGTTGACAACAAATTTGTCCCATGATATATCCATAAAAAAAATTAAAAAAAAGTACGAGTAGAAAGCTAATTCAATTCTGTAAAACCTTTGTGTTTACTTCAAGTTGAAAGTCCTAAGGGAGATATGGGTTTGAAGAGATCGAAGTTGAAAAACATAAAAATTAGTAGTTTTTTTTGTCAAAAACAAGCCAAAATTGTTTCCCAACTTCATGTTTTCACCCACATGTTAGATTTCATTGACCATGCAATATTGTTAATTGAAGGAAAGCTAACATGTATTAGATTTCATGTTGGTTAGAATGAAAGCTAACTTGAGATAGATTTCACATTGTTTTTATAACAAAAGCTAACAAGCGTTAGACCTCTTGTAATATAGGGTTTAGTATAATCAAGCTAGAGTATCTAGTCAAGTTGATGGGGTATTGATTAAACTTGGCTCCTATGTTACACCTAGTTAATGTTGTCAATTGTGATAGAGGCTAGATAGCTAGTGTATCTAGTCAAGTTGATGGGGTATTGATTAAACTTGGCTCCTACATTACCCCTACTCAATGTTGTCAATTGTGATAGAGACTAGATAGTGATCTTAGTTGATAGTGATCAATGTGGCCGCACTAGAAGGATAATTGCCATTTGAAAGCTAACAAACTTTATTTTTGACGACAATGTGGTTATCCTAGTAGAAAAATAGCATATGAAAGATTGCACCCATTAGCTTTCATTCATAGCGCAATGTTGTTTTTAAAAAGAAAGCTAAAACATGTTAGCTTTCATTGACCATGCAATTTTGTTAATTGAAGGAAAGCTAACGTGTGTTAGATTTCTTGTTGGTTAGAATGAAAGATAACATGAGATAGATTTCACATTGTTGTTATAACAAAAGCTAACATGCATTAGACCTATTGTAATATAGCGTTTAGTATAGTCAAGCTAGTGTATCTAGTCAAGTTGATGGGGTATTGATTAAACTTGGCTCATATGTTACGCCTAGTTAATGTTGTCAATTGTGTAGGAGGCTAGATAGTGATCTTAGGTGATATTGATCAATGTGGATGCGCTAGAAGGAAAATTGCCATTTGAAAGCTAACAAACGTTATTTTCTACGACAATGTGGTTGTCCTAGTAGAAAAATATCATATGAAAGATTACACCCATTAACTTTAATTCATAGTGCAATGTTGTTGTTAAAAGGAAAGCTAACACGTGTTAGCTTTCATTGATCATGCAATATTTTTAATTGAAGGAAAGCTAACGTGTGTTAGATTTCATGAGTATCTCGTCAAGTGGATGGGTTATTGAGTCAACTTGGCAACTACGTTACACCTAGTCATTGTTGTCAATTTCGATAGAGGCTTGATAGTGATATTAGGTGATAGTGGTCAACACGGTTGTGCTAGAAGGAAAACTACTATCTAAAAACTAACACACATTATCTTTGACGACGATGTGGTTGTCCTAGAAGAAAACTATCATATGAAAGCTAACATTCGTTAGTTTTCCTTCACCTTGCAATGTTGTTGTTAAAAGGAAAGGTAACACGCGTTAGATTTCATTGACTGTGCAATATTGTTATTAGAAGAAAAGATAACATCGTTGTTGTTAGAAGGAAATATAACATGAAATAGATTTCATGAAGTTGTTATAACAATAGCTAGCATGCATTAGACCTCTTGTCATATAGGTTTTAATATAGTAAAGAATTAGTATCTAGTCAAGTTGATGGTGTATTGAGTCAACATGGCTCCTACGTTATGCCATGCATTAGACCTCTTGTAATATAGGTTTTAATATAGTAAAGATTTAGTATCTAGTCAAGTTGATGGGGTATTGAGTCAACTTGGCTCCTACGTTATGCCAAGTCAATGATGTCAATTTTGATAGAGGCTTCTGAACAAAATCTGTTAGAAATTTGTTGTTTGCTTTAAAGTATAAATATTTATTTTGAGTATAGTGTATTTCTACAATTTTATTGCTTTATGTTGTGCTCGATTATTCTATTGTACTTTAATGCTATATGCCACTCTAAATTTGTGGATTTTCATTTATGTTTTAACGTGTTTAAAATACATATTATTTCAAATGCTTTAATTCTACTTGTTGTGCCAGATTTGTTGGATAATTCATTCAAATGTTATCTATTCATGGACATTTTTTTTGCTATACTATTATTGCCATATGATGTGCTAATTTGTGTATTTTAATTAATTAACGTATAGTAATCTACAAATGATCTATTTTCTCTAAAAAATTGTTAATATTGATTCTTATGTTGAATAACCCATATTATGTTATGTGGAGAATGATCTATTTTCTCTAAAAAATTGTTAATATTGATTCTTATGTTGAATAACCCGTATTATGTTATGTGGAGAATGGTATTATGTTATGTGGAGAATGGTATTAGTAAGATTTCACTTAGTTAGCTTCATACATTAATTACATAGGGATTGATCTTTCATAGTAGTTCCCAAGTTATTCACAATGGAACTCTATATCTAGTTCTCAATTCATTGTGAGTGGAACTCCATAAATAGTGTGCTGGTGAACAAAATCTATTACAAATTTGTTGTTTGTTGTAAAGTAGAAATGTTTATTTTGAGTACATTGTATTTCTACAATTTTATTGCTTTATGTTGTGCTCGATTATTCTATTTTTCATACATTAGTGACATATATGACGCTCTAAATTTGTGGATTTTCATTCATGTTTTACCTTGTTTACAATGCATATGATTTCTAATGGGGTATTGAGTCAACTTGGCTACTACGTTACACTTAGTCATTGTTGTCAATTTCGATAGAGGCTTGATAGTGATATTAGGTGAAAGTGATCAATGTGGTTGTGCAAGAAGGAAAACTACTATCTAAAAACTAACACACGTTATCTTTGATGACAATCCTAGAATAAAACTATCATATGAAAGCTAACACTTCTGTAGTTTTCCTTCACCTAGCAATGTTGTTGTTAAAAGGAAAGGTAACAAGTGTTACATTTCATTGACTGTGCAATATTGTTATTAGAATGAGAGCTAACATCGTTGTTGTCAGAAGGAAATATAACATGATATATATTTCACGTAGTTGTTAAAAAAATAACTAACCTGCATTAGACCTCTTGTAATATAGGTTTTAGTATAGTCAAGCTTCAGTCTCTAGTCAAGTTGATGGGGTATTGAGTCAACTTGGCTCCTACGTTATGCCAAATCAATGATGTCAATTTCGATAGAGGCTTGTGAACAAAATCCGTTACAAATTTGTTGTTTGCTATAAAGAATAGATACTTATTTTGAGTAGTGTATTTCTACAATTTTATTGCTTTATGTTTGTGCTTGATTATTCTATTTTTCATACTTTAATGTTATATGACACTCTAAATTTGTGGATTTTCATTCATGTTTTACCTTGTTTAAAATACAACATATTATTTCAAATACTTTAATTCTATATGTTGTGCTAGATTTGTTGGATATTTCATTCAAATGTTATCTATTAATGGACAATTTTTTTGGCTATATTATTATTACCCTATGATGTGCTAATTTGTGGATTTTTTATTAATTAACCTATAGTAAGCTACAAATGATCTATTGTGCTTGTGAACAAAATCTGTTACAAATTTGTTGTTTGCTACAATGTAGAAATGTTTATTTTGAGTATAGTGTATTTGTGGATTTTCATTCATGTTTTACCTTTTTTACATTGCATATTATTTCTAATGCTTTAATTCTATATGATGTGCTAGATTTGTTGGATATTTCATTCAAATGTTTATATATTCATGGACATTTATTTTTCTATTTAATATTATTTCCCTCTTATGTGCTAATTCGTGGATTTTAATTAATTAATGTATAGTAAGCTACAAATGATCTATTTTCTCTATATAATTGTTAACATTGCTAATAGGGTTATTCTAAATTGAAAATTTACATGCTTTAACCTTATTTATAAGTTACAATTCAATTGTGTTACAAAATTGAAAGGAGTTTCAATGGAAAACATAAATTTGACAATAGGGGACTATGTTGACCTCCTAATTAATGGTCAAGTTATTGGGCTAGGAAGGGTTGACTCTACAGATAGTGGAACTTATTATGGAGGAGAAACAGTTAATGCAGGCTATGTTATGATTTTGATAATTGATGTCACTCAACCACATTTGATTGTGGAAGATGTTGATGAAGGGGACACAAATCCATGGAAGATCATGGATTTGAGGCATAACAAATGTAAATAAAAATCTTGAAGCATGTGTTAAATGTTATTGATATTACATTGAATGTTTTTTTTTAGCAAATACTAAACTTATTTAATTTGGTGTACAGGTGCAAATGTCTCTTCTGCATTTTCTATTGGTGACAAGGTAGATCTTCTACAACATGGAGTGAAGGTGGGTGAGGGATCCACATTCAATACAGATCTTGGGCATAAGGTGCATGGAATGATGGTAAAGAAAGGATGCATAGTGGTTAGAATAGAGAAAGCATTAAAACATGATGCTCTTCTACCACATCCAACAGGATTTGAGCATACAGTAGGGGGTGCATTGGAATCTTATGAGATTTGGCCAGAATCAGATTTGGTCAGACATTGTCATGATCATCCAATAAATATTCTTCAAGATAGGGTTAAATTCGCATATAAAAAGGTTTCTCTTACACATGAATGCACAAGAGCAAGCGTGTGCATTTCCAAAGGGATCGTAGTTTATGTCCGTGAGGATGACATGGTTGAGGGTGAAACTCTAGGTGAAATGGAATTCGGTGTTTTTGTGGAAGAGATATATGGAAATTGTGAAAGATGTAGAATTGGGGATAAGTCGATACATTGTTTGTTTAGATGGCCAATAAATAAGTTGGTGGATGAAGAAGGTAAGATTTTAAGGGTGAAAGAAAATTTCAAGGAGCCCCCCATGGAAATGGTGGTATGGGATATTATATAGGACACAAGTCCCTTAAATAAATGGGAGGGGGATCTTTATAATGATAAAACTTCAATTGATATGCATGTAACGAGGCCATATAAAATGATTAAATGTTCTATTGCTACAAAAAATGTTGGAAAATGTGAAACACAGATAGATGAGGAGAAAGAAATCCAACTTTTGGCAGTAGATGAATGTTGCAAACAAGATTTTATTCAACATGTGGATAGGAAATCCATTGGAGATGCTAGAAGGGGCATGAAACTCTTAAATAAAAATGGTATTAGGGAATTTGTCTTGAATTCTCTCTCTGCAAACACAATCATCTCAAAGAGTCATGGACATGGGCTACCTCCTATTGTTAGGAAAGTAAAGGACATGAGATTTAATGGAAATATAATTTGTAAGAAAGCATGGCACAAGATACAGAAGATTCCTCAAAGCACCTTCTATAACTACCAAAAATATTTCCAACATGGACACATCAAAGCCATTCATGGTAATACCAACAAATGGAAAGCACGTGCACATACCGTGGCAGCCATAGAAATATTGCACAAAATTGTCATGGATAATTCAGATTTTTCACCAAATCAAAAACGTCAAGTTGAAGAAGATGGAACCTTTGCTCCTTTAAGATTGCTTCCTTCAACTTACACACAAAGTTCTTTGTTAAAGGAGATCAATGAAGGTCTTCAAGAGCTCAATTATTCATCAATATCACAACCAGCAATGAGCAAGATCTGGAATACTCATTTTAGAGAGGTAGCATTCTCAAAGAACACCAACTTTAGTAAATGTAGTGAATGTATCGTGTTGAAAGCACAGATGAAGTCAGCGACTACAAAAGAGTTGGAAGAAAAGGCAGGGGGTAGACTAAACAAACATAACAAGACTATTATGTGTGGAAGATATTGCTACTATGCACACAGGATTATGTCAGAGCAGTTTCCAAAGGAGTATTTGAGCATTATCCATGATAAAATGGACAAAAATAAAGACTTCAATCCCAAGATTACGTGTCAAATCAAAATCTATTGTAGGAACAAACTTGGTTTTTTCATTGATAGGTATGCTAACACATGGGCATAACATAGGAGGTTTTGGTCATTTCTCCTTACCATTTGTACACATGGGATGACAATTTACCATTACATCTCTTGCAAAATGCTTGAGGGACCTTGAAGACCCACACCCTGATAAGTATGGCGATCTCCTTTATGAGAGTGGAAGTTCAAGAAACCCACTTTCTAATGCATTACTTGAAACCTCTATTTACTCAAATTGTAGAGTGTATAAGGATGATTTTCTATCTCATGGAATATCAAAAAATCAGGATGTTTATTTCAAACCTCTTCCTCCACATTTGTTTTTACAGTTGGACAATGCAGCAAGTGATAATAAGAACCATTATGTTTTCATGTTTCTATCACTTTTAACTGCACTTGGTGTCTTCATCACTATTGAGGTTGGGTTCTTGCTTGTGGGTCACACCCATGAAGACATAGACGAAACCTATGGAAGAATGTCTTCCAACTTGAAAAATAAAGATATATATTCTTTACCTGAAATGATGGATACATATTGCACAATAGAAGAAAAAAGAGTGTTTCCACCTACACTTATTGACAGAGTGTATGACTTCAAAAATTTCCTTAATGGATACATCAAGGAGGGAAAAGATGCACTAGTTGGACATCTTAATGTCCAGTCTTCCAATTTCTTGTACTCAATGATGTTCCAGTGATGAGGTATAAAGAATCAATTAGAGATACTGCATGGTCAGAACCAATTGAGTTGTGGAATATAGATGATGAAGGTCGACCTAAATTTCCCACAGGGAACCCATATTTTTTAGGTCCCAAAGAGAATGATGTCCATTTAAAAGAACTAAAGGAAGGAATAACATACTACATAAAAATGTGGAAAGATACTATTGGCAATGAGAAATTGCCAATTGTTACAGAGGAATGGAAAAATAAAGTCGAGTACTGGGAAAGAGTTGTTGATGCATTAGATGAAATATCCAATAATCATATAACAATGGATGGAAGTGATTCATCTTCTATGGATTTATGGCCCAAGACATGACAAATTGTCAATGCTGATTGTAATGCACTCAGTGTAATCTCAAGTATTATGGATGAGGATTTTGATAATGTGACAAATGAACCGGTATATGTTGGACCCAAGTGCAACAAGCCAAAGCCATCATTCAATCCTTTGAATGATGTTGAGAAAGGAAATATGTTTCTAGTTAGATCAGGAAATGAGGATAAAGGAGAGCTGATTTGGATGGCAAAAACCCAGTCAGATATCTTTGAGGATAATGAAACTAAGACTCTTCATGTAAAGGTTGATTGGTGGATGCCTGCTTCATGGAAATACAAGGGAAATTTTTTAGAACAATATTAGGTACCAAATCCCAATGAAACAGAACTTGGATCTATTCCAATTAATGCCATAATTTGGGCATGGATGCCAAAGAAAGAACAATGCAAGAAGGCCAAGATAAATAAATTTGGTGTAGAAGCTATACTTTATCTATTTGAGCGGATATAGTGAGATTAGGTGGAGATGATTCATGAATGTAATTTTGTTCTTTGAAGGACCTATTAATATACAAGAAGAAACACTTTTCAATGTTTGTAGTATATCAAATATTCTCTTCATATTATTTTTTGAGAAATATTATATTATTTAGTACAACTATTCAAATTGTGGGTTTAACTTCAATGTTAATTAACGTCATGTTTCTTTATGAGAAATACATAAAACCAAACAATATTAAACTTTTCAATGTTTAAAATGTTCATAATCAACATATCCTCTCAATATATAAAATGTTCATAATCAAATTCAATAATGCATTTAAAAACATCTTTTAGACTTGGTCTATGAATAAATAGTAGGCACTTGAGATAAAGTTTGAAGTCATTTTTTCCTAATATATATTCCTTATTATATTTGATATAAATCATTCATTAAACTACAACTAGTCAAATGCCTAATTCATATCAATTTGATTTTGATCATTAAACTACGCAACTAGTCTTCTAAGTTTTTTTCCTCTAGTAGACTTTAAAGTTAAAACAACATTGTACTAGTATACAAACTTCCACTCAACACGGGCAAAGAAGTAACACTTGTGTCATTATTAAAATGGTTAAAATAATCACAAACACAATATTAATATGTTGTTAAATAACTTGAAATTTCCTATACAATTTATTATTCATGAGTCAAGTCTTGATGAAGTTTTTTTTAATATAAAAATAGAAATATTAATATGTATATTAATATAATATAAATATTGTAAGGAATATAATATAGATGAATATTAATATGTTATTTACAATTTAACATGTTCAAACACTACAAGAGTAATCTTTGATATTTGATCTGCAATATGAAATTTCTCGCACAATCTTTGTCCATGAAGTAAACATTTATAAACCTAACTTTTAAAAATAATAATACAAAAAAATTATGTTGCTATTCTAATTTATAATTTATTTTTATCATCAGAAGGGTAAAACATAGACTATAAATTCATAAAATGTTTTTGGACAAAGAAGTAACACTTGTGTCATTATTAAAATGGTTAATAATAGTCACAAAACAATATTAATATGTTTTTAAATAACTTTATATGTAAGAAATTTTCTACACAATTTATTATTCATGAGTCAACTCTTGATGAAATTTGTTTTAATATAGAAATACAAAAATTAATGATAATATAAATATTGTAAGAATATAATATAGATGAATATTAATATGTTATTTACAATTTAACATGTTCAAACACTACAGGAGTAATCTTTGATATTTGATCTGCAATATGAAAGTTCTCACACAATCTTTGCTCATGAAGTAAACATTTATCAACCTATTTTTTAACAATAATAATGCAAATAAAATATGTTTCTATTCTAATTTATAATTTATTTTTTATCGCCAAAAGGGTAAGTTACTATGAGAATAATTTATTTTTATCATCAAAAGGGTAAGTTGCTATTCTATTTATAATTTATAATTTATTTTTTTTCAACTATAAAGTGATGCTAACTTCCTAAAATAAAACGTCATACTAAAGAAAGACAAAATAAGTTACTATGACAATAATTAAAGTTGTTGTAGTAACAAATGCAATGCCTATATTATGTCATAATTTCACAACATTATAGATCACTATAATTTAATGATGTCAATCTCCTAGACTTACTATGGAAACTCAACCTAGACACAATACTTAATATAATATAAAATTAGAACGAAATTCTAAGTTAATAATAGTAACGAAACTTATATATTAAATCGTATATATAAGAATAATAGCGAACTCTATTTATTATCAAATATAATAAGGAATATATATTGGGAAAAATTCAATATATAAGGTTTGTTACTATTAAATAATAAATTCCATTAAATAACTTTAATAATATGTAAGAATTTTTTTCACAATCTATATTCTTGATGTAATCCTCGATCGACTTAAATTTTAATAGAAAAATAAAAATAAAAATCGTGTATGGTTGTGAAGTGTATGGTTATCTTGTATGGTTGTGAAGTTTAGGGTTGTAGCATCTCTAAAGAATCTTGGAGAATGATTGAGCAAATCTAGCAGCATTTTATAACTTATAACTTAAAAATAAAAGCAACATGCCCTACCCTATTTTTCTAAGTGAAATGTGGCTTTCCCCCATCGAGAGAATGGCTGAGACTATGTTTATGATGTACAAGTACAAGATAAATTAATATAACCAAGATAAGAACAAACTCTCATGAACTCCATAGTGAAACAAGGCGTTGAATAGTTCCTAAAATGATGTGGGCGAAAAGAATTTTCCATCTCCGTGAGACTATGAGCATTTAAAATGAAAATCACTTTCTCTTAGAGCGTCCCATGTAAAACCATATTATATTTTACTTTCATCATCTTTGTTGCAATACAAACCTTCCTAGCCTTCTTATAAGCCATAATTATGGTGAACTCCAAACGGTTCTCCTCAAACTTTTTCAGCATATGAATACAAATTTAAAGCAAACCAAATAAATTATCATAAGGTCCAGTAGAACAAAGTAGGTAACAGTGGACATTAACAACCATCATCATCATCATCATCATCATTATCATCGTCATCATCAATAAAACATAGTACTCAACACAGTCAATATTTACTATCCATGTCTATAATTAAAATTGTTATAGTAACAAACACATTGGTATTATGTTCTTAAATAGCTTTTATGTGGGTCGTTCTAAAATTGTGCGAACCTTCTACCTGCATAGTAAATCAATTGATGGACATAATAGTTACAATATCAAATCATAAATAAATGGTTAATCATATTAACATGCACAATTTTGATGTCATTAAATAAATTTAACCAACTTAGCTTTTAATACAAACTATAATTAATATTAAAATAAATTAGCATAGACCCATCTTAAACCTATATCTTTCAAGTACTAGAAGGGATCCAATTTCTTAAGGTGTAATTTTATAAAATAAAATTAAACTCAAGAAATTTGATTTCTCTTGGTTGATAGATCTCGGTTTAAAATTTCATTTTTTTATTTTTATTGACGGACATCGAATTTTTTAATTACTTTTAATAAAAAAATTATTTTATCATCCAACTGTTGATGTATATGTAACTTCAGAATGTATTTCACATATATGTCTATTGTATTCCTATAGAGATGTTATTATTCCTCTATACGGAAGTGTCGTCATTTATATTGTAAGTGTCGTAACTTATACTTGATGGGTTATTAGACCACCTTGTTGGGGTCGGTCCTGTATAAGTCATGTGGGTCAAAGGGTTATTAGACCACCCTATTGGGGGTCAGCCATGTGGTTCAAAGGGTTATTAGACCACCCTAGTGGGGGTCGGCCCAGTCAACATTATGTTAAGTGGTTAAGTTGAGGCCGACCTAGTTGAGTAAAGGTCAAGTCAAGTTAGTGTATAAATAGAGAGTGTGTCTCTCTCATTTTACACATTCTATTCTCTCACTCACACTTGGGAGAGTGGCGCACTTGTGGAGGAGGAGGCTCTGCTGCTAGGAGAAGACTATCTCTTGTATTCTGGTTGTATTGTTGCTCTATCTATCTCTGAGGAAGTTATTGGGGTTTTTCACCTTTATGGTTTTCCCCAAGTAAACTCTGTGTCTCCTGTGTGCTTGCATTATTGTGTCCATGATTGATATGCTGTAGATTTGCTATACATGTTGTTCTCTCAGTTAAGATCCTAGATCAGATTGAAGTAAATTCTAAAAATTTAACATGGTATCAGAGCTAGCCTGAAAGAAGGAATGATATGGCATGTATGACACTTGTTGCACTTACGATGCTAGGGCTTGATATAGCAAAAACCAGTCATCATAGCACTTTCGCTATAAATCCATTTTGGCAACATTTTCGGATCTGAAAATTTTACAGGTCGAAGATCAGATTCCCATGTACCTTGTATCCAAAGGACAACCTCTAATTCGTTGTACGTTGTGATATATGATCTGTACAATATAGGGTTTCTGCCTCTTCCAGATCTGAGTCAAAATCAGGTGACCTTGGGAAAAAGGTCATAACTTGGGCTAGGAAGCTCCAAATGAAATTTCGTAAAACATGAAAGGTATTACACAGACTGTACTATCTCAGAAAAGTTTTTTAGAGGTCGAATTTGAACCAATGACACGTGGCACGCCGTATATGTTCGCTCTCCTATATTATACCATAAACAGGTCACGTTGCGACACTTGGAATAACTCTCTCTCAGAGAATCCAATTGAGGTTATACCTATCGGGATGGAAATATAACAGGTCAGGCTATCTAAGGAAAAACATTTAGACCCTGTGGATCAAAAATTTTGGAGTTACACCAGAAAAAATCAAGTACATATTTCTGTCAAAACATAATTATTTTTTAGCACCTTCATTCATGGCTTCCGAAATTTAAGGCTTTGGCGAAAGTTGGAATTTCTCTAATCAGAGACCACAGTTGGATTCTACTAATCAAAATAAAAATTTAGAGATGAAGATCAGATTTTTTGGTTGGGCAGAAGGCCGGGCTTGATCAAACCCCAGTTCGGGACTTTGATCGGAAAGATGGAAAATTAGGGCTTCTGCAAAACTTGGAATTTTGGAAATCTGTGACCATGGCTGGAAGCTCCTCAGAAAAATCAAATCTTAGAGCTTTGAATCAAATCTTTTGGCTGGGGGAAGCTTTGGGAAACTCAATCCCTAATTCAGGGTCCTCCCTAGTGAATCCATAAATCTAAAAGGCAATTTTGAGGGGTGAAACTTTGCAGTTTTCAAATTCTGAATATACCAACTTGATCAGCTCATCAAGGCGCATATTGATATCCTTTCAGAAGTTTGAAATTCAAAGTTTGAATTTTTGGGGTTTCCTTGACAAACCCTAATCCAGCTCCAGGTCGAGTTCTTGCAAATCAAGTGGATTGGGTTAATCCTAGAAGAAGATGGATTGGTCGCCTACATAAGTGAAGAAGTTCCTATCTCAGAGGGAGATGAGGCTAAGGCCTTCCATAAGAAGATTACAAGCAATCTTGACAGGTATGGCTTACAGGTATGTTTCATGGTTAATTTTATCATATGTTTGTCTTCATATCATTACAGTACAATCTTGATTAATTACTAGACTTGTCGTATCACCTTAATAGAAGATATTCATTGATTAAGGTTTTGACACTTATGAATGTACTAATGCATTTTGATGTTGTATGAGGTTTATGTTGTTCGCTAACATAAAAGGTACACCAAGAAAGACAAATCATGTTCTACTTCAAGAACATATGATCATGGTGACATGAAGACAAAGATTCATCCATTGTCATGGATCACATAGAAGATCTACTTTCGAGGTATGTATAAATTGGTCCTACAATGGTTAACCTATGAGACATGCAGGTTACTAGCAAAAGTCACTAAAGAGAACCAGAAGACATTATGCGGGTATGTTATACATAACTAGCTAGCATGCTAATCCAGGTATGTTTTTCCTATATCAAGCTAGAATCCTACCTTGTGTTAGGATCTTATATTGTTGTGTTGTTGATAATGATTATTCATGAAGTCATAGGTTTGAATAGTCATGGCTGTATGCATATTATGTTTCTTACCATAATTGATGATATGACTAACCAGAAGAATCATGAAGGTATAGGTTTGAGTAATCACAGGTTTATGCATTGATGATTTAACTAATCAGAAGAGTCCTATGATCAAATAAGAATATGCATGAGGAAAAGAAGACTTTCCTGAAACCTTGAATACTAATATTTATTATCTGTGAATGATCATGACTATACATGTTTAAGATTATTGTGTTTTGATAGTATTAAGATTATACTAATAAATGTGTGATTATGTATGAGACCTCAAGGATAACACAATGATGATACTAATACGCATGCATAGTGATTAAGGATGGATGTAAGTTCAAGGACAGGTAATCCAAGAAGCAAAGATCAAGAGGGAGCACACTCTAGTTGTTCCTGCAAGAAAGCAAAGGAGCACACTTCAGTAGTTTCTACAAGGATGCAGATATTCAGAGGGAGTTGACCATCTTTCTACATTCCACAATAGAAAGGTGTAGAAGAAGCTACTTCAACAGCTCCTACAAGGAAGCAAAGACTCAGAGGGAGTCCACCCAGCAACCAAACAAAGATAAGTATTTTTCATTATCATTTTTTGCATATTTGTTTGTTTAAATAAAATTGTTCAATGATGTATATGCTCATGTTCTTAGACTTGGGATATGTATTGTGCATATTAGAATGATTGCATTAATGAACAGTATACTACTAATATGCATGTGATGGGTAAGTGGCCTATGGCACTGTACAACATTCCAGTGCTACTTATCTAGAATGAAACCTCTTTGCTGACATGTTGGGAGTAGTGCAAACTCTTAACAATGTTTTGGTAGAGACTGGAAGGAATCTAGAAAGTTGTGGAACATGGATAAATGTTGTATTGAAGCATTGGCTAAGATAATTGCATGACTATATGACATATTTTTTTATGAGTAAGAATTTGTTTGAAAATTATGAGATGTTTCTAATCATGCAATTTAACTTGTTTTGTAGAAAAGACCGTACACCTTCACCTACAAAATAAGGACTACAACATTTGTTCAAGCAACAAAATTATCTATTGAAGATATTGAAGTTCCGAGGATACAGGAAGAATGCCATGATCCATCTGTTGACACTACATTTGAAAATGCTAAAACCCTAAAAAAATTTCAAAAAATATCCAAAGGAAGTGAAGTTACTACAAATGAGTTGAAATAAAGGTTCATAATACAAAAAACAGCAAGAAAAATCCACATATCCAAATTCTGAAAGAAAATTTTTGAAGCGGTTAAGTCTTGGTCAAGTTTCAACGATGAAGATGGCAATAGTGGAGATCAATGGCTGCTATAGTTTCCCGCACCGCCAAAAGGATCATTTGCAAATGTTAGTGAGTGGTTGCGGACTTAATATCGTCGGATACATGTCACAGTTTCATTAGTCCGCATCTATGTGATAGTGGTATCACAAACCACCACAACGTCGTGCGGAACCACCAAAGGATAAGGCGCAACGGGCCATAGCACGTGACAAGATAATAATTGGCGGGCCATAGCACGTGGCAGATGGAGAAGACGTCAGGGAATACACCACATGTGGATATCAATCGGAGGGACAATATACATTGGGACAAAATCAACGGCCAAGTTTCATCCGCATCAGGAAAGGTGCGCACTCGATAGAAGAAAGAGCTATCGCAGAAATTAAACCACTCTAACAGGTGTCATAAAATGGTTGATCCGCACAAGGAAAAAACCGGAAAAAAAACCATTATTGGGATCGCAGATACCAACATGGGAGATAAAGGAACGCAAGATCTAACGGCTCAAATCAAAAGGCTCATGATCAACGGTTGGATATAAACTACATTCAGAAAGCTGCCGGAAAGTTAATAAAAAAGGCTTATATAAAACAAAAGGGTTTCAAATAACGACATTTTGTGTATGTGTCGCTATCCCTAGGAGCTCTGAAGACTAGTGGAGATCAACAATTGCGACAGAAGGATAAAGACGTGTCTATACAGGTAGGGTCTGGTGACTTGGACCACTTTTAAACAGAATTTTGTATGAAGAAACATTTTAAAATGGAAACTGTAAATGATGTAGATGTTTTTAAAGCAAAGGAAGCCCTAGAAGATAGAGATGGAGACATTCATGATACCCTAACCAGGTTTTCAGTCACTGAAGTTAAACTTAGGTTGTCTAAATTATTAAAAGAAGGTATAGATATGCACAGAGTCCACCAATCGTCCTTGTTAGCCTTTTGCCCTGACCAAATCCCATCTTTTCCAGAATTTGTGTCATGGTGTGCTGAGAATTACTCCAGAGAAGAAAGAACTGTTTTAAATAGTCAAACAACCAGAGTCGTCTGTAAAATAGAGCCTAACGTAATAATTAAAGCCCTAGAAATAGAATTTTCCCAAACCCTCGAGTCTGAGATTTTTTCTGAAACCTCTGTTATTGAATATTATCAGCGAAACCTTCAAGATGATAGAGAAAAGTTTTTGTCTACATGTCTTAAACCAGAAACCAACATTTCAGATATCTTGTACCCTATAGATATCAATTTATTTGATGAAAATACCCAATTGGTTCTGACTTTGTTGGCTTTAATCCTAGGTTTTGATACAGACATTTATGTAACCGAGTTTTAGTTGAGCATTTTGTATAAAATGAGTACAATTCAGTCAGGGATTGATGAAAATCAAATCCCTCGACTTAATTTTGAAGAATTTTTGACAAAGAAGATTCATGACCAGATGGTAAATTTCGCCATGCTGAGGCATTTCAGATTTCAGTCTTTTTTGATGAAAATGATCATGGTAGCCAGTCATGAAGAGTTGCAATTCCCTGAGATCATTTTCACAACTTTGTTAGAAAATAACATGTTCAATTACATAAATTATATGCTCTCTGAGATTTACAGAATGATCTTTGGTGAAAAATTGCCTAGAGTATTACCAGAAATGCAAGCATGCATGCAATTGAGTGCAGAGTACATTGTAGGAGATTGGTTTTTGTCAAAGGACAGTACAGTGATCAGATTATATGGTTTCAAACATAAACCCTATGTTTTACCAGCATTTCTTACCTTAAGGGTTTTTGCTTTAGAGTTCCTAAGACAAAAGTTAATCGTTGAGGATAATAATTTCTTTCTTTTCAAACAAGCAACAGATATCAAATATCCGTTCACACTTGGCCCATTCATAGTGAAAAATAAAAACGCTGCTATTTATATAGAGAAATTATTGAAAGATATGGGTTTTGAGACAGACATGGATATTGAGTATGATCCGTTAAACATAATATCAAAACGGAGAATGGATCATCGCATCAAAGCATTGAATCATCAGACGATTGAAGGAATGTCTGACAGAGCCAATTGGCTGGAGTATAAGGAAGAAATCATTCCAGATTCACATGATAAAAAATGGTATTCACAGATACAACAGCAGAGGCAGAAAGCACGATGAATACTGCATTGGTGGGGTTTAAAAGACCCATACAGGATGTAGTAAACATTGAGGGTGAAGGAACAGAAAAATGAAAAAAGTTGAAAATGGATGAGCAACAAGAGTTGATGGCAGTTTCAGAAGAGGAAAAAAGAACTGAAGTAAAAATACCAGAGGTCATGGTAAAAGAATACAGTATTGAAGAATCCCCGGTGGGAGATGATGTAAATAGACCACATAATATGATGGATGTATTTAATGAACACAGTCAGAATAAACAGAAATCCTCCAGACAAACCAGTATGTTATTTCCAAAGGTTAGAAATATATCCAACACTGAAGTCAATTTGTTTACTAGCAGGATGTCAAAGAGAATTCTTTGAAATTTTCAGCTGTTACTAAAAATAAGATCTCAGAGATGAAGGTAGATCTGACCAAAATCAATGCCCCAGATAAAATTTTATTGCACAAACAAACAGGAGAGGTTATATATTCAGATTATTTGGGAGCAATATTAAAGGCAGACAAATTAAAAAATTCATTGGATGAATTGAATAACCAGTTGAGACAAGATAAAGCAGAAAATAAGTCTCGAAAACAACAAATAAAAAGATTGCAAATAGATTTGATAAATAAAGAAGGAGATGCAGCAACAAAATTGCTCAAAGAAAAGGATGAAATGATTCTGGTGTTAAGGCGAAAGTTAAAAATCCCAGACACTGTGCTTATTCAAGGAGCCGAACTAACAGTATTGGAAAAAGAAAAAGAAGAGCTGTCAAATGAAGTAAATGATGTTACTACAAAAATGTTGAAGCTCACCGAGGAAAAAGATCATTGGGAAAAAGAGAAATTTGGTTTGGAAGAGTAGTTGGAGGAAATAAATAAAAAGTTAGCAGAATTTGGACAGCAACAGGTGCATGCAGAAACAGATGAAGATAAAACTGGATTAGATGGTCTCTTACAAGCCATGTCCCAAGTGAATTTGAAAGAAGGTGAAATTAAAGAATTGAAGATGGAAATACAGAAGCTCAAAGAAGAAAATGAAACTAAAGATAAGGAAATAAAAAACTTTGCAAATAAGGAATTAGGAATTAAGTGATAATAATAAAGGTTTGGCAGCTCATGTGACAGGGCAAGCTGCTATGCAAGGTTGCAAACATATGGTATGGGATCAAATTATAAAAGAAGTTGAAAAATTAAGACCTTATCTGGATTATATAAGAGTCAAAGAAAAAGTAGCCAAAGATGCCTTTGAGAGTTGTAGAGCAGTCAGAGAGAATTTAAATAAAAAGCCAAAAGAAATAGCACAGAGAGCTATAACTTTCTTAAATAGTTTAACTGAAGCAGACTTGACAGCAATGAATATAATGAACAAAATTTCAGTCATTACATGGGCCAGAAGAATCTTGGGAAAGTATTCGCATGTTGAAAATATTGAAGCTAAAGCTGGAGATATACGGGAGGAAGTAGTAAAGTTTAAGAAGCGATTTGAAAAATTAATAAACAAAGGAATCCCTGCTTTTTAGGATGAAAAGAATGAATTGATTCCTCCTAATGAATATAAGAGATTGTTGTTTGACATAAGAATGGATCACAGAAAGTTTCAGCAGTTGGATCATATGCTTACAGGGAAAATTTTAATGGAGAAAATTGTGGAAGACTTTGAAATTTTAAATATGTTGATCTCAAACTGTGAGAATCTTCCTCCTGTTTCTTATGCAGGTCATGTTGAAATGCGAGTCTTGGTGAAAGAAATGACCAGTTATGATTTACCCACGGCCGACCAATGGAACTATGTGGACAAATATGGAAGGACAAGATATTCTGTCCATTCATAAATACATTCAGAATTTTTGCCAAGTGGCAAAAAAGATACTATTTAGAATTTTTGCCAAGTGGCAAAAAGATACTTTTATTTTAAAATTTGTAATATTATTTGAAGACAGTTATCTATTCTTTAAAGACAGTTATCTTTTGAGCTAAAACATTTTCAGTTATTAGTTAGAAGAAGCAATTATGTCAAGCTTCTTCCGAATTTTGTATAAAAGACAATGAGGGTCATTTTTGAAGGGGTTGGAAAAACTCTTGGAGAGACGATTATGTTTTGAAGTCCAATTTTTGATAAATAAAAGGCAGTACAGTGAAAATACCTATCTTTTGAGACCAGAGATTCATGTGTTGATCAGTTTTACAGTCTGTTTTTCCCTTATATTTATATGTGCATGTCCACTTTCTTTGTTATATCTTACATTATGTTCTTCTTCTATATTTAAATGAACATTTGAAATAAATCGGGATTCATATTGGTTATGCCTCGTTTTATCGCATTTAACTATCCACTATTTCTCCAAAGTTGACAATAGATTCATCCCAGTTAGATGCCTGTTGTTGATGGACTGTCTTTGTTTCTTTCTATACCACCTGAAAAAATCTAATTGACTGTTATATGATTGCTACCTTGCCTCTGTGGAAATCTGTTTGGTATAAATCTCTTGCTGGCACGTTAAATATTTGAAAAGTTGACTCCATGCCCAATGTTTCTTGTTTTCCTTTTCAACCAAGAAAATCCTTTTGAGAAATTCTGAACGTATTTCTATATATTTTTAGCCTTTACATATATCTTGTGAGAGAGCCCTCTCTGGTGGAACAAATGGCTAAGTTTTCTACCTAAAGTTTGGTTTTAAATAGGTTACCTTAGGTGTTATTCTTTTACAACCGGGATAAAATCTAAGTGCTAACACCATCGATCATGAAGAACGATGTTTGGGATGCGGTCCCAAGAGCTGAAGGGAAGTCTGTTGTGACTTCCAAATGGAACTATCAGATCAAGCATGCTGCAGATGGCAGCATAGAGAAATATAAAAGTGATAAAATAGAAGATACACTAGATGGATTTCAAGACAACCTTCTTGAATGGTGTAGTCATATATGTGTGCATAACTTGGTAGGATAGACAGCTTTCTATCCAGTTTGGGCTTTTCCAAGAGTAAAGCGGATTCCAACCTTTACTACAAGGTTGAGGAAGGCAATCCAGTGATACTACTTTTGTATGCAGATAATCTGTTTGTTACAGGTGAAGATAGATTGATTGCCGACACGCAAGGGAATCTTGCTGTTGAGTTCGAGATGAAGAACTTGGGGATGATGCACTATTTTCTTTTATCATGGAGGTGTGGCAGAGTGCAGATGGAATCTTCCTTGGACAAGGGAAGTATGCAGTAGAGATCCTTAAGAGGTTCGGGATGATGGATTGCAAGGCCATGGCCACACCTATGGAATCGAATCTGAAGCTTCTTTGTGATGCTTCATCTAAGCCGGTTGATGTCTCTATGTATCGTCAGATGATTTGGTCCTTGATGTACATGACGAACATGAGACCATATATTTGCTTTGCGGTGAACACATTGAGCCAGTTCCTGATGGATCCAAGGAGTGTTCACCTAGTTGCTGTAAAGCATGTTTTGAGGTACCTGAAGGGTACAGTGGATTATGGGCTCAAGTATGAAGCGAATCAAAAGTTTAACTTGCAGGGTTATGTTGATTCAGATTGGGTTGGCAGTGCTGCAGATAGGAAGAGCACATTTGGATGCTTCTTCAGTATGGGATCAGGTGTGATCTCTTGGTTTAGCAGGAAGCAGTCCTGCGTAGCACTGAGTGCAGCTGATTCAGAGTATGTTGCAGCCTGTTCAGCTTGTTGTGAGGCAGTATGGCTACGGAAGCTACTATCTGAGTTATTTGATCTCCCATTGGATGCTACTGGTATCTTTTGTGATAACCAGAGTTGTGTGAAGCTATCCGAGAACCCAGTGTTTCATGATAGGTCGAAACACATAGAGATAAAATATCACTATATCAGGGATATGGTGTAGAGAGGAGCTGTGAAGCTCCTATACATTGCGACGGACAAGCATTTGCAGATGTGTTGATGAAACCACTAGCCAGAGTGAAGTTCGAGTACTTCAGAGAGAGGCTTGGCATTCTTCGGATTGATGACACTTCGAGGAAGAAGTGATGGACACATTTGCTGAAGCCATTCCAAGCATGTTGGAAGGAGGATCCTGCACATGGCTGTGGGTGTAAGCGCCGGATGATGAGCATCAGGATGATGTTCTGGTTTCTGCTTTGTATGATCAGTTGGATCATTTATATATGTATGTATCCATCATGTTGGATGCTAGATATGATCAATTGGATCATTTATTGTTGAAATATTGTAACTTCTAAGAATATTATATTTGTACTTTATTATTCTGGAGATGTTTCATTCCTCTGTGAAGATCTTATTGTCTATCTGGAGATGTTTATTCCTCCGTTGGAATATGGTAACTTGGGTTATTAGAATTCCCTAGTGGGGGTCAGCCCTATATGTGTTATGTGGGTCAAAGGGTTGTTAGACCACCCTAGTGGGGTCGGCCCAGTCAGTTGTAGTGGGGTGTTTAACCCAATGGTAAAGTTGGGGCTGACCTAGTTAATATAAAGTACATGTCGGAGATGTGTATAAATAGAGGAGGTGTGTTCCTTATTTTACACACACTTCACTCACTTGAGAGTGGCGCACTTATGAGAGAGAGGTCTACTATGGAGAAGGAGGAGCTTATGCTCAGGGTTACATCTTTTGTATATTCTGGTCATCTATATTGAGGAAGCTTTGCTGGTTTTTCTACCCCATGAGGGTTTCCCAGGATAAATCTGTGTCTCTTGTGCTTGTTGTTTCTTCAGTGATCCTGTATATGCTATTATTGTGAAATGGAATGTAATGCTACTATTTTCTGTCTTAGCATTTTAAATCTTAACATGGTATCAGAGCTAACCTGAAGGAAGGCAAGGTATGGCACTTACGACACTTGCTTCACTTGCGACAATTTGAAGGTTTGGGTTTTACATAGAAAAAACCAGTCATCATGGAACTTTTGCTATAAATACATTTTGGAGAAGGTTCAGGATCTGAAAACTTTATAGGTCGTAGATAACATCCCCGGGTACCTTGTTTCCAAAGGGACCTCTCATATTCATTGTACTTTGTGAGTTATGATCAGTACAAGTTAGGGTTTCTGCCTCTTCCAGATCTCAGTCAAAATCAGGTGACCTAGGAAAAAAGGTCATAACTTGGGCTAGGAAGCTCCAAATGCATTTTCGTAAAAAGTGACAAGTATTACACAGAATTTAATATCTCACAAAACGTTTTCAAAGGCTGAAGCAGAACCAGTGACATGTGGCACGTCGTACAAGTTCGCTCTCCTATTTTATCCCATAAACAGGTCACGTTGCGACACTTGGCATAACTCTCTCTCAGAAAATCCAATTGAGGTCAGACTTGTCGGGATGGAAAGATGACAGGTCAGAAAACCAAATAAAAAGTTTTTAGATCCTGTGGAGCAAAAATTTCGGAGTTACAGTAGAAACAATCATGTACATATTTCTGTGAAAACATAATTATTTTTGGAGCACCTTCATTCATGGCTTTCAGAATTTAGGGTTTCGAAGAAAGTTAGAATTTTTGGAATTAGAGTCCACGGCTGAATGATACTTAGGAAAATCAAAATTTAGAGGCCAAGATCAATTTTTTTGGTTGGGTAGAAGACCTGGCTTGATCAAACCCCAGTTCAGGATTTTGATCAGAAAGATGGAAAATTAGGGCTTCTACAAAAGTTGGAATTTCTGAAGTCTGTGACTACGGCTGGAAGATCCTCAGAAAAATAAGAGTTTAGATCCTTGAATCGAACCTTTTGATTGGGTAGAAGGGTGGGCTTCATCAAACCCTAGTTCAGGATCCTGTCCAGAAGATCCAAAAGTTTCAAAGGCAATTTTGAGGGGTCAAATTTTGGAGATTTCAAAATTGAAGTATGCTAGTTTGATCAGCTCAGCAAGACACATTCTTCCATCCATTCAGAAGTGTGAAAGTCAAAGATTGAATTTTTAGGGTTTCTCTAGCAAACCCTAATCAAGCTCCAGATCAAGTTTCACGGGGAGTTGAGGCTAAGGCCTTACATAAGAATACTACAAGAAGTCTCGACAGGTATGACTTAAGGAGATATAGGTATGTCTTGAAATCCGATTCTTGATTAAGTTCATAGTATGCTTGTCCTCATATTATTCAGGTTAGTACAATCTCGATTAATGTTAGAATTGTCTTATCACCCTAGTAATAGTATGAATGCATGTGAATAATAGAAGACATTCATTGATTAGGGTTATATGATTGTACTAATGCACTGTGGTGTTGTATGAGGTTGATGTTGTCTGCTAACAAGATACAGGTACATCACAAAAGACAAATCAAGTTCCATGACCATGAAAACATGAAGACAAAGACTCATCCATAATCCTTGATCACATAGAAGTTCTACTTACGAGGTATGTATGACTTTGTTCTATTATGCTTAACCTATGAGATATGCAGGTTCCAGTACAAGATCTCTAAATCATTGAAGATAACAAAGAAGATATTGATTAGGTATGTTAGACATAACTAAGCAGGTATACTAATCTAGGTATGTTTTCCTATGTCAAGTTAGAATCTTACCTTGTATTAGGATCCCTTATATAAGTATACTTGGTATGATTGGTTATGCTTATTCATAAAGTTAGTAATCAAGGGTTTATGAGTATTATGTCTCATATCTTGATTGATGATTTAACTAACCAGATCAAACAAGAATATGCATGAGTAAAAGAAGACTTCCCTGAAACCTTGAATATTATCTATAATCATGACTATACATATTCAAGACTATTTAGAACTATAATGTTTTGATAATATTGAGAATATACTAATGAATGTATGTTTGTGTATGAGATCATGAGGATGACACTTGAGCATGCACAGTGGTACTGAATGAATAGAAGTTCAAAAGACATATAGAAGATCAAGCGGGAGGCAACCGCACAAACATAAAAGACAAGTATTTGAGTTGTTATTGCTTGTAATAGGTTGTATGCATATTTGTATTCCTAGAATATATCATGCTGAGTGTAAACATTCATAGAGCATTGAACAGTATGCTACTTACATATGATTGGTAAGTTGGACAAACATTCCATTGTTGCTTTTCTAGAATGAAACCTCTTTGCTAACATGCTGAGAGCTGTGCACACTCTCGATAGTATGTTCTGGTAGAGATGGAAGGCATCTAGATAGCCACTGTATGCATACATGATATGGAAAAGTGTTGTGCCAAAGTATTGGTCAAGATAGTTGCATAACTATGTAAATGATATTTGTATGCATAATAGGTTATCATGTCAATATGATTTCATGATTATGAAGTATTACTAATCATGTACTTAATTTTGATTTGTAGGAAAGATCATGAAGAATGATGAACACCGAACAAGTGATGGATGTTCAGCAAGAAGATTTACAAATCAAACAAAATATAGAAGGCTTGTGGTTAGAATATTCTCTTAGAAAGAGGAAGAAAAATCATGACGAGATGTTTGCTCCAAGTGGCTAGATAAGACCATTCTCTTAAATGGTGTAATTAAAGAAGTGTGAATCAGGTTCTGTATGGGTGCCCAGGATCGATAGTCAATTGATGAGCTTAATGATCACCATGGGTGATGTGGATCTCAACCCTTGCTACAAGGTTGAATATGGTTTCTATACATAGATGACATGGATGCAAGAAGGAACTCACCACAGAGTTCGAATGATATCGAGGCTCATATCAGTAGACCCATCTGACGAGAGATGGCACAGATAGATGGCTACAGAAATGAAAATGAAAGATCTCAGATTGATGCATTACTTCCTAGGTCTGGAAGTATGGCAAGGCTCAGAAGGAATCTTTCTCAACCAGGGAAAGTATGCCGAGAAATATTAAAAGGAATTGATGTGTTGGAATGGCCACTCTCATGGATTCCAACTTGAAGCTGTTAGTGGATGACTCATCAGAGTTAGTGTATATATCTCTGTACAGACAAATTATTGGGTCATTGATGTATCTAACAAATACTAGGTCAGATATATGCTTTGTTGTGAACACCTTGAGTCGGTATCTAGTGGAACCTAGGCATGTTCACCTGATAGCTGCAAAGCATGCGATGAGGTACCCCAAGGGTACGATAGATTTTGATCTATGTTATCTTGGAGATCATGACTTCAGATTGTATGACTACACAAATGTTGATTGGGCAGGAAGTGTATCAGACATGAAGGCACATCGGATGGATGTTATTGTCTGGGATCTGCCATGATCTCGTGGTCTAGCAAGAAGTAGTCTAGAGTTGCTCTCAGCATAGTTGAAGCATA
Organism: Larix kaempferi; assembly: GCA_027924585.1. NCBI lineage: Eukaryota > Viridiplantae > Streptophyta > Pinopsida > Pinales > Pinaceae > Larix > Larix kaempferi. The sequence continues at coordinate 6,926,287 of BSBM01000319.1, forward strand.
ATATATATATAGTTGCTTTCTCTGCTAGTTGTGAAGCGGTATGGATTCAAAAGTTGTTATCAAGATTGTTTGACTTAGAGATGGACTCCACTGTGATCTTGTGTGACAACCAGAGTTGTATCAAGATGACAGAGAATCCAGTGTTCCATGATAATTCAAAGCGCATAGAGATCTGATATTTCTATATACGGGATATGGTGCATAAAGGAGCTATCAAGCTCGAGTATGTGAGCATTGATGAACAAGTTGCTAATGTGTTGACCAAATATCTGTCTCAAGTAAAGGTTGAGTATTTCTGAGACAAGCGTGGTGTAGTTCAGAAGGACCCTCCTCGAAAGGGGGAGTGATATGGTCGATGATGAGGCTACCTGTTCCAATGATGAGGTTGATGATGAGGTTGCTTGTTCCGACGATGAGGTCGATGAAATGGTCCTTAGACCTAGGGGACAAGAGGATTGTATCATCCCTGGACTTCAGTTCTAAAGTGATCCGTAGACAGATGTCTCCGAGAATGTGGTCCCTAGTGGACAAGAGGATTGTATCATCCCTAGACTTCAGTTCTAAAGTGATCCGTAGACAGATGTCTTCGAGAATGTGGTCCCTAGTGGACGAGAGGATTGTATCATCCCTGGACTTCAGTTCTAAAGTGATCCGTAGATAGATGTCTCTGAGAATGTGGTCCCTAGTGGACGAGGGGATTGTATCATCCATGGACACATGTCCTAAAAGAGATCCATAGACATATGTCTCTGATAAAGTGGTCCCTAGTGGACGTGATAGGACTGCATCGTCCCTGAGCGTTTGGTTCAAAATGTACATGATAGGATTGCATTATCCTTGGACTTATGTCCTAAAGTGATAGGGATTGATCATCCCGTAAGTGGATCAGGATTGCATCGTCCTTGGACTTATGTCCTAAAGTGATAGGGATTGATCATCCCATAAGTGGATCAGGATTGCATCATCCTTGGACTTATGTCCTAAAGTGATAGGGATTGATCATCCCATAAGTGGATCAGGATTGCATCGTCCTTGGAATTATGTCCTAAAGTGATAAGGATTAATCATCCTGTAAGTAGATCGGGATTGCATCGTCCCTAGACATGGTGAGGTGTCTTAAAGTGATAAGGACTAATCATCCTGTAAGTTGATTCGAGATTGCATTGTCCCTAGACATGGTGAGGTGTCTTAAAGTGATAAGGACTAATCATCATGTAAGTTGATTCAGGATTGCATCGTCCCTAGACATGGTGAGGTGTCTTAAAGTGATAAGGACTAATCATCCTGTAAGCTAATTCGGGATTGCATCATCCCTAGACATGGTGAGGTGTCTTAAAATGATAAGGATTGATCATCCTGTAAGTTGATCTGGATTGCATCATCCATAGACATGAGAGATGTCTTAAATTGAGAGGGACTGATCATCCCATAAGCAGATCAGGATTGTATCATCCTTGGACCTATGCCCTAAAGTGAGAGGGATTGATCATCCCGTAATAGGATCTTGTGTGTTGCAGGGTATGCTGCTATTGTGTATACTTGTATTGATGAGGATACTTGTATTGGTGATATGTATACTTGTATTGATGAGGATACTTGTATTGATGATGTGTATACTTGTATTGATGAGGATACTTGTATTGGTGATGTGTATACTTGTATTGACGAGGATACTTGTATTGATGATGTGTATACTTGTATTGATGAGGATACTTGTATTGATGATGTGTATACTTGTATTGATGAGGATACTTGTATTGATGATATTTATACTTGTATTGATGATGTTGTTGATCGTGATGATCTAGATGACGATGTTGCTGATCGTGATGGTCTAAATGATGATGCTGCTGATCGTGATGGTCTAGATGACGATGCTACTGATCGTGATGGTCTAGATGACAATGCTGCTGATCGTGATGGTCTAGATGATGATGCTGCTGATCGTGATGGTCTAGATGACGATGCTGCTGATCGTGATGGTCTAGATGACGATGTTGCGGATCGTGATGGTATAGATGATGATGCTGCTGATCGTGATGGTCTAGATGACGATGCTCCTGATCGTGATGGTCTAGATGATGATGTTGATGATCGTGTTATGACGATGCTGATGATCATGTGATGACGATGATGATGATTCTGAGGATCTAGATGTTGATGTTGTTGTAGCTGTTTGAGTGCTGCAGAAGATGAAGACTCAGTACTGAAGATGTTGATGTTCCAGTAACTGCTTGAGTTATTGATGATGTTGAGAAAGCTTCCAATGATTTATAGATGTATCATGTATGATGTTGATGACTCCTTACTCATGCAGATGTTATTATAATATCCTTCTCGTTAAGGGGGAGTGTTGAAATATTGTAACTTCTAAGAATATTATATTTGTACTTTATTATTTCGGAGATGTTTCATTCCTCTGTGAAGATCTTATTGTATATCTGGAGATGTTTATTCCTCTGTTGGAATGTGGTAACTTGGGTTATTAGACTTCCCTAGTGGGGGTTGGCCCTGTATGTGTTATGTGGGTCAAAGGGTTGTTAGACCACCCTAGTGGGGTCGGCCAGTCAGTTGTAGTGGGGTGTTTAACCCAATGGTAAAGTTGGGGCCGACCTAGTTAATATAAAGTACATGTCGGAGATGTGTATAAATAGAGGAGGTGTGTTCATCATTATACACACACTTCACTCACTTGAGAGTGGCGCACTTATGAGAGAGAGGTATGCTATGGAGAAGGAGGAGCTTATGCTCAGGGTTACATCTTTTGTATTTTCTGGTCATCTATATTGAGGAAGCTTTGTTGGGTTTTCTACCCCATGAGGGTTTCCCAGGATAAATCTGTGTCTCTTGTGCTTGTTGTTTCTTCAGTGATCCTTTATATGCTATTATTGTGAAATGGAATGTAATGCTGCTATTTTATGTCTTAGCATTTTAAATCTTAACATTTATATGTATATGTATGTACGCATCATGTTGGATGCTGGATATGATCAGTTGGATCATTTATATGTATGTACGCATCATGTTGGATGCTGGATATGATCAGTAGGATCATTTGTATGTATTTTGTATATGCATCATGTTGGATGCTTGGACCATGTATCTGTATATGTATCAGGTGGATACATTGTATGATCAGGTAGATCATGTATGTTGGTATGTATCATGTATGATCAGGTGGATCAGGTATCTGTATATGTATCAGGTGGATACATTGTATGATCAGGTAGATCATGTATGCTGATATGTATCATGTATGATTAGGTGGATCATGTATGATGATATGTATCAGGTAGATACTTGGTATGCATCAGGTAGATGCATGATATGATTAGGATGATCGTGGATGACGAGCTTCAGGATGTTGCTCCAGATGACTTGCAGCAAGATGTTGCAGTGATGATGATCAGGATGATCATGTATACATCAGGATGATGTATGGTGAGTATCAGGTTGATACTTTATGGCCGTGGATTAGGTTGTGCAGATGAGCATATAATTTGTCCCTGGGATATTTGCAGATAGTCTTTCGAGGTTTTTCCCATGGCATATAATTTGACCCTAGGATATCTGGCAAATGCTCATTCAAGGTTTTTCTATGGGAGGACATATAATTTGGCCCTCGGAGATCTGTAGATAGTCTTTTGAGGTTTTGCTTATGGCATATAATCTGGCCCTGGGATATCTGGCAGATGCTCTTTCGAGGTTTTGTCCTATGGCATATAATATGTCCCTAGGAGATCCAATAGGTTGGGCTGTGTGCCTGTAATAAGTCCTAGGATGCTCTTGCGAGGTTTTGCCATGACCACATATAATCTGTCCTTGGGAGATCCTATAGGTAGAGCTGTGTGCTCGTAATAGCCTGGGATGCTCTTGCGAGATTTTGTGGTGACCACATATAATCTGTCCCTAGGAGATCCTATAAGTAGAGTTGTGTGCTCGTAACAGCCTGGGATGTTCTTGCGAGGTTTTGTGGTGAGGTCACATATAATATGGCCCTGGGAGATCCTATAGGTAGAGCCGTGTGCTCGTAACAGCCTGTGATTCTCTTTTGAGGTTTTGTGACGCACATAATAAGTCCTGAGGATTCCATAATATGGCCACTGATGATGAAGACCTGCAAGTGGTGGGCCTACATCCAATATGAAAAAGGACTGGCTCTATAGAACTTCCTATGACGAGTAGATTCAGAGATTGATTGAGATAGCAGCAGTAGTGACGATGATGATGACTTGATGACGATTATCCAGTGACGATGATCCAGAGAAGAAGACTTGTGCTAGAAGACCTGTGTCGAGAAATACCTTCCTATTTAAGAGGGAGTGTTGATGTATATGTAACTTCGGAATGTATTTCACATATATGTATATTGTATTCCTATAGAGATGTTATTATTTCTCTATACGGAAGTGTCATCATTTATATTGTAAGTGTTGTAACTTATACTTGATGGGTTATTAGACCACCTTGTTGGGGTCAGCTCTGTATAAGTCATGTGGGTCAAAGGGTTATTAGACCACCCTATTTGGGGTCGGCCATGTGGGTCAAAGGGATATTAGACCACCCTAGTGGGGGTCGACCCAGTTAGCATTATGTTAAGTGGTTAAGTTGAGGCTGACCTAGTTGAGTAAAGGTCAAGTCAAGTTAGTGTATAAATAGAGAGTGTGTCTCTCTCATTTTACACATTCTATTCTCTCACTCACACTTGGGAGAGTGGTGCACTTGTGGAGGAGGAGGCTCTGCTGCTAGGAGAAGACTATCTCTTATATTTTGGTTATATCATTGCTCTATCTATCTCTGAGGAATTTATTGAGGTTTTTCACCTTTATGGTTTTCCCCAAGTAAACTCTGTGTCTCTTGTGTGCTTGCATTATTGTGTCCATGATTGATATGCTGTAGATTTGTTGTACATGTTGTTCTCTCAGTTAATATCCTAGATCAGATTGAAGTAAATTCTGAAAATTCAACACCAACATGAATTTTTTTATTTTTTTATTTTGCGTTATGTTACGTACATTACCTTACATGAAAACATCTCCCCCATACGGGGCTGTAGAGCACCTCACTCCTCTTACTGCAATAATGTAATTTAACCAAGTATAAGGATTTACTCATTTTGAAAAAACTCAATCTATATTATTTTATTATTCTATTATTCTATTTTATTATTTTATTTTTCTATTTTATTATATTGTTCTATTTTTAATCAAATATGTGTGCCCTCATTTTGAAAAAACTCAATCTAGTGTAAGTTCTAAATTTTAGATCCACTATATTATTCTATTTTTAATGAAATATGTGTTAAGTGGGATATTGTTGGTTATGGAGCCTAATCTTCTTGATTCAGAGGTCGTGTTTCATCCATGTTTGGATCCCATCCCATGACGAGGGGGTTTGGGGGGTCTAGAAAACTCCAAAATTGTACCTGAAGTAATCAAACTTCACTCTCAACAGAGGCTTGCAGGTCAACACATCGGCTGTCTGGTCGTTTGTTCCCACATACTGGAGCCTCACTGCTCCCCTCTGCAACATATCCCTGATATAGTGGTACTTGATCTTGATGTGCTTCGACTTGTCATGAAACACTGGTTTCTCAGACAACTTCACACAACTCTGGTTGTTGCAGAAAATACAAGTCGCCTCTAATTCAAGATCAAGTAATCATGCAAGTAACTTCTGAAGCCACACTACTTTGTAGCTAGTTGAACAAGCTACCATGTAATCTGCTTCAGCTTGTTCGGCTACACAGGGTACTCCCAAACGACCAAACAACTAGAGAAACCACTTCACACAAATAGATCACAGATCAACACAACGATGTTTTTGACGTGGTTTAAACCCTCGAGAGGGAAACACTCCACGGCCCCGGCCAAATAGCTTCTACGGAGCAATTTATTAAGCAAAGAAAGAAAGTTACAAATGAGCTTCTCATAGTCGATCAACTAAACAATGACCCTCCATGCTCCTTAAATACAAATCATGGACCAATTAGGTGTTAAGCCACGGATCAAGGTTAGGTATGATCTAAGAGAATTTGAGTCATCGGATCACAACATATCGTGACCGTCAGATTAAATATTTACAAATGCAGACTAATGCATACTAAAGAAACACACTTTTCCTAACGGATATATTACACAAGTTGATCTTAATTAACTCCTAAGTGTCTAAATATCCTAACATCCCCCCTTAAGAACAACTTGGGATATGATTGAAGGATTTACAAAAGTGACACTGTTAGGAGAAGGAAGGAGGCATTAGAGCCTATCCTTCCTTAATGACAAGTTCCTGAACTCCTAACATAGATTGAAGTTTAGAAAACTTCGCTTCTGTAAGATACTTGGTGAAGATGTCTGCAACTTGATCATCTGTAGGACAAAAGAGCACTTCAAGAACACGATCATGAACAAGATTTATGATGAAGTGCATATGTAGCTCAATGTGTTTGTTGCATTGATGTAGGATTGGATCTTTGGCAAGCTTGATGGCACTTTTATTGTCACACCAAAGTGGAGTAGGTTGTTGCTGCTCGAATCCAAACTCTGAAAGGATCTGTCGAAGCCATAAAGCTTCCTGACTGGCATTAACTACGGCTCGATATTCTGCCTCTGCTAAAGAAAGAGCAAGAGCTTGTTGTTTCTTATAAGCCCAAGTGACAGGTCCAGATCCCATACTGAAAACATAACCTGCAGTAGACTTTCGATCATCAGGATCGACGACCCAATCTGAATCAGTGAAACCAACCAACAAAGGTTTCCCTCCTGTACTGTGATGAATCCAAAACTGAATTGTACCTTGAATATATCAAAGTATTCTTTTAGCTGCTTTCCAGTGACTTTCATGAGGTGTTTGCATATAACGGGAAACACGACCAACGACAAAGGAAAGGTCGGGACGCGAATGAATCAAGTATAAGAGACTACCAACAAGCTGACGATACAAGGTGGAATCTACTTTAGGTGAAGTACAAGTGGCAAAAAGTTTGACTCCAGACTGGAAGGGGGAAGGGGCTGGTGTACAATCTTCCATGTGAAAGTGACGAAGAAGGTCACAAGCATACTTAGACCAAGAAAGGAAGATTCCTTCTTTGGTTTGCAGGACTTGGAGACCAAGAAAATAATGCAAATGTCCTAAGTCTGACATTTCAAAATTTTGCTTAATACTGGATTTCACATGGGTTATAAGCTTAGGCTCACTACCAGTAAGAATAAGGTCATCAAGATATAGAACAAGTATGATGAGATGGTTTCCTACTTTCTTGGTATAGAAATTGGGGTCAAAATGGCATCTAGAAAAACCAATGTCAAGGAGAATGCTATCCATTTTGGCATACCAAGCTCTAGGAGCTTGCTTAAGGCCATATAAGGATTTCTTAAGGTGACAGACAAGGCTAGAGTTATTCTAAACATATCTAGGAGGTTGTTCCATGTAAAGTTCCTCCTGTAAATCACCATGTAAGAAGGCAGACTTGACATCCATTTGATGGACTTTCCAGTTATGTAAGGCTGCAAGGGAAAGAACAAGGCGGATGGAGTTCATTTTTGTGACATGAGCAAAGGTTTCATTGTAGTCAATCCCTTCAACTTGGGAAAAACCTTTGGAAACTAACCTTGCCTTAAGTCTTTCAACACTTCCATCTAATGCATACTTAGTTCTGTAGACCGATTTACATTTGACAAGTTTTCTTCCTTTTGGAAGAGGTACAAGATCCCAAGTATTGTTCACCATTAAGGAACAATATTCTTCATCCATAGCTGCATCCCAATATGGATTTCCTGAAGCTTTTGCAAAAGTTTCTGGATCATGATTCTCGGAAACCTGAGCCAAAAGAGAAGAGGCTCGCTGAAAATTAGAACGTGTTCGACGTTGATCTCTAGGATCACCGGCAAGATCACCAGCTGCTTCACATGTTGAATGGACCCATCGAGGAAGCACTTGTGCTAGTGTAATTGGAGGAACATGAGCAGGCAGAGTTGGATTTTCATCCTCACTGTCATCATCAGAAACTGGAGTTGGAAACCTGTCAAGGAAGTTGGAAGAAGAAGAAGACACAATCGTCAAATCAGGCTCGCAGGCCAAAGATGGCACAATCGTCGAGTTAGGCTCGCAGGCCAAGATATTTTCATCAAATTTAATATCTCTTCAAATGATTACATCATGAAAATGTGGTTGAAGAAGTCTATAACCTTTTACATCTTCAGAATATCCAACAAATATGCACTTTTTACTTTTAGGCTGCAATGCTTTCCATTTTTCATTCGGAATGTGAGCCCATGCTTCACTACCAAACATAAGGAAGTGACTTACATCTGGTTTAATTTTACTCCATGCTTCTTCTGGTGTGATACCTTGTAATGCTTTGGTGGGGGTGCGATTAACTATGTAATTTTCACAATTAATGGTTTCAACCCAAAATTGAAGATTTAGTCCCTTAGATTGGATCATACAATTAGCCATTTCTTTTAAAGTGCAGTTCTTCCATTCAACTACACCATTTTGTTGTGGTGTATATGGAACAATGTGTTGTTGTTGGATTCCTTGTTCAGTGCAGAAAGTAGTGTACTTTTTGTTAACATATTCTCCTCCATTGTCAGATCTTAACTTAATAATTTGATGACCAGATTGTTTTTCAACAAGGGCCTTGTAGGATAAGAACATGTTAAATACTTTGCTCTTAAGTTTTAGGAAATAAACCCAAGTGCGTCTGGTGTAAT